>WBNH01009641.1:6726-54740 GCA_013401255.1 Urocolius indicus
CCAGGCCAAGAGTAGGTGCCGGGGGGTGGGGAGGGAGCAGGGGGGTGGCGAGGGAGCGGGGAGCGCACGGGCGGGGGATGCCGCGGAGGGGCCGGGGCAGGGGGAGGCGCCCGCAATGCGCCTCCGCTCGGGCCGCGCCAGGAAGGACGAGAGGGAAGGGACGGGGCCGTTAAGGGCCGGGAGGGGGCGGCGGGCAGCGCCACGTAAGGCGGCGGCGCGAGTTGTCCCTTCGCGGGCTGCGCCCCCCGCCCTGGCCCCCAGCTCTGCCCATCCCCCGGGGCCCGCCGCGGCACTCATCCCTGCCTTTCCCCGCGGCTGCCGCCGCCAAGCTCATCCCCCGGCGGGGCACCGTTTCCCAGCCTTCAGCCCGCCAGCTTCACCGGGGTAGCGAATGCGTTAAGGAAAATGCATCATAAATTGTTTATGAAGCGCAGAAGATTTCTGTGCTCACACCGTGGTTAAAAATACCGACTGTTCCCCTCACCTAATGCCTGCCCGTCACTGCTAGGCATGGTTTGTCACTTGCTTTTGTGCCCGCACTCTCCTGTGATACAAATACTTACAGCAGACCTAGATGCACACACATCTTCAGCCGAGTCACAATGGGATGTTACGTATGGGGCAGTTGTTCCAGCGCTCAGTTACTCTCCAAAAGACCCATTCTGCAGAACACAGAATGGAGAGAAGACACGTGGAAACCATCGTCTCTATCAGAATTTACAGCTTTAAATCTTTTTCCGCTACTCAGCCAGGTCCTATCTTCTGTTTCAAACGTTTGCAAACAGATGCTACCAAAAAATAAAAGTAAAACCAGAGAAGATATTTGTAACAACTACTGTTTGGTTTTTTCCTCCCTTTGTAACCTAAGTTATTACAGCATTTCAGACAACTGTTTTTAACCTCCTACAACTCCTCTTAGAAAAGGATGACAATACACTACGTTTTGTTTCATTTCTTTTCCTTATACCTCCTAATCAGCAAGTCAGTTGCAGAGAATGTTTCGCTAGAAAGAGATGACATTTGGGGCGTCACTATTTTGTAAAGAGCAACATATTTTAAACATTTTTTTGAGAGCAGTAAATAACCTGGGAAATAACTGTTGCTTTTGCTTGAAAATAGTCCAAACCTGCAAAGTCTCAATAGAAGAGTTAGACATCAAGGGCTTGAAATCTGATCAGAAAGAATTCTACGGAAGACCTGAGAGGGAGAAGAGCATTTCTTTAAAAAATGTAAACTGAAATTAGCAGTCACAGAATGGTAGGGGTTGGGAGGGACCATTAGAGATCAGCTAGTCCAACCCCCCTGCTAAAGCAGGTCCATCTGCTGACTCTGTACTTGTATGCTGCGTGCCTTATGGCCTGTGTCAAGTGAAACCAAAGCAGGGTGCCTTCCCACTCAAGAGTGTAATCTGTTTGATCATTTGGGGTATTTTTTGCAGTCCTTGTTGTATGTCCACACTAACTGTATTCTCCAGCCATGGGTTGCCCTAAGAAAAGGAGAGCCCAACAGTGCAGTCATCGTCCAGATAATAATTAAGATTCCATGTGTTTTTCTTAGCATCATTTCCCTAATTTCCTGGAGCTGTATGTCAATGTCTTTGACATCACACATGTATTCAGATCACCTTTTGTCTCCAGCATACCCTATGCTTTGTCTCAGAATTCACATTACTATGGAAATAATACCTGGCAGAATAATTTTTAATATTGTAAATTCTAGATTAATCCTTTTTCAACAGGAATATTAAAGACATTTCATACATTCTAATTGGATTTTTTTTAAACACAAATATCTTCAAGTTACAATTTGCTTAGGGGTTGTAATTTAATAAATATACACTGCATTTTTAGACCTTTTGTCTCTGAACATGCAGCGTGTATCTTTTTTTCTGGACTTGGATTCTAAGTCATTTTCTGTAGCTAGAAAGTAACAATATGAATTTAAACCGTCTTCTGCTTCTGGTTCACAACAGGTATTAGTAACAAAACACTCAGTGTTCCTGAAATCTGGAACAGTTTCTCCTTCAGTCTGACAGCTGTTCTGCCTTGAGCTGGTAGTGCACACCTGGTTTGTTCTTTACGCCCAGATAAGGTTTGTGTGACCTCCGTTATCAGTGATCCAGAGGGCTCACATCTAGGCACAAATTGGTCAACTTATTTACTTTCCATGTGTACTGAAACCTGCATTTCTTCATCGTCCTGTAACCATTGCCAGATGTGAACTTTTTAAAGTGATAAGGCCGTTTCCTCGTGTGTGCAGTCAGCTGTTTTTCGGAAGAAGAGCTGTCCTTGCACAGAAGCCAGCTAATGGACGGCTTGCTTTGAACAAATACGTGCATTGTATTCTGATTTCTAATGGAACGTCCTCTGTATTTCAGTCTCCAAGCCAGCACCTTACTGGGAAGGAACAGCAGTCATCAATGGAGAGTTTAAAGAGCTGAAATTAACAGATTATGAAGGAAAATACCTTGTCTTCTTCTTCTATCCTCTTGACTTGTAAGTAAGACCGCTGTAGACATACCAAGATTTAAGTGCTGCTACACTAGACTTCTAATTCATTAATTTTTCCCTTTTTTTTGAGGTCTTATTGTTTTTTGTTTTGGTAAGTCTGTAGTACCCAGTCAGACAACCTTAACATTCTCTAGGATGCTGTAAACCACTACTGCAAAAGGAAGACAGCATCCTGTCTGTATTTTCTATAGTGTATGTAGTGTATCTAAGAGATAGCCTTTTCCCTTTAAGCTCTTCCCATAACATCTTAAGAACACTTCAACGTTACCGTCCTTAATGTAGAATGCAGTGACTTCACTGGCTGAGTGAAAACGTCTCTGCTTTCTACCAGACAATCTCATTCTTTTCCACAAAATGAAGAGGACAGAGATGTATAACCAACCTGAATATTGTAAAGGAAATAATGTGGCACTTGGCCTAGCTTCAAGGACCTGGAAATTGTGATCTTTACTATTTTCTTCCGTAGTGGAAAAAGTTCAAGTCAGAATACTTAAAACTTGCAGATGTACGTGGTAACAACAAATCATAGTATGTTCCTCTCAAAAAAAAATTCTTGCTGTGTTTAAAATCAGCCACTTTAATATTCATCAAGTCAAAAAGAAAGTAACTGTAAAAACTCTTTGAATCCAGATTGTAAATTAACTGTAGGTTTATGATCTCCATCAGTGACAGATCATTTGTAACTAAGCTGGAATCTGAGGCTGGAGGATTCGTCAGGCAGCATTTTGGTTAAATATTTGAAGCAATAAAAATAGATGATATATTATCATAAATGATAAATCAGAACTACAAAGATGATCAGGGGACTGGACCATCTTTCTTATGAGGAAAGGCTGCATGAACTGGAGCTGGAGAAGACTGAGAGGGGGACCTCATCAACACTTACATTACCTAGAGGGTGGATGTCAGGAGGATGGGGCAACAATTTTTTCTGTAGCAACAGGACAAGGGTTAATGAGATGAAGCTAGAACACAAAAAGTTCAATTTAAACACAAGAAAAAACATTTTACTGTGAGGGTGAGGGAGCCCTGGCACAGGCTGCCCATGGAGGGTGTGGAGTCTCCTTCCCTGGAGGTCTTCAAGACCCACCTGGGCATGTTCCTGTGCAACCTGATCTAAGTGGACCTGCTTCTGCAGGGCGGTTGGACTAGATGATCTCTAAAGGTCCCTTCCAACCCCTACTATTCTGTGATTCCATGAAATTTGCCATTTTAAGTTAAACAGATAACTTACTGGATGTTTATCTTATCTTAAATTTTCTAGTACATTTGTATGTCCAACTGAGATAATCGCCTTCAGTGACAGAATTGAAGAATTCAGAGCAATAAATACTGAAGTAGTAGCATGTTCTGTGGACTCAAAGTTTACTCACTTAGCATGGTATGTATCTTATCCTTGTCCTTCACTACAAAACATTTGTGAGTCTTTCTTGGCTGAAGAAGAGTAACTCCAGATTTTTATCCTATGTAGGTATATTGTGATGTATAAAAGCATGATGCTACTGATTAAAATATTTAAAGTAGTTTTCAACGGTAAAAATTTAACCCTAGTGCTTGAAAGTACCATTACCTTTGAAGCTAATTTAATATGTATTGCTTGAAATATATGATGTGTCAGTCCAAAAAAATACTGCAATACCAAAAAAAAAAAAAGAGATATGGATGCAAGTATCTGCAAGTGAGTCATGCTGTCACAGTTCATGAGCACACTGGTATAAAGCAAATATGACTGATAACAAAGAGGTCATTATTAGTAGATATGGCCAAAAACTGCAAAAGATCTACTGAATATTTTGCTCAAACCATAAATAGTATTTGTCTCCCTTGTGTGCAGAACAACAAAAAAGGCCCCTTGCACTTGTGATTTCTGTCTTTGTGTAGGAAATATAAATCTTTATGAGAACTACATCTGTATCTCATTTCTTTGAAAGGATTAATACCCCTCGAAAACAAGGAGGACTCGGACCTCTGAGGATTCCTCTTCTTTCAGATTTGACGCACCAGATTTCAAAGGATTACGGAGTGTATCTGGAAGATCAAGGGCATACACTTAGGTATTTCACTTGGTTACTGGGGGTGGGAGCTGTTTTTCTAGGGTAATACTTACTACTTTATAGCTAAAGCAGCATTTAAATTTTTCTCTTGAGAGCAGATTTTACCTGGGGATTCACACCAAGAGAAAATAAATATTGAAGGACACAAAAAATACTTGTACTTAATCAGAACAGAGGTCAGGTTGTTACCATCTGTAACAGCAATCATCAGCAGATATGTTGGTCAGGGCAAACACACAGAACTCCTCAGAACTGCAGGTACTCCAGGACCTGTCAAGTCCAAGTAGCATCAGGATGAGGATGAACTAATGGCCTCAAAGAGATGCATCTTTCATAAATCTGATCACTTTCTTTTGGGATCCCTGTAACCTGATCTAGGTGGACCTGCCTCTGCACGGGGGTTGGACTAGATGATCTCTAAAGGTCCCTTCCAACCCTACCATTCTATGATTCTATGATCATAGCATCTGTAACATCCCCTGGCAGGGCCAGGTTTTATATTTCACAGGGAAGTACCATTTTTGTTTTCACCTTAACCTCAGCTCACGTCATTTGATACCCCAGGTAAAGAGGAGTAGGGTACAAGTATTCTAAGGTGTGGGGTATTGTATGGTGTTTGCAGAGGTCAAATTCCTCCCATCCAGCAGACAGAAAATAGTGCAGAAACACAATGCTGTTGTTACTTCTGTTTGCTAACACACACAAACAATGTTTCCACAGAGGCCTTTTCATTGTTGACAATAAGAGAATCCTTCGGCAGATCACGATGAACGACCTTCCTGTTGGAAGATCAGTGGACGAAACGCTCCGCTTAGTACAGGCATTCCAGTACACAGATAAACATGGAGAAGGTGCTCTTTTAAATACTTTCACTTCCAAGATGGTTTTGCTTATGCTGGAAGCTGTATGTATTTGTAGCTTTTGGGGAAGAAAGGTATGCAGCAGCATTAGAGACTAGCCTCACGTGGTAAATTAACTGGTTTGATTGCCCTTCTCTAGGATTCTCTGGTCCCAGTACTTCCATAGGTTGTCTCTAGAGTAGTAATTCACATCCAGGAGAAGGCAGAGCATAAAGCATTCCTTAGTCTGAATTAAGGTACATCTGTCACAAGCACCTATCTGTACAAAATATAAGGCAGTGAAGAATGAGGCCCAATATTTTAGTACATTTTGGCAGACAGGCCATCTTTGTCTTCTGTCATTCATTGGGCATCTGTGACAAGTAATTGAGACTGGCTCAAGTCACTATACACCGTGATGCTGTGAAAGTTAGACCATCGTTACTTGTATTTTCTTTAAAAATGATACGTGATCACCTTTTCCAGCAAAGCAGCTTTCACCAGCTTCAGATCATTACTTCGTCTCAAGAACTCCCATCCCCCTGGCTCAAGCAGGTTTCTTTAAATAACGTGTCTAAACAAACACATTAATGTATGGAAAGTTCTGTTTGAAGTATCAACACACAGGTTCAGTAACATCACTTCCATTTCAACTCAATTTCACCTGGCATTTAACAGTACCTTTATCTGAAGGTACATATCGTTCTTACGCTTTGCTCCACCACTTTAAAAAGGTAGATGCTGATCTTTAGTTGGATGCGCACATCCAGCTAAGGAAATTTCACCTCGTTGATGTTACAAAGCTGTCTCATATAACGTTGATCTGCAGGCTGTTTCCAGGGTACCGCTGAGTTTTTTTTCCAGCTTTTGCATGAATGTGGAGAAGAGCCTCCCTAGGACACCTTCTTTGGAGTCTTTGCACAGAATAGGAAAAAAAGTCTTCCCCGGTTCCTAATTGCATTTGTGGCCTTTTGTCTGAGAGCATGCTTTAAAGCAGTGTAGTCTGGCAGAACTCATTGGGCTACGGCCTCAGAAGGAGAGCTCTGAACAGATGAGAGCTTTACTCCAGGGTCTGCAACTGTACAGGTATTCACAAGGCTCACGACCACACTGCATGTGAAAATGACTCAGTCTCTTGTGGAATCTTTAAATTGATTTATTTGCTAAGATTTGCCCTGGCATTGATTTTAAAGAAAGGTAGGTCACTGTGTTGTCACCTATATTTTATTACGAAGCTTTTGTTTCTGCTAGAATATGTGTTCATTCTCTAGATGGGCACAAGAATTAAACCAAGGCACAGACACCCATCCACAGTTAACTGAAATGGTGGGTGGCATCAGACAACCTGATATGACACCATCCCCTGTAGAAATAAAACTGCATATTTCATAGTTGCAGATAATTACATGTGACACTTATCTGCTCTTCAAGTTCAGAAAGATAATATTAAGTATACAAAAATGAATGTGTAAAAATATTTGTACTGACTTTGTCTTTTTTTTTTTCAGTTTGCCCTGCTGGTTGGAAACCTGGCAGTGAAACAGTAAGTCACTGGTTATACTTAAATGCACTTACTACTAAAACTCACTCATTTGTGATTTCCACTAAAGCCAAGTCCAAAATCTCTTGTAACTGTCAATGAGATGGTAAGAGTAAACTCATATTATTGTAGTCACAGCTTTTGGATTACTACCCATTTCATTAGGAGCTCATTTCCCTCACACTGGAGATATTCCAGTTGCTTCACATTCCCTGTGGATGAACAAAAACTGATAAGCAGCAATGAGTTTAAGAAATCTTTTTCCTGTTAACACCCAACGAGAGGAAGCTGGAAACTCTTCAATCTGTCCTGTCTTCTCAGTTACTTGTGCATAAAAATTCTGGGTTCTGTCAACTTTTACTGTGGGTCATAGGCACTGCCCAAAAAAAAGAAAGAGACAAGTTCTCAAGCTGCTGTGGGATCCTCACAGAGCCAGCGTGCCACTATCAGAACTCCAGCAGAGAGCACTGCTTCGCTGCACGATAGCTCTTCCTCCTTGGTTACTATCCCCCCTGCACGTGACCACAAGCAGAAGAGCTGGGGCTCAGATAAACACCCACTGAACTTGTTTGTGTTTTCTGGCTTGGATCAAGCCTCAGCTGAATAATGAAACTTTGACTAGAGGTCTGTGCTCCCCAGTTCAGATGAGGTCAATGTCATTTATTTGAACATGTGGCTTGCTTCGGAACCATATGGTGATGACAGAGCACTGTTGTTTGAGAGCTGTCTCAACAAACAGCAGGCCCCAGTAGCCTCTGGGCAGGGTAGTGAGCACAGTGGTTGATTGTAAAAACAGTTAAACTATGTTTCTTTGCTGGATACATAAAATTCAAGGATGACTGGAGGCTGGGAATCACCTGTTTCCAAGCTAGCAGAGGAGTGTCTTGGGGGAAGCTGGATATTAAAACTGTAAAATGAAACAGGGACTGGATGGCCTAATAGATACATTTTGGCACTGAAAAGTTCTGCCCTCCATAACCAAGAATCACCTAAATAACAGGACGTAACAAACAGTCTTAAAGTGCTGAGTTAATGGCTGCAATACTGCCAATTTAAAGATCTAAACCAATATATAAGCATTTTCTTTCTCCTCTGGGCAACAGACGCTGTTAATTTAAATAGCAGGATAGTTCAAAAAGCCTTTCTTGAAGATGTAGCCATGCCTCCTAAATGTGTTTGATTTAATTAGATCAAACCAGAGGAGGCCATGAGAGTGTGGTGGCCAAGGGAAGAACTGTAAGTAAACTCTTAAGACCATTAATTACAGATGTTAATTTATTAGAATATCTTGCTTTTGGGGCAAGCAACATAGATGTATGTGCTCCCAACTGTCAACATTCTTCCTTTGGTAGCCTGCACTCTCTCTTCCCCCAATCAATGAAATCTCTCTGCTGCTGCTGTTACATACTTTTAAACAGCCATCTAGAATCAACTCAGCTGATAAATTACTCTTCAGTGTTGCTTGTGAGTTGGCCTTACCGTCACATTCTGAAATACTGTGCTGTTCTGGTTGCACAGCTTGTTGTGTTTGCACGGTTTTGGGTTTTGAGTAACGTTTTTTCTTTTCTTTCTTGCACAGATAATTCCAGATCCAGCTGGAAAACTGAAGTATTTTGATAAACTAAACTGAGACTCAACGTCTGTTGAATTATGTAGGTCACATTCAACTTGATTTTTGCCAATAAAGTTACATTGATTTTGTTACTTTCATGAGTTTGACCAGTATATAACTGCAGTAGACCATCAAAGGTCTTGTTGCTCCAACAGGGGTCTAACCTGTGTGAAGCACGGGTACCTCATTAGTTACCAGAGATTAGTCTTATGAAATACATGTTTTCCCCATAAGACTTGTTCAGATGCTTCATCCTCCCAAAATTTACTTAACATCTCATCTAAGATTCCTGACTTCTGCTGCTGACAAACTACTTAATTTCTGCAAAGACCCCGTCTGCATGGTCACATTCTAGGAGCTGCAGCAAACACACAGACAGTTGGTTATGGTACATTAGTCTGTAGTCCAGAAGCAACAGCCCCTAACCCAAAAGCCAGAAGTAACTTACAGTTGCTGAATTAATTTTCCAGTCTGTCCAAAGCTGGAAAACATTTTTAAACTGCTAAGAACATGCATACCTTATGCTACCTCAGTCAGAACAGCCACACTGAAAAAGGTACGGCTGTGGCAACTGGTGTGCTGAACCAATAATTTTGTCCATGCTTGTATTTGCAGTGTAGATGCTGGTAAGATCGACCCCATTTCACACAGTATGATTTTTTTTTCTCCGTGGCCTCATCCTGTTAACAGATGTACATAGTGGTTAGTGTCCTGTGCTGACCCAGTCCTCAACCGTGGCTCCTAGTTTTGAGGGAGTAATGGTAGTTTTTCCAAAGATCAGTACTGACATGTCCAATGATCATTAGAAACTCTTGTGGTTCCTGTGCGACCTGATCTAGGTGAACCTGCTTCTGCAGGGGGGTTAGACTTGGTGATCTCTAGAGGTCCCTTCCAACCCCTACCATTCTATGATTCTTCTTTCAAGGGAAAACATCATTTCCATGCAAGACCTACTTCATACTTGTGTGTACTGGAGAACTCTTTCATAAGAATTTCTTTTCTTTCCTTTTCCCACCTCTTCCTCTTTTTAACATGGTGTTCTAGAGTCTGTACAACTGGTAAACAGCACCTGAGGTCAGTGCCAGCTCTTCACCACAGTCATCCTTGAAAAAAACAGAGAAGGCTTTCTCCCTGTTCCAGTCCAGCACTGCCACATAATTACTCCTGGTTGGATCCCACACTCCTGATAACTTGCCTACCCTTCCCCCACCAGACTGTACTGACACTTCAGTACAATTCTGCAAAACCAGGCCAGCAGTTGCATTTTTTTACTGTTAAGTCACCTGATGTTGTAGACTTGGGGGAGTATAGAGCAACTCTTCAGATTAGTCACTGCAGACAGCAGAAGCAGCTGCTTGACTCTGGCTTCAGCTCTGACACAAATAACACCCAAGCACGTGCCTAGGGCAGGGGGATTCATGGCCAGACCCAGCAGTAGTCCACCATGCCCAGCCTCTCTGTCCCTCTGAGGCCTGGGGAAAAGAGTCGTCCCTGATCCCAGCTCAAGGGTAACAGAGGGACCAACGACAAACATAGGCAATGGTCTGCTCCAGCCCATGTGATCTCACAAGCCCAGAGGTAGAGAGGTGGTTTGTCACGTCACTGGGCTGTAAATCGGCTGCTTGAATTTTACTCAGAATTTTGTTTACAGCCTTTATCAAATCCTGAAACACCAAAAACATCAACCCAGAGAATGTTCAAATAACTCCAAGCAACTGTAGCGTGACGAATGCAGTCCCAGCTGTGACACAGATACTCATAAGCAGCCCAAAGCACAAAACAAACCTCACACTCCTGCCTTAGAAACGGGGCTTGTGCCCTCTCCTTCAGCAGCCTTGCCCACCTCTCCAGCCAGGTCACTCGCTCTCACACCAACATTCCCCAGCAGCAAAAGCATCTGTGGCACTAAGACAGCGCTGAAGATGTTACAGAGAGTAGTTACCACCTTGACAGTGAACGGCTCCCTGGGCTCCACAGGCTGCAGCATGTGCAGCAACAAGAGCAGCAAAAAAAGAGCAAATGTTGAAAGCTGTACAAACCCTGAGCCAAGGAAAGAAAAACAAGACTGAGAACACTTGGTGACTGAAGAAAACTCAGGCCATCTGCACACTTTGAACATTGCAGCACTACAATGTCTACAGCACTGCAGCTCTCTCAGATTTGAAGGATCATCATGATTCAAGCCAAGCTGGCAACAACGAAGCCCAAGGTAGCTACTCACTCGCTGCCCCTTCCCCCACCTCCCACAGGATGGGGAGGGGAGTCAGAAAAGGAAACCAAAACTACTGGGTTGAGATAAGAACAAGCATAATAACTAAAATGAAGAACAAAATATATTAATAGTAATTAAGGGAAACAAAACCCAAGAAAGACAAGTGATGCCCAATGCAATTGCTCACCACCTGCTAATTGATGCCCAAGCAGGGATCTGCCCCTCCCAGACAACTCCCCCCAGTTTATATTCTGGGCATGATGCCCCCATGGCTTGGAATAGCCCTTTGGCTAGTTCAGGTCAGCTGTCCTGGCCAAGCTCCCTCCCAGCTTCTTGCACATCCCCAGCCTGCTTGCTGGCACGGCAAGGTGAGAAGTAGAAACAGCCTTGACACTGTGCAAGCCCTGCTCAGCAACAACCAAAACATCCCTATGTCATCAACATTCTCTTCAGTATAACCCCAAAATCCAGCCCTGTGGCAGCTACTAGGAAGAAAATTATCCCAACAGAAAACAGGACAAACAGTTACCGGGTAAAGTAAAGAATCAGAACCCATACACTCCTTTCTGAGTGCCCCATGTACCAGTCCCCAGGGCCATGCTCCTGTCCTCCAGAAATCTCCCATTTCTGTGACATAACGGAAGATCAAAGAATAAGTTGCAGGGATGCTCAAGAGTGCCTGCAGCCACGTGGACAGGAGTCTTGCAGGGACGAGATGGGGATCCCCTGTTGCCAGGGCAAGCACACTGGTCTATTTTCTGTGCAGGTATCATAATCCAAATGCACCTTCCACAAATGTAGTCCCCAGTTTCTCTTTCCTGAAAGCTTAATGTTTACCCTTTTAACTTCCTGTTAGCTAGTACCTAGCTCCTGAAAAAATATGCTGTCCCACACCTGGTTAAAAATACATTCAGAGGAGAACCAGCAATCAAACAACTCTGTCACCAGACAAAAGCTGGGCTGAAGGTGCAGTAAAACCAATTAAGTGTGCAGTAAGTTTAGAGCAGGCTTCTCAACTAAAACCCTCACTCGGTGGCACACGTTGCACCAGCTCCAGCAAGCTTCTTCCCAGGATCATAAAATCATAGAATGGCAGGGGCTGGAAGGGACCTTTAGAGATCATCTAGTCCAACCCCCCTGTACGTCAAGACATGGCTGCAGAGGAGTTGTGCGTTTTAAAGAAGTGCTATCAGAAGCTGTTACAGTAAGTTTGAGTAAGTAATTTTAATATACTAAAAAAAAAAAAGAAAAGCTCACACAGGAAAATGCAAATATTTAAACCAAAGTGCTTCTTCAGGCACTGAGCTCAGCCAGTCTCATAGAAATCTCCTTTTATATCACCATTAACTACCAAGAGAGTTAAAGGAAGCAATCCAGCTACCACAGACTTCCTCCTCCTCACTGTATTCCAAGACATGATGGGCCCAGAAACATTTACTTCCCACTACAGAGCCATGGCACAGGAGGATCACCATAAATACAAGTTTATACCAATACCTTTAGGCTTGTGTGCTAAAGGTTAGTCACTTACAGCAGTGACAGGTTGGTCATTATGCTGCAATACAAACTCAACATTTATTACCATGTTAAAGTATTTTAATTCTGAATGTGAGATCTGAGAACAATTTTGTCTCACACACAAAGGTACATGGCAACATATAGACACATTTGGCCTGTCATCAGAAAGGTAACAACTTGGCAACTTGGAGTTACCTTCTTGGAATAAAAAAAAAAAAAAGCCTGTGAGCACATATTCTACGTTTGTTTATTACTATATATGGTTTGTGTATTTTCCATATGTATATATACACACACATACTCTGGATGACTGTACATACATTTCTGCTAACTAATGCGATTTTGGTACATGAATAACTTTGACAATGAACTTTGAAAACCCACTAACTCTTCTAAGCATCTTCATTTGTGAGATTCATTTTCCTGTGTCCAGAGGTTCTGATGTCACACCTTGCTCCCTACTCTATTACCTTTTTCTTATCTGCAATCCCTTCCCAAGGACTGAATTTAGAAATTATGATCAAATCATCTTTAAATACAGATGAAAAGGCAGGAAAAAATTTGTACCCCCTTAACTTAACAATGTTATACAGAAGTGACCCAGATAGGACTACCAGGTCAGTGATAAAAACCTGTCAGGAGCAATACATATTTCTGAAGAGATCTCTCCGCTTCCCACCTTCCTACTTAATTTTTTAACAGCCAACAGCTGGGATAGAATTTCCTGTCTTTATTTGTGTGGTCAGTCCAGTGTATTCAGCTTCCAAAGAGTTTTTGACAAGGAGAAAACCTAGCAGTGAAGCCAGAGTGTATTCTCATCTATTACAAGACGTCATATTTCATCCATTTAACCTACCCATTGAGCCCAGCTACTTCTCTTTGGGTCTCTTGATCAGACAGGATCATCAGCCTTGAGTTGAATGTACCAGAGCTCCAACGTTGTGCTTTTGACTAATCGCATTCACTGCTAAAAGTTGATATCTCCCACTCACTCACCTTCCTAACTCCAGAACGTTGGGCTTTATCTGTCAGATACTGGAGACTATTAAGACTTCCTCCACTACATCAGAAGCACTTCAGTATCAAGCATTTTCTTCCTGCTACTTATATCCCATAGTTACATCCACCATGGTGTCTCCTCTGTGGTGGGGAATTACTCTGTCTTTCACAAGTAAGTTTCACAACCTGTAAAGCTGCACAATACTCGTATTTCATCACAATCTACCAAGGAACCAGGTAAATACTCCAGCTGAGGAGGCTGTCCTCTAGCTGTACCACCCCTCAGTGGGTAAAAATCCTCCCACCATTCAGCAGCTGACATGGGAGCTGCTCAACACAGATTCTCCAGATGCCTGCCTCTAGTATCAAACGTAACCGTTATCATTTCAGCAGCATTTTGCCTTTCCTGCTCCCAATCCTTAGCAAACCGATGCCATTTTCCTAGTCCCACCCAATCTCACCTACCAGATCTCTAAAACTGATCAAGGAACTCATCCTTGTATCCACAACAACAACAACAAAAAAAGAAGCAGCTGGCAAGGGCTGGCTGTATGCAAACAGAATGCCAGAAGAGACCATCTGGCCACCTCATTCCAGTACAAAAATCAGTTTCCTCCCAAGGGAACATGAAATCATCCAAAACAGAAGCTGTGACAACCTTGTAAAATCCCAGCTGACGGGAAACACCTGCTTTATGTTGTGCACACACTAGTAACTTCTGAGCTTATGCTGCTGCCCAGATGTGTGTGTCCTTGTTAAAAACCAAAACAACAACAAAAAGATCCTAAACCTAATTTACATGACAAAGTAGGTCAAATGGTCTGCATCTATCTACTTATTGCACACATTTTTCTGATAGAACTTCTATCCCTTATCAGGGAAACACAAAAGAGAGAGACTAATGAAAAGAAGGCCGATGGTGACAAGACAGCTAATGTTATAGTAAGACCTGTCAAAGCAGAAAAAAAAACCTATCTAAAGCTTAAGATTTTTTTAGCCTTTTTTTCCTAGCAGCAGCATGCAAAAGTAGATTTCAACAAATCCTAGTAGCACATAATAAAAAAAAAATCCAAATATATGCAAATACATAAATAGCAATGAAAAGGTTTTTTTGTTGTGGTGACTGGGCTGTCATTTTCTTTCAGCGTTGCAAGCACCTGTCTGTCAGCCATCTCTGGTGACAAGTCCTTCCCAGGCTGCATGCTGCTGCAATGCTGATGCAACACTCCACCTGTGTCAGATTTCCTTCATGATTGCCGCAAAGTGTCGCTTCCCATCTAAATACAACATGGACTCTGAAATAAGGTGGAGAAAAAACGTGAACCACGTCAGCAACATAGTTCTACAGCAGCTACATGGAATGGTAATATTAAAAAGAAATCCACACTGACAGTATGGCATGAAACAAGTGTGGTTTGGCATGAAAGTTACTCAGGTGGCAATAGTTCACCTACTAAAACGGCCAGTGTTTCAACAGAAAGACAGATGTGCTGTCTGCAGGGTTATGATGACAGTGCATTAATTGGATACTTGCCTCCATAGGTTTTGGGGACGACCCGTGGGACATCAGCTTCTGACATAAACGTAAAATGGAAGATATTGGTCGTTTGGTGCTCCCTGGTATCTGCATCATAAACCTCACTGTGTACTCGAACCTGGATGTAGTTTTTTTCAGTGTAACAGACCTACACAGTTAAGAGAAAAGTTATAGTTTGTAATTTATCACTGGCACTGGAAAACTGTAACAGACTCGTAACTGTTTAACAAGGAAGGCCACACACTCTTCACAATGCACTGCTCATTATCAGTGATTAACAATGACTACAGCAAAGATAAAGTTTTATCCTTTTCAAAAAGAAATCAATTCCTACCTGTCCAGAAAGCAGTAATAAGGATCCAACTTCAACTGGCCTCTGAAACATAATGTCATCAACAGATACAATAAAAGGTCTGGAACTCCTGACCAAGAAAGAAAACAAAAAGAGACATTTCTTCTCAAGAATAATGAGGGTGTCTGGAGAAACTTAAAGTATTTGTTAGCATTTTAATGAAGAGTTACTGGAAAATAGATCTCTTAAACGTGGGCCACAGGAAGTGCTAAAGAATTATGTCGTCATCCAAGACAAAAATAACTGGAGCAAACCTCTCACACACACAAAAATACACACTCTCTGAGGATACATGATTGTATCATTAATGTATCTTATGACTCACACTTGCTAGGCAACCTTCATGCCATCATTGCTTAAGCCTCAGTGTTTGAAGCCCTAACATAAACCACTTTCTATCCGGCTCCATTGAACTCATGCATAGATCTTTGCTATTTCTTTCCATTTTTATTGCAAGAAGGCAATTAATTCTAACTACCGGAACACAGGTGGATTTCTAGCAGGCTCATTCAATTCTGTGTTCATCAGTCACACTTTCTAAGCACAAGTAGCTACCAGAAGAAGTTTGGAAACCATTCCTTTTTTCTTTTAGAAACCTACTTATTTGAAAGAATGTCTATGATATATGGTTAGAAAGAAAATGTATCTTTGAAAGTCAACTCAATAGCTTGGTAAGATTAAAGAAAACAGAAAAAGGACATATCTTCTATATTGACAATTAACATTTAACAACCAAGCTCCAAGGATCCAGATGCAAATCTCTCTGTAAGTACAAATAGATGCTGCAGATAAAACAGTGCTATTCACTAGTAATGCAAGATTCCAGTAGACACCTAGGTCTTTTCTACTCAGATTGTCATTAGATTAGCTAGCTTGGCTTTCCAACGTAAGTATACGTGCACAGTGCTCTGAATTATATAAATACTGCAGATCTGCAACTCACCCATAGCTGCAAGCAGTTGCCCATCCCAGTTCAAATGCCTTTCTCATGAGAAAACCTCCAAAGATTCTATTGAAGATGTTCCGTTCCTGTATGTAGAAATAAAAATCAAACTACTATATTCCACACATTCTTTTCAAAGTATTGTGTTGATGACTGTACTTCAGCTCACAGTATCATAGAACGGTAGGGGTTGGAAGGGACCTTTAGAGATCATCTAGTCCAACCCTAGTACTTAACAGAACTTCAGCACCTGAATGTATGAAGAGCACTACTGAAATATATCTGCAGAAGTCCAAATGGTGGAGGCAACTTTACTTAATAGAAGCTCATTTGACTTGTTTGACAATCTAAGACAGGAACTCGAAATTGTGTCAGCAATCAGAAGCTCAACTTAAAACACTCTGCAAAGAAATTTCTTTACACAAAATGGTAAGAAAACAAAGCGATTCAAAAATCTTCTATTTTGCACTGGCAATCTACACAGGCAACAGAAAAACGGCAAAAGAAACTAAGTACAGTGCAAGAACTGCAAGAAAATAACAGATTGACTATTCTCACAAGACCATTCAAAAGTGTTTCTGTAATCCATTAATGTTTTTCAAAATACCTGAGGATGGCAGATCTGTAGGCCTTTGAGCTTTGCATCTTCCATCCACACTGAATTGGGTGGTAATTTACGACTCCGGAAACTTACTGTCCTTTGGAAGAGACAATAAACTTTATAGCCCACATTAGCAGAATTCAGCAAGTCAAAAATGCAGAAACAGCAAATACAGACACAACTTGAAAAAAAAAAACAAAACAAAACAAGAAAGCAACCAACCAAAAGAAACCAAGCCAAAACCAGAAATGCTATCACTAAAAGCTGTTCCAACTGACCTTGAAGCCTTATCTAAAGTGATACATTGATTTGTTACTGCAATAAGCCTATGCTCCTGATCTTTCCAAAACTTCTGCTCACGTTCAAGCTCATGTGAATGAACACACTCGAGTATGGTACATGAAAGAAAAGATGAATCACAACCACAAAGCTCACCCTTTGTCAGAAAAGCCTTACTCTTGTTTTTTAAGTCATAACAAAAATTAAAAGCAGACAATGAGCTCACAGAGTAACTCGACATCAAACATGCAGAGGGTTTGAGGTTTTCAAATCCAGACAGAATGTGTACAAAACACACCTGCTAATTTTAAGGGAAAGCATGTCTCACTTTGGTAAATAGCTTCGAAAACAACATTGGTATAATGTTATTAAGAAGTTATAAATTATCCACAAATATAACATTGCACTAATGTCATTTGGCATTGTTCCATCACCACTGGGCAACTGGATGACTTCACTCAAATCTCAAGTATAAGGGAAGCACATCAACAACAGCCTCCCTCAAATAATGTTATCAGCTATTATATTTATAACACATTGCAAGGTTACTCGGTCAAAATATGGCCAGTTCCTGCTCTCAGGGGTTTTCTTTTCTAGATATCATGGCAGAAAACTTAGATTGTTTAAGTCATGTGGCTACAAAACCATTCCATTCTCTTATATTTTAAGCATCAATAACCTTTTCCCTCAATATTATGTCTAACAGCTTCCTCAGAAGCTGTTTGGGCTAACACTGGGACTTTCACCATCTCAGCACAGCTAACACTCTTTGACGACAAAAGACTCTTTTCAAGAAAGGCAGAAGTCACATTAAAATTTGTATTTCAAGTAAAATGCCACAGAATGTAAATGGTGAAATGGGAAAATTAAAACACGTGCATGTATTCCAGGCTACCCTCTTACAAGCACCCACTCAAAAGGCACATCACTTTTCTCTTTCCTAAGACTTCAGTTCCTCTCCACCCTTTCCGTCCTTGCCTTGTGTCCAATGTGTTAAGGAATATATCATGAATAATGTTTCTTTCTTCTGCAGTAGGAGCCATTTTCAGTAAGGAAGCGGTGCTGAAATCGATCCTCTTCAGCTTGTTCACTAAACATTAAAAAATAACAATATTCATGTTAGAGCTCTAAGGGAAAAAAAAATTGCTTGGCTCTGAAGATTTTAACCTGAAACCAGATCTGTCTTTCTATTT
This sequence comes from Urocolius indicus, assembly GCA_013401255.1. Classification (NCBI taxonomy): domain Eukaryota; kingdom Metazoa; phylum Chordata; class Aves; order Coliiformes; family Coliidae; genus Urocolius; species Urocolius indicus. Next base: position 24,916 of record WBNH01009641.1, read on the forward strand.
TTCTTTCCTCCTCCCGTAAGTTAAAAGCTGCAACTTCACATTCTCATAGACTCAAATAGAAATTTGCCTTTTAGGACTGATAGCATCAAAGAAAAAGGCAGAAGTTCACAGTTACCTCATCAACATAAGGAAGACCTTTTGCATGTATACTGTGATAATCACCTACCACCTTGCTACAGAAAACTCAGGTACTCTCTCAAAGCAGAGACAAACACACCTGACAAGAAACCTTACAGAAAAATCTTCTTCACATTTTGCCAATGGTACAAATTTATGACAGAACTCATCATAGGCCATGATGATTAAAATTTTAGCTTAAAAGATCTTCAGTTTACTCAGTCTTTAAAGTTTCTCTAATTCTCTGCTTTAAATTTCTAATTCTCAGCTTAAAACAACAAAAAAAAGATGGGAGCTACACACATCTTCCCCTGCCCTCCCTCTTCATTTCCAAAAGGAACACGGGCACCTGACAGGTAAAGAGCTGTGATGCACCTTGCAAACCAACCACAGGGGCAACCAATCAGCCAGAGCATTAGGAAAGCCTGTGTTGCGCTCAGATCTGAAGCAGAGCAAGTGTCCTGTAAACTGAGAGGTCTAGAAGTCTGCACAGAATCCATCAGGAGTGCCTGCATCTGTCAGTTTAGCCAAAGAGTTTCCAAGAACACGACAGCAGCCTTTTAACCTCTCTTAAGGTACCGAAGCACAAGAGACAGAGTAAAAATCTGGTTTTAAACAAATTAGTGGCATTTCTAAGTAGCAGAACTTCTGAAGTTTACTTCCCTCCAGCTGTTAAGTTAAACCTGAGGCAGATGTGCACACTACCAGGAAACATGACATACATTCCCCTTGCTTGAAGATTTCTTCTTCCTCGGGGCTCTCAGGAAGGAGGGGGTTAACAAATGCTGGCCTATGGACAGGAATGGTTTTTTAAGTTTCAAATGCCATAAGAATTTGTCCTGTAAATACATTATAACAGCCTTCCATTTTTGCTTACATGCACAGTACAAGATAAAAAGACATACTTCAGGCTATATCACAGAAACAAGTACAAATTTTGTCATAATAAGCATCTGCCAACAGAGTATCATACTAGCTTCAACTCTGAAGAGGCAGTTAAGTGATCCAACCACTACTCAGTATAATTAAGAAAGAGCTATGTATCCATGCTGCTTAAAGAACTAAAACTGTACCCACAGATTGTAGCAAAGATTGTTCAAGCAGAAAGTTGTTCAGAAATTCAGCAAATGAAGGTGTGACAATATAGGGTAGTCTAAACCAGATACACAAAACTTGAATGGTATCATTCCTCTTGGAATAGAAAAAGCACCCTGCCATAGCTAGCAAGTGCTCTTATAATCTACGTGTTCCCACAACAGCCTTATCAACAGCCAAAAGCTGTTTACCACATGCACTACTTATCAAAGACGATGACATGAGCCTGCCTTGAGCACAAATTTGAAAGCTTTTTTTATTGCACAAATAAGTTTACTATAAACTCATTATAACACGATTATTTATTTTCACAAGGAAAGGCAAATGCTTGCTTTCAAGAGCCATTCTTCCCCATAATTTCTAATTCTTCTTCTATTTTCAACACTTACACAAGTGCTCAGAACTATACATATACACAAACACACTAATATCTGCTGAACAATTCACCTCTACCCCAAGCCTTCACTTGGGCTGGTGACAAGAGGCATGAAGACAGGATCTTTTAACTTAGAAGAAATTGCTCTTTCCTGGTTTGCTAACCCTCTGGATTTTGGAGACATACAAGCTCCTTCTCCCTCGCAGAGCTGATTCTCCCTCTCCTCAGCTCAGGACACATCTACATTAGCTCTCCTGACAGAGAGGCAAGTTTCCTATGGTCCAAAATCCACACGACCACATTTCTGTGCCACTACAGCTAACCTCTCTTCTCTCAGATACCGCCAACCCTGTACCTCTCTGAGGGGAGAGCAGTTTGTTAGTTTAATGGCTAAGATATTAAAGAGACAGTAAAAGCAGAAAAATAATAAAGTTGAATTTTTTTTTTTTCAGTTCTGCAGGAATACTTATCATTTCCATGTTTCTTACAGAAGCAAATTTTAGGCTGAATTGTTATGATTTCTACCATATTTGTTGGGGAATTAATGGCATTATTCACTCAAAGTCTATTTAATCACTGAAACTCATCTTTTTTATTTTTATTGCAAGAAGGTGATTAATTCTAACAACTACTAGAACGTGGGTGGATTTCTAGTAGACTCAATTCTCTGTTCATCAGGCTAATCATTCAAACACATAGTAATCTGTTAAAGGAAAGGGTCAGATCTCAAGACTAACAGCAATTCCTGGTATCACCTGACTGCCGAAATCAACGGTCTGAAGCTTGGGGCAGGAAAATACCACTTGCCAGCAGGAAATATCAGCTAGGTGATTTTTCTTTTTTTTAATCACCTACAGTAAATGGCTTATACACATACCTAGCAAGCTGCCATGTGTGCTGTTTTCACCACAGCACGAGTCTGAAAACTACTTTCCTGTCCAACAAATTACCGTTTATTTTCTGGATCCCGGGCCACCATGACAAAGGTTGCATCTAACACAGGGCTGTATTCACCATTATGGAGCTAAGAGAGACAGGAAATGTATTTGTAAACTCTAAAACTGTAAATGTGCTTAGCAAGCTATTCAGTTGACATCAACTATTCCACCAACCCGTAGTTTACATTCACGTTCCGCCATCCCTTCCAAGACCTCTCACACCAGATTAAAGAGAAGGAAATAATACAAGTTAAAACTCTAGTTTCAGGAATTCTACAGTGTAAACACTAAGCAGGGAATGCTTGTCAACTACTGCTTTCAGTTGGGAGTGGAAGAAATCAACTCAGACATTGTATAAGGACCCATTTACCCTTTACTCTGAGTAATGCCGAAACATCTTGTTGTCAATACCAAATTGCCACTAATCCCAGCACTGTGAGGAGTTCAGGGTACAGAGGTGTAACATTATCTTCCACATCAGAGATTTTACTTAAGGAGATCAACTGAATAAAATAATATTTACCTGTTTACCTGAATTATAGCCACTAATATTACTCAAATGTTTATAGCATATCCTTGTTACTCTAAATAATTAAATAGCCAAATTAATGTTTCACTTAATCCATTGACAGTAAATATTCAATAGAAATGTTAAGAGTTTTTTTAGTTTCATTATTAATATTCCTCTTGCTTCCTGTACAGTGTAACCTAGTTACACCCTTAATTTATTTTCTGTTATTTAACATTTAAAAACTTGTTACAAAAAATATGCTACATAGTAGGTAAGATGAACACAAGAGTTATAATTTAATAACGAATATGAATACCAACATTAACATTTATAAATCTATGAACTGCAAAGTTATAACGAAAATGAAGTTTCTCAAAAGCAGGAAGAAGTAAGTATTATTTAAGAACTTGCAGAGCACAGACACCTATTTCTTCTGTAGGAGTACCGGGTTGCAGTTTAATTGCAAACCAGTGATCAGGAAAAGCATAGGTCTTGAAAGAAAGATTAGCAAAAGAGTATCACTCTGCACGTAGGTTACTGGAAGATATCTTGGTCTTCAGACACTATGGCTGTCTCAAGACTTTCAAAACCAGTTATTCTAGAAAAAACAATTTAGATTGCTAATGTCACCATCCAGAATTCCCCCTGAAGCACCTCATCCCTGTCAAAGGACAGACACAAGTCACAGGAGCTAACCTGCAGCATGTGCATCTTCACTTCCATTGAGGTCTTCCCAACCCAAGAAACGTTGCCTGTGAATTTGATGTCACAGTCTGGATATATAATCTTCTTGCACAGATCTACGAGACAAAAGTTAGAAGTTACTGGAGACAGATCACTCGCATCTCACATTACAGAGACTGGATTAGCTAAGGCCTTTTTGTGTTCTGCAAGTGGCAACACATGTAAAGACAAGCCAGTAAAAACAGTTGTTGCAAGGGACCGCTCTGCTACTCTGCAATTTCTGCCTTATCAGACTTCTAAAGCCAGAACACGAGGAGAGTGAGCACGCAGTTCACAGATGGGATGGCAGACCCACAGAGGTGTTCAGCAGAACATGCGACACAACCAAGGTCCAACTCCACCAGAACAAACACAGTTCAAGAATGAAGCTAAGAAATTCACATGCCAAAATAAAACTAAACACAGAAGTGCAAAAAGCATGAAAGTTGTACTTTGAAGGGAAGGGAAATACGAAGTGCAGAAAAGCATCTACAAAATCCTGTTCCCTCTTCCCTTGAACAAAAGCCATAGTACTCAGTTCAAAGCCAAAACCTGCAGTGAACTAAACAGAGGGGTGAAGAAGTCATCTTTAGTAACCACCACGGGAAGGCAGTAGCTGCTGAAAGACATATGAAACCATTTATACTGACCAAATTGCCACTTACTGATTTTATCCACCAGAGCTGTAACTATTGATAAGGGAGATCTTGGTTGCATTTCCTGCTTCGTGTGAGTGTAGCAAATCAGAACTGCAGAGAGATCAAAAATGGAATCAGCTCTTTAACAAAAAGATCTCAGTAGAGCACATCAAAACCACACTGCACAAGGGTACATGACTTCCACATTTTCATGCATGTAACTCATGGGATTGCTACAAAGAAAACAGTGATGCAGCAGCTGTCTCAGTTATATGCATATTTACTTAGTTGGGCACTTTTAAATCCACAATCCCACGTAGTCTCTTCCCTCTACCCCTGCAGCCCACTGTCTCAGGTCCTTCCTGCCTGCTATTTTGATTTCATCCAGGTTGTTCAAGGATACATGCTATCTGAAGACTTGTTTTCAAACACTGATTCCTTTGAAGAGCTTCAGATCAGATAAACTATGCCTTACAGGCGTGAAAGCATAGTCAGGAGGTATTTATCACACTATAATTACTACTAGCCAAACCACTATTTAAATTAATTAGCTCTGCTTGTAAGAGCATATCCAAGTAAACAGACTCCTTAGAGTTATACAAGGCTGCAAAGACTTTTTTTTCTCGCCCTAGTGCTCATGAGACTTTTGGCTCAACACAGATGCCCATATCCAAAAGTATCTGTTTGTAGTTCATGAGATAAAAGAGGAGTATTTCTGTCCAAGTAATCTAAGGGGTTTTTTTCTCTAAAATTACTGGAGTCACAATTCTAAAAACTGTTATGCCTATCAACTTATGACATTAATATGATTAGTAAGAGTCTGAATGGAACTTATCAGAATCCTATTGCCAAGGACAGAAAACTAGAAGTTGGCCAGACCTTTAAGCAGTACATCTGCAGAGATCACAGAGTATACTCAGAGGGGTTAGGGGAGAAGGATGGTGTGAAATAGTAAGTTTTCCTGTGAAAACTGCTGACCACCATCCTGAATATTGAGTCATTGTGACAGAATCTTGATTAACCCAAAAAAATACGTCCCCGGGAAAACTAACTGAAGCCCTTCATGACTACAAGCAAGGCAAAGACACTGTATTGCAACAGGAAAAAACTAAGATCTTCACAGATTTTCAAGGAAACTAAACAAGGAATAGAATGAAAAACAGCCTCATCTCATCTACCAGTAGACGAGAGGTAAGTTTCAAGTCTACTTTTCTAATTCAGGACAAGTACTGAAGTCAGTATATTCCACATCTCAAAAAGAGATATAAATCATCTAGCTATTTTGTCTGTCTTTGATAGATGTGCATTCACTTAGTGTCTCTCTTTGACATGCATTCACTTCCCTGCCTTCCTCAGTTTTGCTCATCTGGAGCTGAGAAGGTCCCTCTTCCCCTAAAAAAAACATCAAAAACACCTCAAACCTGTTCAATTCAGAACTTTCTCTTAATAAGCACTTATTCTTTGTCAAAAACTTTCATCAAAATACTCCAATCAGCCACAGAGCTTTGATGATAAAATGTCATCAGGTGACTTCCTCTAAGAGAAAAACATCTCCATGACATGAACAAACTAGCAATTATTTTAGCTGCAAAACAAAAGTCAAGGGTCTTGAACTTTTAAAGACCATGAATCAATGAAAAGGAGAAAAAAAAAAGATAACCTCTGAGAAATAACTGAGTTGTTTTTACCCTTAACATCAATTTGGAGGCAGAACCCAAGAATATATACTGAGTACTTTTCATTTGTTGCCAATGGACACATTCTGTTCTTTCCAGATTATACTCTGTTCTCCTCAAAGAGAAGATTAAAATATTTGCACCTTGCTATCTGCCGGGTTTTGTGTTGGTGTTTGGGAGTGGGTTTAGGAGAAAAATCATATGTTTTACTTTGAAATACCGTACTCTGCATGTTTTCGCTGATTTAAGACTCAGTATAGATTAATAATCTAGGCCCATTTCTCAGTAAATTGTTCTTGTAGCTGGCCCTTTACAAAACTGGCAGAAGCAAGGAGCTGAAGCTGAGCAATTTTGCTTCTGTCTGTTCTTTACCATTCTTCCTTCTTTTTCATCAGTATCTTTTCTTTTTCCTCTTCCCCTTTGAGATGGCACATTGATGTGATTCCTCCCTCAAGTCATACTGTATCATATCAAACAGTGCTCAGCAATACTCAAACTTACTTTGTCTATGTTACTTGTGTATTCTTTACAAGAGCATAGATACATACCTCCTAAACTGTCAAGATCTTCAAGTATCCTTCCAAACCTGTAAGACAGTTTTTTTGGCAATTAAATACTTCCATGCATAGAAAAATAAAGTTAACACCTTCCTGTATGTGTAACGTGGTTGCACTGTTACCTTACACTGTTGTGTACATTCAGATACTTTTCTCTTATTTCAGGTTGACTTCCTAGAGGTAGAATAACTTCCAAGTAGCTATCCTTCATTCTCCTAGGAGGGAGATCTTCCTGCCGTTTTGCCAGTAAAGTATGAAGAGCTTTTCTTTCTTGCATTGCTTGCACATGATCCCTGGTAAGAAAAAAAAAACATAAAATAAACACTCTCTGTCTGGAGCATGACAACAGAAATGCAACCCTAACTAAAAGATGTCCCATTGAAGATTATCAAAACAAAACCAAAAGGTGGTAAAAATAGCAAGAAAAGAAAGTGAAATACACATAACAAGATGCACTAAGCACGACTACTGCATAAAACTTTTAAATACTTTTGTGTACAAGTGACAAGCACATCCTTTGCACTAAACAGATGAACAAAATTTATCTAAGTCTGAATGCTACCAAAATGGTTCCCTTCAAAAAGAAATCAGACATAATTTAATCTATGAGGTTTTGTGCACATTCACGTCTTCTACAGCTACCCAATCACAACTTTTCCTACAAGTGCCAATTTTAAAGGACTGTCAACTTACAATCTCTCCCAAGAAGTAAAGCAGATATATAGTGTCAGTTAGTACTGACAATGACAAGAACTAATCTGCTAAGATTTGCTATCATTCACAGGTCAGTTCTCCCTTTACAGCATATACTCAATCAGCAAGCTAAAAGGAAAAATAATCTATTTCTCTATCTCTCTCTTCCTACGCAGTCATCTTATGACTATACAGCAAAGGTCCATTAAGAAACCATACAGAAAAGCGAGCATTATCCCTTCAGAGCTGCTTTTTCAGTACCACAAAGTCAAAGGAGTTCCAACTCTCACAAGTGAGTAAGAGCTAATGTACTGTCACTCCAGTCTACCAAGACGGGCTCCTTGCACAAGTAGCTATGAGATAGAACAATCTTGCTCAGCATTCTCTCTTACCCGCTCCTCCAAAGCTCCCTCCCCTGAGAAGTGCAACCTGACTGAATAAAGCAAGTATTTTCTAGCATTCCTAGAATCAACAACAAAGCATTAAAAACCTACAAGTTAAACATGCAACAGTTCCAGTGTAAAGGCGAGGAGATTGCAAAACGATGAACCCATTTCCCAGAGCAAGAGAAGGCATAAAATACAATGTAGCCAAACTTAACTTTCAACTTGTGGGTATGTGCTTTTCATTCCGTTGTACATGCTGCATTACTAAGATTTGAGTGTCGTGTTTAACAAAAGAAAAAATAAACAAACAAAAAAAGAAAATAATACAAAAGAACAAACCTTTTCACCAAAGAGAAAATTTGTCCGAAGTTTTGACTTTGGATGAATTCTGGCTATTAGTCAGATATTTAAGATAAAGACTTCTTTGGCATGAGTTTTATTTTTGGAAGAGAGAGCAGTCATGCTTCAACATACGTCTATTCCCTCTTTTCTGTTTAATAATGTTTTGGGATATATCAATAATCCATTATCGAAGAGGCTAAAGACTTTCTTTGTTTTACATATGAAATACAATTTACTCCATCTGCTCCACATGACTATCGCAGAGCTCGGAGAAAACAAAAAGATAACCACCTCCTCCAGAGGGTTAATGTTTGGAGTTATGTCACTGCATAGAAACAGCATATACTAGATGACCTAGGAAAGACACAATGTCCAAGGTGACGCACCTTTCTGCTTTTTAAAAGATTTGTTTACAAAGTCTTTCAGTGAAAGGTTTAAGAAAAAATAAGCAGTGAGTAAATCAGAAATTTGTTTACAAACACAGAGAAATCAAACAATAAAAATTTAACTATATTCTGTTTTCACCAGTCTCATCCTGGGTCCTCTCAGGTCAGCAACAGAACTCTTCTTAAATTCAGCTTCAAAACGTACTCTTCAATACACAGAGGCATTGGGCTCAAAACAGTAACATTTTTCAACAGATCAATACTGTTACACTGTGCGGTATCAATCATATCCTAACAATACCTCATCTAAATATTTAACTAATACTTGCCCTAAATATCCAGAGATATGATATTATTGCTGATTCTTGAGATTTGTGAAATGGCCACATCTCTATCGAGACTACAATCAGCAACGGAAAGATTAATAGTTTTAAGTACAAAACCAGAATAAATACATAAGATATTTCTTTCCAATACAAATGACATTAGTGTTTGCAAGAGACTTCCTGAACCAGAGTTTCCTTTCAGCAAAATTAACAGCTAAAGGCATTCCTCCAACATGCATCCCTCCTCTCTCAGCAATCCAGACGTACGTGCATCAGTCCTTCCCTAGTTCCCATTTCATGATCCCTATCAAGCTATTCTCTTAGGTTTGTCTTCTTTAATCATTCTGTGGCCTAACTCAATCAAAGCATCAGCTGTTTAGCCTCCACATGTATCAACTCTGTCATTCCATTTTAAAAGTGGGATCTCAAAGGCTACATGGTCCACGTCCTCCAAACTTCTTCAGGTTAAACACATCATTCTCAAGCACTCTCAGACTGTTAAGCGCTCCCTGGCTTTACTTCTTCATGGCAGCTGAAGCATACAATACTCTGCCAACCATTTATGCTGTATTTTTTGCAAACCATTTCTGCTCTATTTTATACAGCACAAGAGACATACCTATCTAAGAAAAACACCGCTGTGGTGATCCTGGCTTCAGTCTGCTCTCCTTCCAGGATGGGAGCAGTGGGAGAAAAGAAATGAATGAAAGATCAGATTTGACCAGAGCCCTCTAAAATCTGGATCCTTGGATGGTATTTCCATATATTTCCACAGGAAATTTCAGGTCCCCTCATGCTTAGATACTAGTATTACTAAGCAAAAAACAGCTTCACAGAATCAAAGAATGGTCGGGGTTGGAAGGGCCCTTATAAAGATCATCCAGTCCAACCCCCCTGCTCAAGCAGGTCACCTAGATCAGGTCACACAGGAATGTGCCCAGGCGAGTTTTGAAAACCTCCAAAGATGGAGACTCCACACCCTCCCTGGGCAGCCTGTGCCAGGGCTCCCTCACCCTCACAGTGAAGCAGTTTTTCCTTAAGTGGTATTTTTTGTGTTCCAGCTTTTGTCCATTACCCCTAGTCCTATCACTAGATACTACAGGAAAAAAAAAAAAGTCACCCCATCCTCTTGACATACACTTTTTAAATACTCCTAAGTTTTAATGAGGTCCCCCCTCAGTCTCCTCTTCTAGCAGCTGAACAGCCCCAGCTCCCACAGCCTTTCCTCATAAGGAAGATATTCCAGTCCCCTGATCATCTTGGTGGCCCTGCGCTGGACTCCCTCCAGAAGTTCTCTGCCCCTCTTGAGCTGTGGAGCCCAGAACTGGACACAGGACTCCAGACACTCCACCCAAGAAAATCTCTCTTATTTCCCTACCAGTGCATAAAGCATGAAAGAATAGCTCAGCAAATACCGCCATAAAAACATTAACAATCAATCCTAAATACGGGAACAACCAAACTGCAATACATCATTCCCCCAGACTGCTATAGTGACTTCTTCAGGAGTGTTAACAATAAAAGATTACAGTCAACTCAGTCTTATTCAACATAATGGAGAGGGAGGAAGGTAACCTGAATAAAGCCAAAACACTGATGATTTAAATTATATGTAAGTTAATTTAAACATGCAAATTGAGTAGCTTAGTCTAGTGGAGTTGTCCCTGTCCACGGCAGCGGGTTTGGAATTAAATGATCTTTAAGGTTCCTTCCCAACCAAACCATCCTGTGGCTCTATGACTCCAAACAAGTTACAGCAGAGATAAAAAAAAAGACACCCAAAATTCTCTTGACTGAGACCCTGATTCCAAGCTGACAATTTTTCAGTGTGACACAGCTGTCAGGCCACTCATAATGCAGCCTCCTTCACCATGAACCAGCTCAGCTGCCTCTGAATCCAGTGGAGGATAAATCCATCAGATGGGCAATCCACCAACAGATAACTCAAGAGGTAAGAGCAATGTAACATTTCCAGACAGACTCTACAGCTCTTAAGCTTCAACCAAATCCAAAACTAGGGTGAGAATTTTCTAAGCATCAAGATCATGTATTTTGTTCCTTTGGTTATAAAGATCTGCCAGAGAAATCTCAGAAGGTTGCGATCCACAAAGCAAAACTTCTCAAACCTTGTTTGCATTACTTTTTAGCTGGATTTTTTTTCCTTCTACAGTCACCAAGATAACGTTGTTAACTTCCACCACCACAGTCCTGAGCTCTACCTGGCTTTCGGTAAATTAAAGTAATACACATTCAGTGTTCACTGTACCTCCAGTTGGTAGATGCTCCCACTATGTCCCTCAATCTGCTCCGCACTGAAAAACAATAAATAAAAAGAATATCAAAGCAAACCAAGCTTAGTTCTGCGAGTGAGGAATGTGAGGTTGCCTGGCGCTAAAAGGCACAATCCTCATCCCAGAACAGGAAAATTAAGCAAATTCATGCAAACAGCAGCCCAGAAACAAAAGTTTGGCCAAATTCACTGATGCTGTTAGTAGGCACATCACAATAATGAGCTGAGTAACATGACTCCATAGCTTGTTGCTTATAGCCAAGAAGGAAGGTTTGTTAATGCAAACAAACACCTGCAATACTAATTAACAGCTCAAAGAGGCAGCAGATCAAGATCAGATTGAGGAATTTTTATGTGAAAATACTTCAGCCTAAACACAAACAAAATACAGAGATAATACAAATCATAAAGTCATAAAAGAACACTAAAAGGAACAGCGCAGCTGGGAGACAGGGAATGAGGAGAGTACTATTTAAAGAACCTGACTCAGTATGGCAGGTAATGTCAGCAGATAGGCTGTTGCCAACAGGGTTTAACAGCCTAAACTTTTAGCAATCTCCAAGAGCACAGTGTTAAGACACTGAAGATACATCCATAAAACTGATTCTGGCACTGTTTGGACTACCAGAGTTAATACTAGTTCTGCACAAGAACTTCAAGAATAATCTGCAGAAGCAGTTTTTCTATTCTTTTCTCAGATGAGGCTATTAAGTGTGCTAAGACACCATGAAATCTAGCACATTACTCCATCAGGCAAGTGAATATATGATATTTGCAAACACCTGAAAACAGGCAGCAACAATTCCCAAGCTCAGAAGTTGAGAGTTGTACAGTACGGATTCCTTGCTTATTTACCAATATTTTTATACACAAGAATTCAAGTATTAGGACAAAATAGTTACGGACACATCAAGGAAGGGCTTCCAACAGCAGCACAATTTCATGGTGAAAGAGAAAGATGGCTGCTGGTGACTCATAAGCTCATCCTGTATAGTTTTAGGTTAGGAGACATCATCAGGATTGGCATTTTTCAAGCTAAATTCTTGGTCAGAGTATTCACAGTGATCAGCAAACTGATCAGCAAGTAGAGCCTGATTTCTGATCCAGAAGCCAGTTTTCATAAAGTCCGCGGAAACGTGTTACTCTTCAAAACTTGTGCTTGTCTATTTGGGCTGACAAGTAACAAAAAACTCTGAAAGAACAGGGGAACAAGAAGACAGGCAGGCAAAGACTAACTAGATTGCTTAGGCCCCAAGGAAATTAGGGGAAAAAAAGTTTTGAAATTAGAAGATTTCCACTACAAATTCTAAGAACAAAAAAGAAAAAAAAAGATTCAATTAAAGAAACTGATTAAAAATCTTAACAGGTTTGGGTTTGTTTTTTTTTTTTTTGAAGGGGGGAAGGTTTGATTATTTTTTTCTTAAGAAGCAGCAGGGCTGTTTACAGAATAGGTACTACTTTCTTGTTACTCATACTCCACTTGTGAAGGTGCCACAGCATGCATTCAATCAACACAGTGTTAGCAGAAACACTGTTAGAGCTTCTAGAACACAAAACCTCGATGTTCCAACAGCGTGCAGACTGTGCTGGGATGGAGAGGGAATAAACAGCACTTTCTCCTTGTTTAAACTAAATTCACATTCCTTTTCCATTCTGAAAAATAAAAAAAAAAAATCTCAGGTCCAAACCTGCAAACACATACATACACTGCTGGGCCCATTTACTACTTTTGTTTTCAATTCCAGGCATGTAAGTAAACACTTGCCAGTCAGGCCACATAACTTTAATTTTACCAACAAAAGAGATAAAGCATGGAAGTGTTTCTAAAATCTTGCCAAGCTAAATCTCGTCCATTTTACAGGCTCATAACTATGTAGTTTGTCTTTTTTACCCTGGGAAGACTATATTGCTCTTCTACATATTAGTTATAACAGAAATTTAAGTAATTATTAAGCATAAAAAACCCCCACAAACTGCTTTTCCCATTTGGCAAATGTAAATTTTTTTTTACAGCAAATGGGGTTTATCCATCCTTATCACGTTGAGTATTTCACAGGATGTCCTAAACTGTGATCAGTGGATCACAAATGCCAGAACAGCTGGGTCTGAGTTTATTTGTACAGTGGTGTAACAAGGACACAAGGGCAGCTGGACAGGAGTGCTGCATCCACCTCTGCCAATGAAATCCATGCCCCCTGTGTTGCTGTGTCCCCAGGTTGTAACCAGGTTTGGGTAGACTGCTATGATATATTTCACCACCAGTTAGTTTTGGTGTAGAGCTTGGCGTGGACTTAAGTGAAAGATGCAGATTCAAATGTCTAAAACAGAGCTAAGTCCTGCAGGAGTTGCTGCGTAAGAGATTTTGTATCCCACAAGCCTCTTAGAAATGTGTTATCCAGAATGCCACTAGAAACACAGTGTGCTGACAGAGATCTAGCACAACAACATTGTTACAAATAAGACCAGAGCCATTCACTGAAGGCAAAGAGGCTTTGAGCAAGTCGACAGAGAAGAAGAGTAGCGTTTCATTTTCCATGAACGCTGGAGGAAGGAAAAACAGTAGCTGAGTAAGTTTAGAGTTACAGCAAATATTAAAATATATACGGATTACCACAACACACCATTATTCACATGAATGGGTAAGTGTCCTGTGGAGTGGAAAACATGGGTTAGATTAACAATTAAAAGACACAATGCCAATTACATCTAGTAAGGAGTTACCTCATTACTCTACCTGCTTGAGTTCCACTTAAACACATGTTCCTTAACTGTAGTCAGCAACTGTAGGTAATCTGTCCCTGTCTGATTCACACTCAGTATCTTTGTGCTTTCAACTGAGCTCATCTTTTCCTTCAAAGACAGCTTTTCAGTTCCTTTGTCTACTGGCTTTGTGTACCATCTGCTTGTACTGTAATTCCAATCAATGTTTCAGATTTGGTGCTGCCATTTTGACAAACACTGTTAACTTTGGAAAGAATATCTGGAGCATTCTTCAGGAAGCAGGATGAGAGTTATCTCAGAGGGAACTTCCAAAGTCCTGCTTTGTGTAGCCTTCGGGACAAACATGGGAGAAGTGAGGGCATTTAAAACTGGGACCCAAAGTTAGGAGGAAGCATATGAAAAGCTGGTATGTGGTGTTTTGTGAAAGCATGGATACCAAATTAAAGGAAACTAGTTTTCATATCAGAAAATGTTTGTATAACATTATTTAAATGTTGCAATTTTGGAATCTCAGATCTCTACATTTCTTATAGTTAAAAAAAAAAACAAAACAAAACACTTGTAGTACTTGGAAATAAATGATGGCAAAGCAAGGATGGACTGACTCAATGCTTCACTATTTTTACTGGCCTTCTAGATGGTATCATTATCAAACATCCAAATAAAAGAGAGGGGTAATATTTGCAAGTATGCAATATTCTGTATTCTTTCTTTCCTTTTACCTCACAAATTACTGTTTATTAATGATAAAGAAAAAGTTCCCTAACAACAAATAGCCCTCATTTTCATTGGACAACCTGTGGTTTGTATTTAGAGAACAAAGCGGAAAAGATCTCAGAAATAGGCAGAACTCCATAAAGGAATTATTTGTACCTGGCTCCAGCCCTTTTCCTCCCTCACTTTTCTTAGTACATGAGATTAGAATGCAAGAAAACCGTTTCAAAGCTTCTGAAACAGAAGCATTACGGTTTGTTACTACTAGAGCACTAAAACAATCTTTCAACACAAAGCTCTACTGACTAGAGCATTTTCACAAGGCATCGCTGCTGATCTGATTAAAAGATTTCTCTAAGTTTACAAAATTAACCGTGTTGACACATTAAAAGGCCTGTGTGACATTATTTCTACTCTGTTGCTCCATTTCTTGGCCATTCTCTCCAGCTGCCCACAGCACCTGTCTGTACTACATTGACTGTCTATCTAGAGCCAGCTTGGGAAGCAGTTGTCACTCCAGAAAAAGGTCACATACTCTTCCAAGACTAAAGAATCAGATGAGCCTCTAAAACTCCAAGTTCAATGATGATGCATATTTGTTGCCAGTAATCTCCAAACACACACAGTGATTTTCTTCTACTCCCTTAACACACCGTGAACTAACAGTCAAGGGCATGTCCATTACCCAAATCATATAAACACATGAAGGGCCACCATCCAAACAATAAAATCCTCAGAAACATTGCTAAATCTTCCAAAGTACAGCCAAATACTTTACCTTCAGACATGTCAGGAAGTGCTGGAGAGCTGCTGCTCCCAGAAGTGAGTGTCCTAGGCAGAAGAGAAGGAAGCTTCCTCATGATGCACAGCCTATAGGCACAGCAGAAGGATTTAGCGTCATTTTAATGTCATGAAAATAATGTAGGATTTCTCTTTGGAACAGCACTGATTACTTCAAAAACCACACTCCTTATTTTTAGACAGATTTTTAGAACCAGATATAACGAGTACAATGTTCAGCCCAGCTGAAATTCCAACTGATAGCGATCCTTATCTGAAAAAAAAAGAAGGTAGAATGATTTGCTGATGGCATTCTCTTCACTAACCATCCAGAGGGCCTGGGACAACCAACTTAGACTGACACCAGTTTCCACCCTGTTGACATCCTAACATAGATGTGGTCCCCGTGCATCTAGGAAACCACCCACGACTTTGCCCATACACTTGTCCTGCACTTGGCTGATACGCATAGTGGTGGAAAGTGGAATACACCAAGAAGATGTCACAAGGCCTCCCACACAGTCCCATCCAGCTAGCCTGGTCTTCACCTCCATGGCTTAGCAATGCTGCAACACAGAACAAGTCTAAAGTGTAAGATATAAGCCTCTTAGCTGCTCAGCAAGAAGGAACAAGCATGAGACCCTTCAGCGCAGTAATCCACCCAACAATTCAGTAAGTGTTCAACGAGGCGGCTGCAACTCCTTCAGGCAAACAAACCTCTGGTAAGACAAAAAATGGGGGGAGTAGGGTGTCTGAAAAAGTAAAACCCCTCATGATAGTTCATAGCGTTATCCTGAAAAGGAACAGGTGTTAGCATAATAGTATATAAAGTTAGAAGTAGTTCGGCTAAGGCTTGAATTTAGGCCTGATGAGTAGTTGGAATGTTTAATGTTTAGCAACTTTGGAACTAGTGGGGCATGCTGAGCTTGTGTATTCTGGCTCAAGCAAACAAACAGATTAGTGATGTGTGCGGAACGCTGAATCTTGTTTTTCTCAAAGAAATCGTTATCTTAAATAATTATTTGTTTGATATCTATAGAATTTATGGCTGTGTATCTAGACAAACATGTAAAATTATAGTCTTAAGTAACTGTATGAAGAAGCACAATGTAATCATAAACTTCAGGAAAGCTGGTAAACAGCACAAAGACCTAATGAAGTAATCGTTTTTGAGAAGTATATAAACTCAGTGAAATTTTCCGTTGATGGGGGCTCTGACTTTGGACGCTAGTCCTCAGGTCCCTAGGGCCCTCAATAAAGCACCGCATAAAACAGCTACGGTTGTTTTGTGTTTTCCTACGGGAACGGGCAACACAGGGGTTGCCCATCCCTTAACTTTCTTCAGCTGTAACACATCAAAAAAGGAAAAAGAGGCCAAGTCCCCAGGCATCAAAAGCGTAAAAGCAGGGTACGTATGTGTATATACATCCCTGTACATATCTACTGATAAATGTCACGTACACAGCTTTCTGTCTCTGCAGGTATACCGGGGTACTTAAGAGAGGGAAAAGGAACACACCAAAAAAAAAAAAAAAAAAGAAACCCCAGAGTTCCTTAGAAGTCAGCAGAGCCTCGTACGCACCCGGGTCAATATGAACGGCAAGGGTGACAACTCTGTGAGCGGCGCAGCTGCCGGGCCCGCGTCCGAAGGCAGGGCCATGCCGCCCAACGCCTGCCCGCAGCCCCGCGGCATGCCATCACAAGCTGAGCGCCGCTTCGGCGGGGCGGGGCGGCGCGGCGCGGCACAGCCCGAGGCGCGGCACGGCACGGCACGGCGAGAGCCGCTCCCGGCGCAGTTGTGCCGAGGGTGCGGCGTCCTTAAGGCGCCACGCCCCGGCAGCCCCCTCACCGCAGCGGCCCCGGGAGCCGGCACCGCCGCGCAGCAACCCGCACCTCCCCCCCCCTCCCCTCCCCTCCCTCTGTCACGGAACGACGGCGGCTCCCGCGGCCAGCCGCCCACTCCACGCACACACACCCCCCCCCCAACCCCGCCGGCGCGGGCTATAAGGGGCCGTGAGCGGCGCAGGGACGGCTTTACCGAGTGTTCAGCATGGCGGTTGCCTCGCCGCCGCCGCCGCCGCCGGGACCAAGAGCCGCAGCGAGAGCCGCCGCCGTCAGCGCGGGCGCTGCTGGCCCGGAGCCTGCGGGGCCACGCCCGCGCCAGGCACGCGGTCCCTCCGCCACCGCAGGCTCGCGGCTCTGCCGGCACGGAAAGCGTTGGGCGGCCCTTGCCCTTGCCCTTGCTCCGCAGTACTCTGGGCGCTCCCCGGCGTGGCTCGGGGCTCGTTCCCTTCGCCTCACCCCCTCCCGGGCGGCCACGGCCACGCCGAGGCGGGACCCCGAGTCCCTCCGCCTCGCTCTGCTCTGCGCGGAGCTCGGGGCTGCTGGCGAGCGTCAGGCAGGCTCTGCCTGGGACTCGCTCTTTATAAACACCCGAGGCCGAGGCGGGCGGCGAGCCACGGGTGAATATTGGCCTCGTCCCTCGCCCCGGCACTTGGTGGCACTGTTAAGGAAGGCAATGGAGAGCTTTGGTTGTTAAAGAGAGGTGGTGAAGGAAACGCTGCCGCCTTGCATAAGCTGTGCGCTTTCCGCGTGCCGATCGTCAACAAACGGAATTCATCAGAATCAGTTTTACCACTGAGAAGTGGGGAACTCTGGAAGCTGAGCTGAATCGGGCTGCGCTGGCGTCGGCGGGTGGAGGGGCAGCTCCTGGTCTATAAAGAGACAGTGTAGAGCCGGGAAGGATCCAACCTGCAGACAGCTAGCAAGCCACTAGCCGTGCCAGCACCTCCAGGTGACTGAGGGGTAGGCGGCCAGCTCCGTCCCGAGGCTTTTGCACCAACGGAATTCACGTGCTTCGCACTGGTCATTTCACCTCGGCCCTTAACGGGAGGTTCCAGTTAGCAGTGAAGTTGTTAAACATACCTTCTTGCTAAAGACATCACTGAGATGGTAGGACGACAGGAAAAGACAGTTGTTCTAGCAAACAGTGAAAGTACATTAACCAGATTATTCATCGCTTGCAAGAGGAATACCCGTTCAGTCTTTTCTCCCTGTCACCTTTTTGATAAATTGCTTCCAAACAAAATAAATTAAGGCTGTGTGGATTTGTGTCTTTTCTCATACGAGACTTGTGATAGATGGCAGATTTCTGTTTCAAAAGACTGAGAGACTGAAGTTGCATGCCTCACATGCTGAGCAGAACCCACTCCTCAGACGGTTTTTCTGTCCTGAATACGGTGCAAGCACTTCCCTCCCACTCCATGGTGAAGTAACCAGGCACAAGTGAGGGGCTCGGCAGGTGATCCACATTCGGGGAGAAGGCAGAGAGTGGGCAGGGTGGCAAGTGCAGCAGGAGAGGGGAAAGGCTCCTCTCTGCAGGCCTACACTCCCAAACATCTTACAAGCCCTGTGCCTAGCCACAGCCCGTGTGTATGCCAGCCCATACAGTCACGCACCTCTTGTTACATGTGACCACGCATAGAGCAGCATTGTGTGTCTTCAGGGGAGAAAGTTGAGCATGGTATTGCAAAGCTTCTCATTCATCTAGTCGTGGGGACAAAAAATTGGAAAACTGGGATGGATGCACGCTGAAGGTTCAAAAATCTTCAAGATGCCATGAAAATAATCACCCCTGGGCGGTGCAAGAGACTGTGCCAAAAGACGAGAGTGTGAGGCGTAAGAAGAATGCCTAGTCAATCTGCAAACCCCCATTAGTTTTGAGGAAAAATGTAGGTCCCCAGGTTTCATGTTAAAGCCTGAGATACTGCACCCAAGAGGTCTGATTTAAGTACATTGCAAGATCAGAGCCAAAAGGACTTTTTACTCTATCCAAAATATAAAGCTATAAAGTTGAGGCCTGGCTTGATTGTTTTTCCCCAACGTTTATTTCTATAATTTTTACAACCCAAATTATTTTCATGCGGGATACTAGACAATTTGTGGATGCAGGTAGATAATTAGCTATGTCTAAATGCCAAATCCATCAAATTGCATCATTATAGATGCCAAATGAGATGTATTAGCTTACAGGAATGGGGCTTGAATGACCTAAAATACATTTTCACAGACAATAATGGAAAAATTATAGTCCTTTTATTTCCAACATATGGAAATTCATGTAGTTTTATTACGTGGAGCTGTTGATTTTGCATTTGCCCCAAATTGTGAGTAGTGCTGCCACAGTATTTATTTACTATTCCATACTATTCTGATAGGAATGAGTATTTATTTCTATGTACAGCCTGGTGTTGATAAACAGTAATTGGAAGTTGCTTGAAAAAATATCTGGAAGCAACTGTGAACTCATAAATATCAATGCAAGTTCTAAGCATTAGGACGAAATTATTCAGTTGAAAATGCTAAGAGAATCTTGAACACGGTCCAAAGACTACTCTGGAAAAAATACAGCTCAATACTGAATAGTAATTTCTGGATTTTGCTCCAGAGATCATAGAATCATAGAATGGTAGGGTTGGAAGGGACCTTTAGAGATAACCTAGTCCAACCCCCTTGCAGAAGCAGGTCCACCTAGATCAGGTCACACAGGAACATGTCCAAGCGGGTCTTGAAGACCTCCAAGGAAGGAGACTCCACAACCCCTCTGGGCAGCCTGTGCCAGGGCTCCCTCACCCTCACAGTGAAATAGTTTTTTCTTATATTTACATAGAACTTTTTTTGTGTAGATCTGACCAAAGATATCATTTGGATTTAAATACTTGATAACATTTAATAGTGTAATCATAAATTATTAACTCACTGCCTTTTACTGTGGAGTAAGCAGTTCTTCTCCTTCCCTCTTTTATTTATTATAAACAGAGGACCTTTGAGGCACGAGAGAGGCATCCATACAGGAATTCAAGGAATCTTCCTAGCGAAGGAGGAAATAAAATAAATACGAGAAGTAAAGAGAGTTTGATGAGTTGAACAGTAAAGAAAGAGAACTGGTGCCCACTTTGAGCCTTTCCATCCAGCCTTTCAAGAAAAGAATACATTCAGAAAAATAGATGTGAAGAAAAATGTGCCGTCGGTACAAGTGTCCAGCTGAGATCTTGTAATCCTCTGACTGAATTAGCGTCGCTGTGAAACCGATCTAAAGGAACCAACTGAGCTACTTCCTGTAGCTCGAGATCAGACACAGCCTCTGTTGCTGGAGAGGATGTAGGGAAACCTTGCTTCAGTCAGATACATAGTGCTCTGTGTGCTTTTATTAATACCAGTTCCTGTTGCACACTAAAAAAAGAAAGTGCTGCTTGCCATTTTGGATGAAGTTTTCTGTCTCCCTGCTTACAAGTAAGGTAAAAGGAGAAGAAGAGGAACAACGCGCAAGATCTTTGTAGAGAGTTCCTAATCATCCTACCCTTCAAACACCAAAGTGCCAGCCCTCCCTGTGGAAATGCAGATGGATTCACAGTCAGCAGGTTCTGCAGAGAAGAACCTGCTGCTGGTAACAGAAGAACAGCGAGCTATTCCAGACCTCAGCACCGATTTCATTGTCACAGGTTGCTTCAACATCCGTTTACCTTAAACACGTTTGCCAACCATTTTTTCTAGCGTGCATATTTGCATAATCTGAGAAAAAACTGATCCTCGTCTGGGAGACTTAAACCACTACTCATTCCCTTGGGGAGAAGCAGAAAATAAGCAAGCTGACCACTCAAGGATAAAAAATCAAGCCTTATGCAAGGCATTAGGGATTTCCCCACTGACCTCAGCTATGTCAAGATGACACGACTCCTGCTCAAAGACAGACTTGAGACAAAAGGAAGAAGTTTTAAAGTATACGACTCATCAGTCTGATTCGTTCACAAAACTGAGTTACTTTAGAACCTCTTTGTAAAATATTCTTGCCATTCTTATTAATTTTATTTTGGAAAAAAAAGAAAACCTCTGAGATGTAAGTATCCTAATTATATATCTTTTATTTTTCTTTTCCCCTTTTTTTCCCCCCTTTTTAAATTCTCTGCATTTCCTATTGTTTTGTGAAACAATTTTTGGTACTTTAGGAAACTTTCAAATATTTTTTTTCTTCTGCGTTCTGAATTTGGAATATTAACATGATGAACTGTATCAGAATCGTGGAATCACAGAATGGTAGGGTTGGAAGAGACCTTTAGAGATCATCTAGTCCAACCCCACTGCAGAAGCAGGTTCATCGAGGTCAGGTCGCACAGAAATGTGTCCAGGCGGGTCTTGAAGACCTCCAAGGAAGGAGACTTCACACCCTCCCTGGGCAGCCTGTGCCAGGGCTCCCTCACCCTCACAGTGAAATAGTTTTTTCTTATATTTAAGTGGAACTTTTTGTGTTCCAGCTTCATCCCATTACCCCTTGTGCTGTTGCTAGCAACAACAGAAAAAAGTGCTGCCCCAACCTCCTGACACCCACCATTTAGATATTTGTAAATGTTAATAAGATCCCTCTTCAGTCTCCTCTTCTCTAAACAGCCCCAGTTCCTGCAGCCTTTCCTCGTATTAAAAGATGTTCCAGTGCCCAGTCCCTCCAGTTCCAGTTCCAGTTCCATTAACCACCTAGGTAACATGATATCAACACATTTCTAAGCAAGTTAAAACAGGACTTTCAAAATTAGTCAAGGTGGGAAATGGTCCTTGGGTTTTTTTTTGTTTTTTTTTGCTGAAACCTCAACCCCTAAAATCATGACTTTTCTGATTTGAGAATGAAAGAAACCAGGCACTCTTCTGCTCTTCTTACACAACAGTAGGTTTCCTGTGAGCATGACTTCCTCATTGTGAAACACAAAACAAAAAGAGTTGACACAACACAAACACTGTTAAGTGTTTCACAGAGACTGTATTCCCCGTTTCCGTTGATCTCAGTCAAATCAATTCTAGGGATTGAAAAAAAAAAGTGTATTAATTGAATGTGTATAATTAGGCTGAGTCTATTCTTTGCTAATTTATTCAGATTCAGTGTCCCTACCAAAAGTCATGTCCTGAAGGATTTCCAGATCCCTAACTCCTAAAACATCTTTTCTACTACTAGCCATTGGCTATTACTTTGTAGTTTCTCCTGTTTTGGGGGCATCTTCATTTTTGCTCTAATAGAAGGCAAACCGAGCCAGTTGGGATGTTTGCATAAATCTTAAATTACATTTTCAAGACTCTGGGCACTTTCCAGTCAGTGACATTTTCTTGGCAAACACCAGCCACCAGAACACACACTTGTTCTCACACAGGAGAACATACAGTTCTCTTGTAGTACCATGTTCCATGCTGGCACTTCTGTCTAAATGAAGGTGAACCTTGTAGGACGTTGGGTACACTGAAAAGTTGGGTGAGAGTGTTTGGGAATGCGAGTTTTCAGGATTGTTGTTGCTCTGTAGCAGCAGCAGGACTTGGTGTCTTCCCATATCCCAAATCACTCTTAAAACAACTTGAGTTGTATTAACCCAGGTGAAGCTACATGTAAAACAAAGAGCCCGTTTACAATATCTAGGAATGGATATGACAGTTGCAAAGTTTGTAGAATAGGGTGACAAGAAAATAATATTTATGCCAAAGAATTATACCTCTCTGGGTGGTAGGTATATGGTCACCTAGATCAGGATCCAGCTCTCATTGCGCAGCATAGATCCCCTGTAGGTAGCATTCAGAGGAAGAGCTGGGTTGGGGATCATTCCTCCATCCTTTTATACTCCAAAGCTATTTTGGGGGAGTTTATCTCGCTTGAATTTCTTCACCAGACCCACCTGCCTCCTCAGGGGCACTCAAACATTACCTCCGTTAGGAAGGAGGCTCAGCCTCCCTTATGCCAGACTTGTGGCAGATTCCCCCCCCCCCCCCGCCCCCCGTGCTTTGACAACACTCTTGCCCTTCGTGCTTCTGCCAGCACTACCCCTTCCCCTGCAGCCAGGGCGGGTTACTGTGCGTCAGGCTGCCCATGTCCCAGTGTTTGGAATCCGTTTCCCCCGGGCCACTCGTGCCCAGGGCCACCCCTCGGTCAGTGCTCTGCGCCCCGCCCCGCCCCGCCCCGCCCCGCCCCGGGGGCTCATGAGACGCATCAGTGCTTAGTAATTTGAAGCGAGGACAGAGGCTTTTGTTTGTTTGGGTTTTTTTTTTTTAACGCCACAGAGCGCAGAAAAACCCCGTGCCGAGAGCCGCCGCTCTTCAGGGAACGTCGGAAGCCGGCGGCGGCGTAGGGCACCAGGGAGCTGCCCTCCCTCAGCCCCTCGCCCTCCNCGGTGGTGCATAAGTAGGGCAGCCGTTGCGGGCCGGCGCTGACGCCCCGCAGCCGGGAAGCCGTGCGGGTGTCTCTGGGGAGCGTCGCCTGCCAGCTCCGAACCGCCGCCGCCGCCGGGACATGCTCGCAGCCTGACTGACCGCAGGTGGCCGCCGCGCCCGCGACACGAATGAAGAAGCAGCTGCTCCTCCTGTTCACACATCGGGGACTCGTCAGCCGAGGGGGCCGCAGGGGGAAGCGCCGTCGAAAATGGCCTCGTTCAGCATCCGCGCCGCGCGGCCTGAGGACTGCCCCGACCTGCTGCGACTGATCAAGGTGAGGGCGGAGCGTGTCTGGGGGGGTAGAGGCCGGCCCCCGGCGTGCCCCGCCGGACGGCACCCCTCGGGCGCACGTCTGCCCGCGGCGGGAGGGCCCGGGGCAGGTCCGCAGCCTCGGCGGGGCCGGGACGGGACGGGACGGGCCGGCTGTGAGCGAGCGAGGGAGCGACAAGAAGGCGTTGCGCAAGGCGATGGGGGCGGGGAGCGGCCCCGGGGGCCTGTGGGCTCAGCCCGCTGACGAGGCTCTTCCTTCTGCTTTTTCAGGAGCTAGCCAAGTACGAGGACATGGAGGATCAAGTGGTGCTAACTGAGAAAGGTAGGGAAGCGGTGTCTGCTTCCCCGGGCAGGTGTAAGCCTGGTGGTAGTGTCTGTGTGGCTCAGGCGCCGGTTTGCTCTGCTTTTTCTAGAGCTGCTTGAGGATGGCTTTGGCGAGCACCCTTTCTACAAGTGTCTGGTTGCAGAAGTGCCGAAAGAACAGTGGTCGACTGAAGGTGAGACTTGATAATGCTCGTTTTTTAGACGCTGAGTACAGGAGGTATCTGTAATGTTACCAGTTGTGCATAAGGTTCCACCAGTGATTCGGGGCNCCGGGACGGGACGGGCCGGCTGTGAGCGAGCGAGGGAGCGACAAGAAGGCGTTGCGCAAGGCGATGGGGGCGGGGAGCGGCCCCGGGGGCCTGTGGGCTCAGCCCGCTGACGAGGCTCTTCCTTCTGCTTTTTCAGGAGCTAGCCAAGTACGAGGACATGGAGGATCAAGTGGTGCTAACTGAGAAAGGTAGGGAAGCGGTGTCTGCTTCCCCGGGCAGGTGTAAGCCTGGTGGTAGTGTCTGTGTGGCTCAGGCGCCGGTTTGCTCTGCTTTTTCTAGAGCTGCTTGAGGATGGCTTTGGCGAGCACCCTTTCTACAAGTGTCTGGTTGCAGAAGTGCCGAAAGAACAGTGGTCGACTGAAGGTGAGACTTGATAATGCTCGTTTTTTAGACGCTGAGTACAGGAGGTATCTGTAATGTTACCAGTTGTGCATAAGGTTCCACCAGTGATTCGGGGCAGGAGGAATAGGCTAACTGTTAAATGCAGTAACGTACGGCAATACTCTGCTGAAGTAGTTGCTAATCCTGGAGGCGTGGGAAGATCAGGTATAACGTAATGTACTTGACTCCAATTAATTAAATGGCTTTTCTTGTCTGACCCTGACTTACCTTTGTGTAATCCTGTTGAATCACATTTTTTTCTTTAATTTGTCCCCAATCTTCAGGTTACAGTCTCTAGCTTCGCCATGTACATGGCCCTTCCGTGTACATGGATGGGCGGGGAGGTAACTAAAAGATCCGTTACACAATAAAGTAGATGATCATAATATGAGGTAAGGTCTACAGGGACAAGTGCTATTCCCAAACTTTTACCAAAGACACAGTAGATCAGAAAATCTGTTTGCCCGCTTCTCTTTACAGTATGTGCAGAGTGTTACGAGAGATGCAGTTAAAGTTTAGGTTTAAGTGGGCTGCTGTTGGAAGAGTTGAATTCTCTTCCCTATTGAGCCACAGAATTACAATTGGAGCTGCAGCTTTACTTACCTTGACTTTATGGCACTGAAGGTAAAGGAAACGGTGTGATCTCAGTGGGAAGCGTAAGCTGAGGTGTGGGAAGTACTGCTGCAAGGGCAGCCTGTGAGTGTGCCTTCTCTCACAATGTAGTTACTGAGGAATATGTGTCAACAGATTGGTATTCTTTAGAGTTTTAATAGGCTGGCTGGTTCTGAAGGAAGCAGAGTTGGGACAGTCATCTAGATTGTGAACTGGTGTGTGTAAAACTTTTTTGCTTCCATTCTAGAATGGAAATAACGATAAATCACTAGGGTGTGCATTTGTTGGTAGAAAAAAAGCCGTGTGTTCAGCACTTAGTATGATAGTGCTTCTGAGGATTTCAGGGCATGGCAAGGGCAACCTTCATTCTGTGAGGTTGATAACCAGTTTATTGAAACTCATGTTTTCAGTTGTTTCCTACTTGCAAACATAATTCTAACCTAGTAGCAAATGTCTGCATGTCAAAGAATCCGTATGCTTAATCATGCATGTAAGATGGAATATTTTTGCCTTCTAAATTCAGACTAGCTAAAGTTAACACCTTTTGTTTCAGAACCCTGCATTGTGGGCTTTGCCATGTACTACTTCACCTATGATCCATGGATTGGGAAATTGCTGTATCTTGAAGACTTTTATGTCATGGCTGAGTACAGAGGTGTGTATTACAGAACGCAATGAGCTGCTTTCTGTAGGGCTTCTTTAAAACTGAAAACTTCTTTCATGGGTCTTTTTTGTTTGTTTGTTTTTAGGACTGGGCATTGGATCAGAAATTCTGAAGAACTTGAGTCAGGTATGTGTACGTGATAAGGCCAAAGAAGCAGAACTGACACGCAGCAAGGAGTATTTGTGCTCTTCTGGTAACCGCATGAGAGCACTACTCAATCATAAGGGGATGACAGGATGCTAGATGGCTTAAAACACCATGTCAAACAATGCAACGAGTGCTGAAGTGACTGAGGGAACGAACTTGACTTGTGATACACAGCTGCTGAGTAGCCTCAGCGGGTGTGTTTTTTTTCTTAGGCTTGTCATCCAGGACTGTCTGAAATGTGTTATGTGGCACCCTTTTGCAGGTGGCTGTGAAGAGCCGTTGCAGCAGTATGCACTTCCTCGTGGCCGAGTGGAATGAACCCTCCATCAGGTTCTATAAGAGAAGAGGTGCCTCTGATCTGTCCACTGAGGAGGGGTGGAGGCTCTTCAAAATTGACAAAGAGTATCTCTTGAAGATGGCAACAGAAGAGTGAGATGATTCCAGCGAATAAATTCTTTCTGCAAATACACGTGCTCTCTGAATAAACTCCTTGCTTTCTGTGTACAGTTTGTAGTGGAATAAAAGTAGTGTGGATGCTAATAATGAAAATGCTATGCAGATGTGGTCATGGAATAATTGGTACTGTGATCTGGAGTCAAGGCAGCTGGAGTATGTGCTTGTGTGCATCCTTTACCAGTGTGGGCTTTGTGATCTTTTGTATATGGAAACTTCATTCTTGTAAGTGACATTCAAATGTGTACAATGTACACACTGGTAGGGTTTGTTTTAATTATTGCCTTTTATAAAAATAAATAGTGTTTTCACTTCATGGCAGTAGTTTTGACTTTTAATTCTTGCATACACTTTTCAGTTAAATAACCTGAAAATTAATAAAGGACTCTTAATTCACAGAAATCATGCTTTCCTTGGGGAAAATACTTACTAGGCCTAGAGTGACAACAAAGGGTGCACTTGTGTGTCTGCAGGAGCCAGGTTCTGGAGCACTTGGCCTGGTTGTGGTGGGAGGGCTGGAGATTAAACTCTGGTTCTTATAGGATACAGTGCCTCTTGTGAACAGCCTGGGCAAGAGGATGGTGTGGTGTGATTTGATCTAAGGCTGCTGGTCCCTTCCCCCTTCAGAACCTGCCTACATGAGTTCCTGTGTGACCTACTCTAGCTGGTCCAGCTCTGGCAGGGGCTTTGGACCAGATGATCTCTCCAGGTCTCTTGCAACCCTTAAGATTGTGTGAAAGCAACTCCATAAAATCTGGACCTTGGGGCCCTGCCTCTGTGGGACTTGAAGTGTAGAGCACCTCAGGAAGGTATAACCTTGCAGGAGAAGATATATCTAGCTATTTATTTCCAAGCCTGAATTGCAGAAATAGGTGTGGCTGGTCAGGAGTTGGAAAAAGTATTTTTACAGATCTCAAAAAACCTCCTTTATGTGGCTCATAAAACATCAAACTTGAATGTTTTTGGTAGTCTGAGTTTACCTGATTTTGGGTACTGTGAAGAATTTTTGCATGTGGCTTGGTGTGGAATAGTTGGTGCCAGCAGTAAATTCATAGAATCACAGAATGCTGCAGAAGCAGGTTCACCTAGGTCAGGTCACACAGGAACATGTCCGGGTGGGTCTTGAAGACCTCCAAGGAAGGAGACCCTACACCCTCCCTGGGCAGCCTGTGCCAGGGCTCCCTCACTCTCACAGTGAAACAGTTTTGTCATGTTTAAATGAGACTTTTTGTGTTCCAGCTTCATCCCATTACTCCTTGTCCTGTTGCTAGATACCATCGGAAAAAAAGTGCTGCCCCAACCTCCTGACACCCACCATTTAGATATTTGTAAATATTAATGAGATTCCCCCTCAGTCTCCTCTCCTCTAGACTAAACAGCCCCAGTTCCTGCAGCCTTTCCTCATAAGGAAGAGTTGCCTGAGTTTGTGCTGTGTTACACAGCGGAAAACAGATCCTGCCTGTTTAAGCTTTCGTACAGCAGTAAATGAAAGCAATGCTGTTCATCAGGGTTTTTTTTATTTTATTCAGCTTGATAACAACTTTATCAGTTTTGCAATACTGTGTTTGTCCTTCTCGTAAGTTGGTGGTGAAAGTGGATGCAAGCAAGTTGTACTTCGCTCTTCTCTTGCTCCGTAGTTGCCCTGCAATAAAAGGCTGCTTTGGCCAGCACCGCTTTCACTTCAAAGGAAGAAGCAAGAGTTACCTGCCTTGTGTCATGCATTGGATTAAATAAAACCAGGTTTTAAACAGATTTTTGATCACTGCACAGATCATGTGTCACCTAGAAGATGTCTCCTCATCCTAGAGATTAGTGAGCAGTGACTGTTTCAGCCACAGCTAAAACTAATTTTAAGAACAAGATGTCCCTCTGCCTCATACCAACAGTGGCTGTGCAGGGCATTTAGCCTGAAACTATTCTTGCTTTCTGTTTTTAACTGAGGCATGGGCAGCAGTGCGCCAGCTCTGCCCAGGTGCAAGATATGGCTGTCAGCTGCTGCCTGAGGAATGAAAAGACCAATAAGAAATACAGGCACTCTTGGAAGAGAGCAGGAGGTAGCATGTGTCCAAGAGGATGTCTGGACAAACACTATCTGGACAGAGCCCAGAACCTGTCATGTAAATTACCCTGATTTAGCAGATCAGGTTCTGTGTAAGACACTTCAGGGTCTGTGTAGGAAGCAGACACTTCCAGATACTGTCTGGTGTCCATGCAGCACCTCAGCTGTGAGAGCTTCGTACCACGCGCAGGAGCTCAAAGCTCAAATCTCTCTCCTGCCTGAGGGGAACAGAAATCTGTTTCTTGCTTGACAGCAGATTAAATGTTAGGCTACAAACCTTCCTACTTACTCTTTCTGAGCCTGTGCTCTTCTGCAACTCAGTAGGCCAAAGGAGGCAAGAGTAAGCCCATGCAGTGGCCCGTCCCAGTGGGAGAAGATGGAGAAGCTGCATTATTTTCACTGGTAATGCTGACAGCTACAGTGACCTACTCGCGCTCCTCAGTCCTAGTGGAATCTGTTTTGAGGTTATTTTAAGCTGGTGCTCTTGGCTCTATCAGTCCAGAAGGTGATTACTAGCAGAGCAGTTTAAGAATGTTTTTATTTTCAAATTAACAGTTCATTAGCTATCTAGGGCAGGCCTGCTTCAATCTCAGGCCCCAGTCTTCTGGAGCACAATAAGGCTATCAAAGCTGCAGGACTGAATGGAACAAGCTAACTAATTAAGCATTGTAATTAGGAAAGTAAGCAGCTTAGTCAAATTTTCAATCAATTTAAAAGTGTTTATCGTATCTTGCTCATCATCTTCTGCCAGTGCAGTCTACCATTGCCTTTGCTGAATAAGTTATGCTGAAACAGATTCTCAGGGACTCAGAGGAAACAAGTGAAGCAGTGCTAAATCAGACCTTTTCTGGCCAGCCGTGGTAGTTTTAAACACTCACACTTGAAAGTAAAGACAAGGGCTAACTTTTCAGATCCCTGAGTAGGATCCACTGAGATCCTACTAAGAGGTAAGGTTTTTAAATCCAGCAGAAATCTTCTCAAGGAATAACACAATGAAAAGCTTTCCTGTTCAGGTGAGGGAGCCCTGCCACAGGCTGCCCAGGGACGGTGTGGAGTCTCCTTCTAGGAGGTTTTCAAAACCCACCTGGACACGTTCTTGTGTGACCCTGTCTCAGTGAACCTGCTTTAGCAAGTGGTTG
>WBNH01009646.1:0-23436 GCA_013401255.1 Urocolius indicus
GCCAGGGCTTCCTCACTCAAACATTGACACGGTTTGCCCTTATGTTTCAATGGAACTGTTTGTGTTGCAGCTTCATCCCATCACCCCTTGTCCTGTTGCTGGATACAATAGAAACAAGTGCTGCCCCANCAGCAGGGCAGAGCAGATGGGCAGCAGAACCTCTCTGACCCTGCTGCCCACACTCTTCTTGCTGCCCCCAGGCTGCCATTGGTTTCTTGCCCACGAGGGCACGTTGCTGCTCATGGTCAGTTTATTATCACCCAGCACTGCCAGGTCTGTCTGTGCAGAGCTGCTCTCCAGCAGGTCACCCCCAGCCTGTGCTGGTGCAGGGGGTTGTTCCTTCCCAGCTGCAAGACTCTGCACTTGTCTTTGGTGAACCTCAGCAGGTTTCTCTCTGCCCAATTTGATGAACAGTGTGATTATTCTGCTTCCCCCACAGAGCCAAGGCCGTTAACACCAAACCCACTCAGGGCTTCTGCTCAGGTCTCTCGAATGGTTACTTGCAGCAAGTTTCCTGCTGTGTCCCTGGCCGTACCTTCCATCCTTTGCCTGCTTTGAAGCACTAACAGCTGCCAGCAAGCTGCCACTCGTGGTTACTCAGCACCACACAAGTGCCAGAGCTGCATGTATGAACTGAGTCTCTCAAAGGTGATGCTGCCTCAGCAACACAGAAAGCACCAGTCTCTGCTCTTCATACTTCTGCTCCAGTTGTTCCACTCAGGAGGTACAGAAGGAAGGAGAGCATCTCATCTGCTTCTTGCCAGCAAACAGGTGAGTGGGACAGTGAAAGGCCAGAGTGACCAAGCTTCATGCACACAGCCCAGGAGAAGAGGAGGAGCAGGTAAAGCCCTGGGTCATGTCTGGACTGACAGCAGAGGTGCACTCTTCAGGATCCATTGGACCTTTGTTGGACTCAGTGAGGCTGTAGGTTCTCAACTGATCTCCATCCAACCCTTTTGTCCAGAGAGTGATGTTTTCTGGTGTCTCCTCCCAAAGACAGTGTTGGCACAGAGTCCCCTGCCCAGGAGAGGTGTCAACTCAGGTTTGTACCAGTCAGTAGTTCTGGGGTTCCATGCAATGGGATGGAAGGATGCAAAACACAGGCTCATCAGCCAACAGGAATGTTTTCTGCAGAAGTGCCCTCAATTCCCCACGATGCAGCTGGAACTGCAGGGGAGCCAGCTGCTGTGACACATCTGCCTTTGGCACAGTGCTTCAGAAGAAGAGGAGGATGGATTTACTGGGACTTAGGTAACACTAATCATAGGTAGCTGTCCTGAGACAGCAGTTTTGTCTCTACCTCCAAGCTCCATACAAAGAACGTTCTAATTTCCCAGAGCAGGAGGTAACCCCATATGTCCATAACAGAGCTGGAACCAGCACACATGATCCTGTGCACCAGCTCTGGTTCCTGCTTATGGTGGCCCTGACACTCATGTGTTGTGCTGCTGTGGGCCTCTTGCCTTCCCACCTGAACCTCCAACCCCTCCCCATACCCAGGAGATAAATAACACATGCTTTCCTTCATCCCACTCTTATCTGCATTGTAAACTGATAACCCACAAGTGTCTCTTAGGTAGTGGAAACCCATCCTTCATCTGATAGCTGCTGCCTCACTTTGGCTCAGCAGCAGGAGCGAGCACAATTCTTCCCAGAGATGGTTTCCTAGTTTTTCCTGATCTGGGTCACTCATACATTTAAACCTGAGCCAAAAGCTGTCAGCTGTTTTGCCTGATGATTACATGCACGTGGCACTTGTTTCAGTTCCAGAGAAAGCAGCAATTTCTTTCATTCAAAGTGGCTTGGAAAAAAACTGTGGCTTTTAGAGATAGAGTCTTGCAACACTCCCTCCAGACTCTGACTGCTCTGAGCTCTGCTTTCTGCCGTAGTATCACATCCCTTTGTTATTCACCTAAGCACTCCTTAGTTAATTGCAGAGCTCACGCTTTGTCTTGGCTGGCCAGCTTCCTGCTGTTTCATGATTCATGACTTGTAAATGAGTCCCCAGGTTCTGGCAGAGCTGATTCCCAGCTACACAGAATTCCTCAGATGTGTCCTTTGGCTGAGCTCTTGCTGTTAACACATGTGCAGCTCCTGAGGAAGCTGCTGCTGAGTTACAGGTCAAGGCTGCCATTTGAAGAATTGTTTCATCTTCTTGAAATAGAAACTTCTGCAGATCCCAAAGTTTCTGTTGACTTTGAGCCCCTGAAGTGAATCCTCCACTGTGCAGGGCCCCAAGTCCTCTCCAGACTGTGGAATAAGACCTGAGGACAGACAATGCATCTACACATCACCATGATCCAATCATGGCCAGTATAGATTCTGGCCCAGAATAATTCTCCTTAAGGAAAACATCACCAGTGCCCAGGGACACCCTGATCATGTCTCTGGGAACAGGCATTGAAGACCACTACATCACCTCCAAGCTACAGCAACGATTTGTGATCACCTGAGATGGACAGAGAATGAGCATCCCACACTGGAAAAATGAATTTGGTTGCAGTTTGCAATGAAACTCCCACATTTCAGGTTGTTTCTTGTGGAGCAGATGAAGCAGCTGCACCAGGACTGTGTGGATGGCAAGCTCCTGCCACCCAGGACAGCAGAGCAGGCTGCAATGGAACAGGCCACCAAGAATTTGCCTCTTCTGACTACATTGTGAGTGGGAAAAGCTTCACCAGGATTTGTGTGACTCACCCAGGGCAGGACAGGCACAGTTTACTCCATGTGCCCCCAAACTGCTGATCCGGGAACCCACATGGCTATAAGCAGGTCCTACACTATTGCTGTTCCTGGTCTCTAGGGCTCAGTCCCCTATCTGACACCCGTTTCCCTGCTCTCTGGGGAGGACATTGCTGTGGCAGGTTGAACCCCTCCAATTGTGACAGTGACTGATGTCCTGTTCCCCTCAGAGAAAACCTCTGCAGACTGAGGTAGTTGGGGTAAGGAGCATATAATCCTTACATCAGTCTTTAAGACTGCAGAGAGACCACACACAAGACACCAGCACAAAGCAGGACTCCTTGGATCAGCTTCTCTGGCTCATGTCAGTCTTCACAGAAGTGAAATTGCAGGCACAACTGCAGAGCAAATGACCTTATGGAAGGTGCTCACAAGCAAGTGGACCCTTACAGAACACATGAGCATCACCTGGCACTGGCAGGGCACCAGCTCAGCCAGCCAGGCACTGGCAGTGTGAAGGCAGGACAGTATCAGCCCTGGGAGAAGGAGAACTGAGCTGTGCCAACATTTAGGAAGCAGATGAATCCTTCCAGAAAACCATTTGCCATTTCAGGGTAGGCATTCAGCAAGTGCACTGAGTGTCCACAGCCTCCTCAGGCAGGACATTCCTCACATGGCATTAGCCCACCACAGTCCAGCCAGGAGTCACTCGTGCTAATGGCTGCACATGCTCCCAGGCCTGGTACCTGCATTGTTGCTAAAACCGAGCTTCTGGAAAGACGAGGAGGAGGAATGTGTGTTTTCATTAGACAGCATGGTGAGGTAGGAGTAACCTTCTCCCAGCCATTGGGTTAGGACTGTTCCTGGCTGACTCTCTGCCTCCCAGCAATAAGTGAAGATTGAAGCCCAGTCAGCAGTTTGCAGCCCAGCTTGGGCAGCCATTGGGGGCATCTTCCCTCTTCTTGGGAGAACATTTGAAGACGACCTGCCTAACACATGGGTGTGCACAGCTCTGATGGCAGATACCATGGGAATGGACCATTTGAGCAACCAGTTCTCCAGCACTGATGGTGGGTGACAGCCTCCCATGGCCTCAGCTGTGCCTTGTTCCTACATGGATGTGCACAAACTGCATCCCACACCGCAGTGGGTCCCAGGCTCAGGCTGGCACAGCAGGAGTCTTCATCTCCTGAGCAGCATCCTCCCCCTTTGTAGTCAGATAATGACAATGATTTGGGGTTTGTTTTGCTTTCTTCCTTGTTGCCAACATTTCTTTTGTCCCTTTCTCCCTTTACAAGTGTTCATTTCCCTCTTTGTCTCAGCTGTAGCTGTTTCAATGCATTGTCTTTTGCCAACTGAAATGAAATCCTCCTGGACAGACACAGCTCAGGAAATTAATATCATGCTGCAATTTGGAACAAGCACAACTGAAGCAGATGCTCAGCTGAAGAGAGAAACAAGAACAACAGGACTTGTTAGTTTGAGAACCACCTCCAGCCCAGGAGGGCTTTGAAAACTTGGGGCCACTCTCTGCCTGTATTCATCAAACTGGCATTATTCTATCATCTGAAGCCAGAAGAAATACCTACAGACAGAGGGTTAGAGAGGCTTTTACCTTCCTGTTCACTTTGCATCATCTGGGGCAAGAAGAGGACTGCCAAGTGTGAGCCAGTCAATCTCAGGTCAGTGCCTAGATAGGTCATGGAGCAAGTCCTCTTGGAGACCTTATCCAAACCTGTGAAGGATGAGGAATCAACCAGAAGTCAGAATGTGTCTGCCAAGGGCAAGAAATGCTCAGGAGACCTCACTGTCTTCGATACCAGTAGTGGCTGTGCAAACCTACACTGAGGTGGTTGAAAACTGGCCAGAACACTGAAGTAATCAGCAACAGACTGGCAGGGGGTAGGTGGGCAATAATGAGTCTCCAGTGTGATATTGGGGTTCATATCATTCAACAACCACAGACAGCTCTCCCTCAACAAATGCATGATACAAAGCCAGGGATAGTGTCTGTTGTGTCAAATGACTTTACAGAGTCCTGGCCCAGGCTGCCCAGGGAGGGTGTGGAGGCTCCCTCCTTGGAGGGCTTCAAGACCCACCTGTGTGGGATTTGTTCCTGTGTGACCTGATCTAGGTGGGAGCTGCTTCTGCAGGGTTTTGGATTGGACGAGCTCTAAAGGTCCCTTCCAACCCAACCATGCTGTGACTCTGTGATATCAACCCATAGGGAACTTGGAAGCTGGATCTTGGAGTAGATGAACAGAAGCCCCATGAGTTCACGAAATGGAGGTGCAAAAGTCCTACACATGGGGCAGAATAATCCCACACATCAGTCCAGTCTGGAGCCGAGTGGCTGAGCAGCAGTGTGGCTGGAAGGAGTTGGGTGGGAGGTGAGCATGAGGTTCAGAGTGACCCGGAAGGAGTTTGCTGCCCTTGCAGATGAGAGAACTGCTGTGCTACCCTGGTGACAAAGTGTGCAGCATCAAGAGAAGCCCAATAACCACCCCCTTCCTCAGCACTGCTGAAGCCACACCTGAAACACTGCAGCTGGTGTTGGGCTCTCACATCAAGAGGGATGTGGGGAAATCAGAGAGGGACTGTGAAAGGGAGACAGAGATGATCAAGAGCTTGGGGAATGTGGTCAACAAGGACACACCAAGGACACTGGGCTGCATTGGTCCAGCAGAGAGGGTGAGGGACAATCTGATGGCAGTCTGGAGATACCTGAATTGCAGTTACACAAACATCAG
This sequence comes from Urocolius indicus, assembly GCA_013401255.1. Lineage (NCBI taxonomy): Eukaryota > Metazoa > Chordata > Aves > Coliiformes > Coliidae > Urocolius > Urocolius indicus. Next base: position 5,433 of record WBNH01009646.1, read on the forward strand.
AGGCGAAATCTTTTTTGTTGAGGTCAGATGATGTTACAAGGGGCAACAGGAAAAACACCAAGTGTTATCCAGCTACAATTGCTGAGGATCCCTAGCTCCATGCTGGACTCACACTGCTGGAGGAGCACTTGGCTTCGGAAACAGTGCAGTAGGATTAAGAAACTTTCACCCTGGCTGGAGTTTTCCCAGTGTGAGCTGGATGCTCTGACATGCCACCACTTCTCTCACTTCCTTTCAGGGGAAATAATCCACTTAGTTCACTTTTCAACTGAAGCAGTGACGAAGTCACAGCTACCAGAGAAAGCTGATACTTGATTTGGTCCTAGGACCTTCCTGAACCTGTGGGAGGTTGGAGCATTCTGAGCTCCTGTGTCTTCACACACTTTCCTGGACATTTTCTGCCCTTTGCAATGTGAGAGAGGATCTTCAGATAAACCTTTGGTTAGACCCAGCACAGCTCCTCAGGTGTAATGAAGCATCTGCTCAGACAGGGGCCACAGTCAGAGAGCTCCTGTACATCTCAGAGGCATCATAAATCCAGACTGGCTCACTGCTGGCTGGGCACATGACTGGCAGCACTGGTCTCTTCCTTGGCCAGCTGCTCTCTGCCACAGGCAGGTACCCGTGCATCTTGTTCATCTCATAGCTGATCATGCTCTGAGCAGGAGGATTCAATCTCCTGATAACTTCTCCCAGGGTCATTGTTTCTGATGACACATTCCCTTGACCTTCCTCTCTGTTCCTCCTGGAGGGGCTGTACCTTCCCCACATGACTCAGGCAGGGACCATGGCTGATATCCCTGACAGTAACAGCCTGTGTTAAGAGCAGTGCACCTGACACAGCCTTTCAGTGGTGGATCTCAAGGCCTTTTACCAAGGTGCTGCTTAAAAAAATCCCCACTTTGTAAGTGGGAAAGACAGAGAAGGGAAATGACATGGGGTCTTCTGTCCAAATGAGATGTATCCAGGGCCAGCTGCACCCTTGTATCCAGATCTGCATGGTGAAGAGCAACCTAGATCCCATGGACGGGGGATCCTTCAGCAGGGGGATGATGATGGGTTGGGATGGGATGGGATGGGATGGGATGTGAGGGATGGTCATTGCACACTGCAGGGGCTTGAGGGCCTTGGATGGGACAGGGTGGTACAGAGCAGAGAGCTGGGAGAATTGTGTTTGGGCATCCAGAGGGACAGGGGCATGGTGGCACAGTTTAGAGTGGACCTGTTGACCCAGAGAGCCAGCAGCACCTGGCAATGGAGGAAAGGGGGTCATATTTCAATCAAATGGTACCAAGGCCACAGAATAGGAACCTGGAAGTATCAGGATTTTCTGTTCCTATAATCCTGAACAATTCTGATTTGACAATAAAACCAGTCCTGTGATTAATGCCAGGGATGCTGAAGGGCCTGATGCAGTCTCAGGTTCCCATCACTCAAGAACAGTGCATTTGTCTCCGCAAGAGTGGGACAAAGATATAGAGCTCCAGGCTTGGAGATTCAGTGAGAAGTTTGGTCTCACTCTCAGTAGCTGAAAGCCAAGTTCTGTGTCACTCTGTTAGAAATCACCAAGGTCAAGACCTGAGCTGAGCCTCACAGCAAGAGCCCACAGGCATTCTTTTGAGGTTTTAACATCCCTTTCTGGGAGACAAAATGGTTTTGGATCATTCATATTCATACAGCTGGGGATGATGACTGAACCCATGGAAAGAGCAGCGAGACCTTTGGGCTGCTGGAAGGACAACACAGCTTCAGGTATGAGAAGCCTTTAAGCGGCTTGAATAATATGTGATAAAAAAAGACATGGGGTTTTTTGTTAATGCTGAAAAGACACCCTGGTGCCAGCTAGTAGAAATCTTCAATGGCAGCCTGGGGGCAGCAAGAAGAGTGTGGGCAGCAGGTCAAGGGAGGTTCTGCTGCCCCTCTGCTCTGCCATAGCTACTGAGGCCTCATCTGGAGTCCTGTGGCTAGTTCTGGGCTCCCCAGCTGCAGAGGGACAGGGAACTGCTGCAGAGAGGCCAGTGCAGGGACACCAAGATGCTGAGGGGACTGGAACATCTTCCTGCTGAGGAAAGGCTGTGGGACTTGGGGCTGTTTAGTCTGGAGAAGAGGAGACTGAGGGGGAACTCATTGGTATTGACAAATATCTCACTGGTGGGTGTCAGCAGGTTGGGGCAGCACTTGTTTCTGTGGTATCCAGTGGCAGGACAAGAGGTGGTGGGATGAAGCTGGAACACAAACAATTCCATTAAAACATAAGGAAAAGCTATGTCAGTGTTTGAGTGAGGGAGCCCTGGCCCAGGCTGCCCAGGGAGGGGGTGGAGGCTCCTTCCTTGGAGGGCTTCAAGACCCACCTGGACACGTTCCTGTGTGACCTGATCTAGATGGGAGCTGCTTCTGCAGGAAGTTGGACTGGATGAGCTCTAAAGGTCCCTTCCAACCCCTCACATGCTGTGACCCTGTGATTCTGTGATCTTAAAGCAGGGAAGTTTTAAGATGGCAGAGATCTGGTAAGCTCCAAGTGCCTGCTCCTTGTTTCAGACTCCTGGGAGTATGCTGTTTATAATTTAGAGATGAGGAATGAAAAGGAAAACAAAGCCTTAAAAATGCCTTTGAACAAAATCCTGCAGTTGGCTACAGGGGTGTAATGAAGGGAAGAAAGTGCAGACTTGCTTCTACTCCCTTGTCCCATTATTACCTCATTACTTTATTCTCATTCACAACCACTTGAATAAAACCAGAATAAGCCTTTAAAGTTTAGAGATAAACCCTTCAAGTTCTTGGCTTGACTTGCCATAGGTCAGGAACTCAAACTGAATCAAATCATATTACAGCTACAATTGGCACAAATGCACTGAATGAAGACAGGAATCTCTCTTGGTATTGTTATCTTTCTGAGAACAAAAGCTGAACACCTTCCTGGGATGCTGAGACAAACACCAGGATCAGATCTAACAAACAGCACCATCAGCTGCAGCTGCAGAACTCTACACCAAGGGAAAAGGGACTTTTGAGCAGTTCAGCTTCCAAAGTGACCTTTCTCCCTCGAGCTGCAGGCAACACACCACATCAGCCATGAGTCAAACTCTGTGGGGGGACAAGAGCACTTACAGGCCTGGAAGAGGACACTGACCTCCAAAGGCTCCAGCAGCTCCCACTGCAGGCATGTGAGAGGAGGCTGATGGCATTTGTCTGGTTACAAACGCTGAGGCCAAACGGGCTGTGGGAAGCTGACTGGGGATGTTGTGGTAACCAACAGAATGCTTCCATTAATTCTTCAATTAAATCCTCAATTAACTTATCAGATGTAGGACAGACTGAGCTGGACAAGGCAGCTGATGCCTCAGCAGAATTCTTCCCCAGGCTGGAAGGAATGTGGAAATCATTCAGGATTAAAATTCCTCAGGCCCATCCAGACTAGCCTGTGCAGACACAGCAGGGCTGAGGGCAGGGACAAAGGCCTCCCCTCTGCTCTGCTGCTGCCACACAGCTCCTGCTCACCGCTGGACCCTCAAGACCATGCTCAGCCTTATGCTAGAGGGATCAAGAGAGCCAGATCAGATTAACCTGCCATGTGTGGGGTGAATATTGCTGAGCTTACAGCCCTCACGCTCCTGCCACCTGCCTGGGCGACAAACATGATCCCTGTTCCCTTCTCCTGAAGCAAAGGTGAGGAATAGTGCTCTGAAAACAGCCCAAGTGTGCTTGTGTAGAGCTTTCCTCTGCTCCTGACCCAGTTTCTTCTACTCCTGACTGAAACAAATACATCTTGTCACCATCCCCCTGTACTCAGCCGGTACCTCACAGTCCGTGGCTGCTCTCGCAGCCTGGGGAGCTCGGCACCCATGTGTTGCCTTCTCACACCTTCACTCCCTTTGGGTTCTTCATTCTTGTATGGTTTTCATAATGTTGTTCTCTTCCCAGAGAGGAGCTGAGTTCAGACCCCACTCCTTACAGCCTGTCTTATCTGCAGGCACAGGGTAGAGCTTGCAGGAGTGTCTAACAAGCTGGAGGCAGGAGCTGGGGCAGGAAAGCACACCGAAGGGGTTTGTCACTAATGACTCACTTTTTGCAGGGGAATGTTATAAATGTAGGCAGAAATTAGTAGCACAAGTGTGTGAATGTTTCCTCATTGATGGTTAAGCAAAACCAGTCTAAAAATGAGCTGTGAAGTGGCCTCTAAACAAAAACCCCATTAGAGCTCCATCAGCCTGGAGGAGATGGAATGCAAATGCTTTTGTTTCAAGAGTGCAAATGGGTTTATTTCAGGAGTTTTGATTGAATTAAAGAGAAGTTCAACTTATGCTGCAATGGAATGAACTGAAAGTCTCTGTTATTTCTCACACATTTCATGAAGATGAATAATCCAATCACATAAGGCATTAAAGAGCACTTACAGAGGGTTTGGCTGCCTTTGAGACTGTGAACTGAGTGATTTGTCCTTTTCCATGCAGTCCATTCTGAGACATCCCACACTGATGCTGTGATACACTCACTCCCAGCATATTCAGAAGCACCCAGTATTCATTCAGCATTCAGAAAGGAACTGAAATCCTTCCACTTTTGTTTTGCCACTACAAAATTAGAAGATAAATGGCAGAGGAGGAGGAAGAAGCCACCTGCAGAGTCAGGTTCAAAGGGTAGGAGTTAAACAAAAAAGCAGTGTAAGAGAGGGAAAGACATTTCAGACTGGTGAGTGTCCCTTCAGTGACTAACTGCAGAGCTGGTGTCACCCTCCAAGGCAGATCCAGGGACGTACTGATGGTGACAAGCTCTTTATGGGGGCTTCTGCTCAGTCTTAAACCATGCTGGACTATACCTGCTCTACAGCCAGAGGTTTTACAGGGAGCCAAGATGTTATTGAGGGAGTTCTCTCTGATTGCTCAGTTCCTGAACACCTTTTCTCCTGATATTCTGTTCCTGTCACCTACTGCAGCCAGAGAGGCTGCTTGGTAAAACTGAACTGTTTTGTTGGATGTCCTTGACTTAGACACTGACCAAAACCACCCCAACCTGGCACTGAGCCCATGGATGTGCCTGTGAAGCTTCCATCTCCCACTGTGGGACAGTACAGATGATTTGGGTAGAACACGAGCTCAGCTGCCTCTGTGAGGTTTCCTTGCTAGCTCTGCTTCAGCTCTGCAGAATCTCATCCAAGATTCCCCCCAGGGCATTCTTCCCCTCTCAGGGTTCAATGTGTGTCAACCTGAATCTCCTTCATTCTCTCTCTTGAGCCTTTATCACTCTCCTCTCCTCTCCTCTCCTCTCCTCTCCTCTCCTCTCCTCTCCTCTCCTCTCCTCTCCTCTCCTCTCCTCTCCTCTCCTCTCCTCTCCTCTCCCAGCTCACCAGCAAGAGACTCAGGGAAGATGTGCTCTTCCTCAGACAGCCACTCTAAGATGAAAACTCTTCTGTGTCTACATGTGCTCATTTGATTTCCCACATCCTCTGCTCATGCTGGTGTCCTCTCACCCTGGTTCCTCTGCTTTGAACTTCATCAGTGGAGCTCCTTCTGCAGGTGCTGGGCTGTGCTTTGCCAAGGTCAGGTCCTCATGGCTCATGCACACTGCTGTGTTAGTGTTATACTCTCTTCTGCCGCTGATCACATTTGCTCTGCTTCTAAAATGGAAAGAAGATGCTGCTTTTTACAAGCAAAAGAACTCAAGGAACAGGGTGAAAGTCTGTGTCATCTGTTTTCTGCACAAGCAAGTGATCTTAGAGTGAAACACAGAGATGTGATCTGACCCTTAACCCTGCCAGAAATCCTACCATGGCCTTCAGCAAATCACCAAGTGCCTTCATCCCTACATCACCATCTCCACAGAGGCACCCACACACTTGTGGGAGAACCCAACTTCCTTCCAGAGCTGCCTGGCTGAGGCTATTCTCTAAAAGGCATTCCTTGCACCTTGGCACCCATTTGCAGCTCCAGACTCTCCTTCTGCACTGTTGTGAAAAAGCAGCTCCCTTATACTTTCGATGGAGCTGATTCTTGCACTGAGGGGAGGCCAGTCCCAGGAGAATGGGAAGGCTCAGTGTTCTCCAGAGATCTTGAAATTACCTTTGCTAACAGGCAAATGTTGAGGAGAAAGCACAGAGTTCAGGCATCACAATGTCAGAGATACAGTGGTGGGTTCACAGACAGCTACAGAAATAATAAGCCGTGTTACCAGAGCCTTCAGTTAGCTCCAGATGAGTTTTTCTCCATGGTCACTGAGCTGTTGGGACCCTTACAGAGTGATGAGGTGGAGAATCAGTATTTAAACACCATTCCAGTCTTTGGCAAGTCCACAAAAGCATCCTGAATGAGGGACAAGTGTAACTCCCCATCCCCAAACCTCCTCTGGGACTGTGGTGTTTCTTTGTTATGGCTTCCTGGCACAAATGAGTCTCCTATGGACCAGTCCCACCTGGTTTACCAGCAGTGATGGCCTTCCCCTTCACCTGGTCCTGACCTCACAGCACACACACCCAGAGTGAGCAGAGAACAATCAGCCTGATGTATATTGTAATTCAAGGAAGAAAATATCCCAGAGAATTCTGGCTTTTGTGTGGAGGATGTGAATTGTTTGGGAGGGTTGTTTGGGTGACATCTCAAGGTGTGCTGCTCCCATCCTCCTCTGGGCCTTGGCACACTTGCCTAGCACAAACAGCAGGCATGCAAAGAAACCTTGGTCACACTCTGCTGATGTATTGTACATTGCAAATAATAGAACCAAGACCTGTTTTGCCTCTTGGCACCTCACTGCTTTGCTGAATGTTCCTGCACTGCTCCACAGAGCTCATGCTCCAGGTTTTGTCATGCTCCCTTCACTGAGCATTGTGTTGTACAGCTCCCAGTCCCTCTGCCCTGTGGCTGCCAATGACCCTTTTGTGCCCATGCAGAAGATCCCATCACAGCAGAATCTGCCCATTCATCAGGCAGCCAGGCAGATGAGCTTTCCTTTGTCACAACGGTCAGACCTGCATGACTGACAAAAGCACAAGTAGCAGGGTGGCTTGTGCTTGCCTGTGGAACCCCCTTCCCAGGGTGAAGTCACCTCCACAGACATCCCTGCAGACCCTTCATCAAACCCTGTCACCTCTCTACACCAAGCCTCTCCAGGACTCTGTTCCTCACCACGACCCTGTGTGATGAGCAGCTCTGTGAGGTACCTGTTGCTACTCAGAGGAAAGAGAATGCTTAGTCTCCTGGTCAGGAAGGGCAGAAGGTGTGAAGTGACAGCAGGTAAAACTAAAGTCTTGAAAATACAAACCCAACAGTTAGTGCTCAAGGATTGAGATGTGGGCCTGAGAGGCACCAGAGAAATCCCCCAGATGGTCAAGCTTCACAGTTAAAGAGGCAAATGCAAAGGACGGTGTGGAAATAGGACAGGCTAAAGACATGACAGGCAGGTAATACAACCAGAGTATTGCCTGGGGGTACAAAGTCCCTCTTCCCTGTACCATTCTTTGTCTTGAACAACTCACCATAAAGCCCTTGTACCAGCTTTCACTTGTCACCACTAAAGGCAGCTTACTGGGCTGGAGGACTAGCAGACTGTGGCTTGTGAGGAAACCTCAAGTGCACGGCCCATGAGGACCAGCCAGCTCTCCTGGGAGCACATGAAGTGCAATTATGTTCAGCAGGTAGAGAAGAAGCTCTTGATAATCCTGCCTCTTGTCTTTGCACTCCTCCAGAACAGACTGGCTACATGGCAGCTGCCTTTGCCTCTCTAGAGAGCACGAGCTGGAAACCTGGAATGCTGGAGGAGCTGAGTATACCCCTGAGGCTTGGGATGGTCTGTTTGGTTTCTCTCTTCAGAAAGTTGTCCAGCAAAGCTCTCACCCACACAACATTTTCATCTGGGTCTGCAGCTTCTCCATGCATGAATTGTTCATGAGACTTGCTGCAAACACACAAACCTGCAGACTGGACCCTCACCAGGCTGGCCAGGCAGTGACCTGCAGCTCAGCCTGCATCCCTCACCCCTGCAACAGCAGCTGGCTTTGGCAGAGCTCAGGTTGCTTTTAGTAGGAGATGCAACTCTAATGGAAATGAGGGAACCAGGAGAGTGGAGGCTCAGCCCCCTAGCTGGCCAGTCTCATGAGCAGAGCTAAAGCCTCATCTCTCTGTGACCCCAGGCTCACAAGACTCCAGCAAAGTTGGTGATGAAAACACAGAGCTCTAAAGGCCTTTTCATTGTGGATATCAAGACTGCCCCCAAAAGGTCAGACTCCTTGACTCTACCTTACACACAAGAAACTGAGGCCCAGACCTGTGACATGATCTCCCCAGGAGTGAGGATGTAGAACTGGCTACAGTCCAGCATTTAGTCCAAAGACAGCACAGGCTTCATCACTCAGAGACGTGACCTTTAATCCCCACTCAGCACATGCTGCCCTCTGCATTTGCAGAAGTTCTTCCAGCCCGCCTCCCTTTCTGGTGACTTGCTCCCCTTGCTCACTGCTAGCTTCTTATTAGCTCACAGTTCCCTGAGCAAAACATTTCCTTCCCAGCAGCACCTCAGTGGGTTTACTCCTTGCTTTCCAGGAAACGAACTCATCTTCTTCATGGACAAAAAGTAGCAGGCAGGAAGAGATCTGAAGGTGAAGAAACTGCCTGAGAGAAACAAGATCTACCAGGAAAAAGCACAATTCTTCAAGCCCCAGTGGGACAAACTGCAGACAGACAAAGGCACAACCAAACGCCACCAAGCCCCCAGGACACACGTGCTGCTCCAGCACTCGGTTCCAAGAGCAGCTCTGAGGTCCCCCCAGCGTGTCACCACTGCCGGGCCACTTCCCTTGCCTTCGGAAACTCTTCTTTCAGTGTTCCATCCCTCCATCTAGCGGGCTTTGTGGAGAAGACAGGCGGCCATGTGGCAGAACTCGAGGCACACTGCCCGTTCCTCAAACAGCTCTCTCTGCTCCGTTGTTTTGTATCTTTGGTAGGACTTGCCCAGACTCCCTCCTCGCTGAGGGCAGCAGCTGTATTTACTTGGCATTTTGGTGAAAACTTGGGTCAAGTTCAGAACAAAACTGTGGATCCAGTAAAGGATTCAAACACTTCACACAAACCCAGTATTAATCCTGCACATGGAAACTGAAAGGAGCCACACAAAAGAGCCAAGGGGAACGTCCTGCTGTGGGAAAGTAGGGATGGGCTCCACTTTTTCCCCAAAACCCAATTCTGTGCAGTTTGCTTGCTGCTGCCAGTGGCTCCCCATCACCCCTGTTAAATCCATTACACTGAAACATCCTGGAAGTGCAATGCAGAGGAGCTTCTCCAGTGTGTTCCAAGGCCAAGCTGCCCACTGCAGTGGCTTTGGATCCACATGGGGATGGGAACTGGTCAGAAGAATTAACAACTAGGACCTGATCTAGGTGGGAGCTGCTTCTGCAGGGGGTTGGACTGGATGAGCTCTAAAGGTCCCTTCTAACCCCCACCATGCTGTGACTCTGTGATTTTTACAGTCTTTACTATGGAAGAAAGAGCAGTGTCACACCTCAGGCAATACACTCCTGCATTAGTGCTGAAGGAGCCTTCTGGCAGACATTTGGATCACAGTAGGAACTGTATCATCACTGTTTCAGCAGCCACAGCAGGAACTGAGGGTGGCTCTGGGGAAGGACAGATAACAGTCACTCTTAAGTCTTCACTTTTAGCTGCCTGCAACATTCTGCTTTAAAACAGCCAACAATGGTTTACATGAGTTCTCAGAGGCACTTCAGAGCATAGGAGATAGAAGAGACTATTTCAGTTGCAAGGGACCAAAACCATCCACATAGTCCAGCTGCCTGTCCAAAAGCTAAAGTATGTTATTAAGGGCACTGGCCAAGTGCCTCAAACACTGACAGACTTGGGGCATCAGCCACCTCTCCAGGAAGCCTGTTCCAGGGTTTGATCACCCCTTGAGTGAAGAACTGTTTCCTAATGTCCAGTCTAAATCTGCCCTGGTGCAGCTTCAAACCATCCTTATGTGTCCTGGATCCCAGGGAGAAGAGCTCAGCACCTCTCTCCATGTCCCCTCCTCAGGAAGCTGTAGAGAGACATGACCTCAGCCTCATTTGCTCCAAACCAGACAAACCTCAGCCACTCCTCAGAGACTGCCAGCCCTGGCATCAGCCCTATTGTTTTCTTCTGGACACAGTCAACCTTCACATCCTTCTTAAACAGTGGAGTCTGCAAACAGTGCTTGAGGGGAAGCTGCCCCAACTGGCTCTGGCGTTGTCAGCTACAGGGGAAGCTTCTGGCAGCTCTTTGTTTAAAGAAGCCACCCTTATAGCCCCCCCCCGCCACTGTCAAAACCTGGCCCAGGCAAATCCACTACATTGGGTCAATGGCAGGCTGGCCACACTGTGTGTGATGCACCCCAAGCTGCCAGGGCACACTGCAGGGCACACTCAGCAGGAGCCAGCAGCCTGCCCAGGCAGCCTGGAGATGCTCATCTTCCTGTCAGAGCTGCGTGTGCTGCCCCAAGCACAGGGCAGCACTCAGTGCCTTCCCTGCTCAGCACTCCAGGCTGTTCCTCATGGCATGCAGGATGTAAGGGGGTTAGTGCCACCAGAGCACTGGAGCACCAGAGCAGTTGGATCTGCATGACTTACTGCTTCCTGCAGGTGCTGCTTTGGTGTGCCCCGAAGAGCAGAGGAGGGGAGGGGGTGGCACCTCTTGCACAGCTGCTGTGACAATGTTCATTGAGGTTCAGGCTTGAGGTGGAACAGGATGCTCTGTGTGCCTTGAGCTGAGGGAAACTGAGGCAAGAAGCTGATCTAGTGTGCACAGCTGTAGTCGGTGGAAACTTTGTAGTCAGTAGGAAGACATAAATAAGTACCAAGGAGCTAACCCAGAAGACAGAAGGAAGAGAATGGGAGGGGTAATAAACCCAGAAAAACATACATCAGCAACTAGCAAGATGCTGGTGAACACATCTGCAACTCACCAGGCCTGGGTGGAAAACTGATCCTTGTAAGGCAAATCATACAGGCTAACAGCCTTAGAGTCAAACTGTGGGCACTGGAAAGCAGCCACCAGAGACCCCCCAAAAGACCCCTCACTCAAATCATGGAGCAAGTGCAAGGGGGTATGTAAATAATTACTGGGAACTAATTGCAGTTAATGAATTGATAGGACATGAGGAAATGGGCTCAAGTGGCACCAGGGCAGGTTTAGATCGGACATCAGGAAGAACCTTTTCACTAAGAGGGTTGTTAAGCATTGGAAGGGGATGCCCAGGGAGGTGCTGGAGTCCCCATCCCTGAAGGCATTCAAAAGAGGCAGAGGCGAGGGCCATGGGTTAGTGATGGGCTTGGCAGGGTGAGGGCAGAGCTTGCACTCCATGATCTAAAAGTCTTTTCCAACCAGAACAATTTTTTTGCTTCTAAAATGACTATGCATGTACTTCCCAAGAAATACAACGAATATAAAACATAACAATAGGGGCAGCTTGGTATGGTGAGACAGACACACTTTGGAGGGAACATCCCCGTGTGTCTCCATTGCTGCAGCTTTGGATGACAGAATGCTGCCTTCTGAAACTCCAGACTGAGTCTTGGGTGGTTGGTCAGACTGGCTTTTAGGGTGTGAGGGGGTGACAACGTTCCTGTCTGTGAGGGTGTGCTGGGGCAGGTGCTTTGCAGTTTTCTGTGACGTTCTCACAGTGCACAGCACAGGGAAGCAAAAAAAACCACTAAAAACTTGATAAACTGCTGCAAGGGCAAGGCATGGGACATAAGAAAAGGGAGTTTGAAGGTTTAACTCGCCCCAGATAGTATATGAAGCTGGAAGGCACAGATGAGAGCTGGCTGTGAGCTGAGCAGGAGGAAGAGCACTGAGGTGACAGCCGACCGAGCTGAAGGCAGAGGGGACGGTGCCCAGCCTGTCCCTGCCGCCGCCAGCCTCCTGCTGCAAAGCCCTCTGCTGCCACCCAGGGACGGGCCAGAGGGATGAGGATGGTGTCAGGGATTCCTCACCCACACGGTTGCCATGTGATGCATGCGGAGGAGGCAACAGACAGATGAGTATGAGCCGAAATGCACCCGACATCACAGGAACGAGGCAGGTGCCAAATGCAAACAGCAGACACGTGTGGTGATGGGCAACACCGATAAGAATAAAGACAAAATGTTTCCTGTGCAGGGCTGCCCAGTGGTGGGGTGGCAGTGAGCTCACACAGCTGACAGTCTCCTCTCCTCAGGGTCTCAGCCAAGCTCCTGGTTGTCCCATCACTCTCAGAAATGCTCCAGTGCAGGGTCATCTTCAGCTGCTCCTTTCACCAGTCATAACTGGCCTGAACTGATCCCCTGTTCTCAAAATCTTGCTGCAAAAGGTCACATTTTCATCTCCAAGAAGCCACCATCCCATCTGAGTGTTCGTGAGGTGGATGGAGAGCTGCCAAATGACAAAGCCCAGAGGGGGGTGATCAATGGCACAGAATGGAGTTGGAGGTCTGTGGCCAGTGGAGTTCCCCAGGGATGGCTTCTAGGGCCAGTTTCGTTCAACATCATCAACCACCTGGGTGAGGGGACAGAGGGACCCTCAGTGAGTTCCCTGCTGGCACCAAATTGGGAGCACTGGCTGATTCACCAGCGGCTGAGCTGCCAGTCAGTGTGATCTCGATGAGTTGGGGAGTTGGGCAGAGAGGAACCTGCTGAGGTTCAACAAGGACAAGGGCAGAGTCCTGTAACTGGGGAGGAACAACCCCTTGCACCAGCACAGGCTGGAGGTGACCTGCTGGAGGGCAGCTCTGCACAGACAGACCTGGCAGTGCTGGGTGATAATAAACTGACCATGAGCAGCAACGTGCCCTCGTGGGCAAGAAGCCAATGGCAGCCTGGGGGCAGCAAGAAGAGTGTGGGCAGCAGGTCAAGGGAGGTTCTGCTGCCCCTCTGCTCTGCCATAGCTGCTGAGGCTTCATCTGGAGTCCTGTGGCCAGTGCTGGGCTCCCCAGCTCCAGAGGGACAGGGAACTGCTGCAGAGAGGCCGGTGCAGGGACACCAAGATGCTGAGGGGACTGGAGCATCTTCCTGCTGAGGAATGGCTGTGGGACCTGGGTCTGATCAGTCTGGAGAAGAGGAGACTGAGGGGGGAGCTCATTAACATTTACAAGTATCTAAATGGTGGGTGTCAGGAGATTGGGGCAGCAATTTTTTCTATGGTATCCAGCAACAGGCCAAGGGGTGATGGGATGAAGCTGGAACACAAACAGTTCCATTGAAACATGAGGAGAAACTGTGTCAGTGTTTGAGTGAGGGAGACCTGGCCCAGGCTGCCCAGGGAGGGTGTGGAGGCTCCTTCCTTGGAGGGCTTCAAGACCCACCTGGACACGTTCCTGTGTGACCTGATCTAGGTGGGAGCTGCTTCTGCAGGGGGTTGGATGGATGAGCTCTAAAGGTCCCTTCCAACCCCTCCCATGCTGTGACTCTGTGATTCTATGTCGTTAAGAAAAGCCCTCACTTGAAAGACCCAAAGGTAAATGTACCTGTCAGAGAAAACACAAACCCCAACACCTGTAACAGGATCATAACACAATGTAACAACAATGTGTTCCTGTATCCATGGATTATATGGTCATTTATTATCACCATTAACATGACATATATCTAATATAATAATAGGCATTTCCCTGCACCAGTGAGCACCTGAGCAATAAGGGAAGTTCGAGAGAGTGTTGGAGCATCCCAGTAACTTCCTTCCTCACATAATCCCTATAACACATTATCACTCAACAGAGCTGTGCCAGTCCCCTGAGCAATACTTTCCAGGTAATTTGCTCTGCTGTGAATCAAATCCTGTTGAATCAACAGAGTGGTTCCAATTCATCTCATTTCCCATTTCTGAAAGGAAAATATTCACAAACTGTATTTTACCAAGAGCTGAGAACAAGATATTGTACAGGCAAAACTTACTGAGGCTGAAACACCCCCGCTGCTCTTCTCTCACTTCTCCTCCACAAAGCTGATGGAATTTTGCACAACTTGTGATATTTGTGATTTGACTTTTCTGGGTCATTGTTATTCCACACCATTTGACATCCACAATAGCTTCCACTGAGCTTTGTTATCTCTTAAGCACCATTGGATATCTGATCCCTGAGGCCTTAATTAAGCACCAAAGGGATGACTTCTGTGTCTCAAAGGAGTTGCTCACATTTAGGTTAGCACACCTCTGAAAGGAAGGACTTGTCTTTGATCACAAAGCAATTGCCACAGACAGATGTCTTACACTCCACTCATGAAATGGGAAAAGCTGGGATATTTACACTCAGCCACACTCACTCTTTCCTGCACTTGTGAACACTCACTGACACCCTTTCACAGAACCACAGAATCTCAGGGGCTGGAAGGGACCTGCAAAGCTCATCCAGTGCAACCCCCCTGCCAGAGCAGCAGCACCTAGAGCAGGGCACACAGGAACTCATCCAGCTGGGGTTGGGATGGCTCCAGAGAAGGAGCCTCCACAGCCCATCTGAGCAGCCCCTGCCAGTGCTCCACAATCCTTTCATCAGACCCATCACTGCTCCTTCCTTAAAAAAGGGGTTAGAAACTGATGTGCATCTCAGGAACTATGTGTGTAACAGAAGAAAGCAAGAGGAGCCCTTCATGGAGAAACAAAGCAGCATTGCCAGGTGATGCTGAAGCAAATCCTTTCTCAGAGAAGGCAGCAGGCCCTGTTCACCCTCCCTGCACACCAGCAGCAAGAGGGATCCTCCTGCTTCTGGGGACAAGGAGAAGTGCCATTGCTCCCAGAGCTATCCCACCCAGGAGATTATGTCCATGGAGACAGATGCCGCCAAGACAGAAGAGCCACAACGACAGAAGCTACCAATCCATACACACTTCCACAGCACAGACAAGGTGTAACTGCCCTAAAAGAGAGCCTGGAACAGCATTCCCACCCCCTCAGTCCTGGCACAGTTGTGCGGGGACAGAGTTCCCTGTCTGGACTCACCTCGCAGGCTGAATAGAATTATACAATCATTTAGGTTGGGAAAGACTGAATCCAACCTCATCCTGGGCTTGTCTTGGCCCCCAGACAGGACAATAAATGCTTGTGAAATCAGCACATGTCTTGACTACATCAGACTCTGTGTCTGCAGGGAGGAGAGGGAGCTCCCACTCCAAGGTTGGACGGGAGCCCTGCCCGAGTAACTCCAGGCAGCCACTGAGCACCAGGCACCTGCTTCATAACTGAAATCAAATGCAGTAATTGCCATGAAAAGGAAGATAACAAATAAACCAGAGAGAATTAAACCCCAAAAAAGCCAAGTGCTGCCTCAGCAGCCACCCCCCTTCCCTACCAGGCCCCCAGTTTCTGTTGACTCCTGTGGCATGGAAGTACCTGTGGCTAGTGTGGCTCAGCTGTGCTGGCCACAATCCCTCCCAGCTCCTTGTGCACCCCCAGCCTCCTCACTGGCAGGGCAGAGCATGGGAAACTGAGGTCCTGATCAGGACAAGCATTAATCAGCAACAACCAAACCATCCCTGTGTTATTGACATTACTCTCAAACTAAACCAAAACCACAGCTGCTGGGGGGAAAATGAACTGTCCGAGCTGCAACTGGAGTTCCTTGGGGAAAGACCTGAACTGGGGAGCATCTAGGGCAGCCAAAACCCCCAGGGGAACCTGTGCTGAAACCTTCCAAGGCCAGGGGAATTAGACACTGTGATTTAGGGCTGTGAGGGAAGTACCTTGAGCAATGCATTCCATCCATAACTCACTCACTGCAAGTACACAGAGACTGCTGCTTCTCCAGTGTGCACAGCACTCACCAAAAGGTCAATAAACTCTTCAGAGGCAAAACTCTCCGAGCATCTGGGGCAAAGTGTGGGAGAGTTTTTAACTTCTTAAAGCACTGGAATATGGTTTTTGTACAGTCAGACAGCTCCTCCTGCTGTGAAGGTTGTCACACCACCCACATCAAAGGAGTCTTTGACAAAGAGGACAGAGCAGGGCAGACGGGCTGCAGCACTGAGGGGCACAGTGCCAGTCACAGACGGGAGAGGCAATGCTTTCTCAACTGCAGGGACCTGGCTGCAAGGAAGGTGCATGGCGGAGAAAGGAAAGGAAGAGAAGATGAGTGTAGTGGGCTTGCCTGGGCCAGGTTTTGGCAGTGGGGGGCTATAGGGGTGGCTTCTTTAAACAAAGAGCTGCCAGAAGCTTCCCCTGTAGCTGACAGTGCCAGAGCCAGTCCGTTCTGAGCTGGACCCACAGCTGACCAAGGCCTGGCCAGTTAGTTACTGAGGTAATACCTCTGTGCTCGGTGTATTTGAGAAAGGGATGAAGTTGCTGTGCAGCTGCTGAACTACAGAAACAGGGAGTGAGAATGTGAGAACAACATCTCTGCAGACACCAAGGTCAGTGGAGAAGGAGGTGAGGAGGCGCCAGGCACTGGCAGAGAGATTCCCCTGTGCCCTGTGGTGCAGCCCACGGTGAGGCAGCTGTAATGAACTGACCATAACCCCCATCCCCTGCACTGCTGAGGAGAGTCCTGGAGGAGGGAGGGGTTTTTAAGAATCAAGATTAAGATTTACTTCCCATCTGCCTGCTCTGTTTTGATGGTTCAATAATAAATCAAAGCTTTTCTCCCCAAGCCGAGCCTGTTTAGCTTGTGACACCAGTTGCTGATTGATCTCCCTGTCCTTATCTCCACTCACAAACCTCTTCTCTCTCTCTCCCCCCTGCCCAGTTGAGGAGGGGGAGTGACAGAACAACTTGGTGTGCACCTGGCTAAACCCCCACAAGGAGATGAACAGCTTGAGGCAGCATTAAGTCATATAAAAACCCAAGAGACTGAGTGATTTATTTCTTCAGACTGCACTTCCATGTAAGGAAGCACAAGAGGAAACGGGCTCAGGTAGCACCAGGGCAGGTTTAGATTGGACATTAGGAAGATAAAGGCAGACACAGAGAACAACTCAATGCTCCACAGCTACACATCTGTGAGAACATTTCAGATACATCACAGTCAGGTGAGACTGAGCAAAGGGGAAAATGTGTGGAGCAGTGTACCAACAGTGAAATGCGCTGGTCTGTACAACAGCCAAGAGAAATCTCTTCCTATGAGATGCCACCCAACTGCTGAAAGCCAAACACTGGTCCAATGAAGATCAAGGCAAAACTTCTTCAGGACTTCAGAGGGCCACTTGCTGGGTGCATTTCTGTTCCCGCAGAAACTGGCTGCCTGAGTCTTACTTACAGGCTGTTTGGAAAACAAAAGTGATTGTAAAAAACCCCTTTGCCTGGTACGTTGAGTTCCTTTCTGGGGGCAGCAAGAAGAGTGTGGGCAGCAGGTCAAGGGAGGTTCTGCTGCCCCTCTGCTCTGCCATAGCTGCTGAGGCCTCATCTGGAGTCCTGTGGCCAGTGCTGGGCTCCCCAGCTCCAGAGGGACAGGGAACTGCTGCAGAGAGGCCAGTGCAGGGCCACCAAGATACTGAGGGGACTGGAGCATCTTCCTGATAGAGAAAGCCTGAGGGACCTGGGGCTGTTCAGTCTGGAGGAGACTGAGGGGGGAGCTCATTAATAGTTACAAATATCTGAATGTTGGGTGTCAGGAGGTTGGGGCAGCACTTGTTTCTATTGTATCCAGTGGCAGGACAAGGGGTGATGGGATGAAGCTTCAATGGAACAAAGAGTTCCATTGATACATAAGGACAAACTGTTTGAGTGTTTGAGTGAGGGAGTCCTGGCCCAGGCTGCCCAGGGAGGGTGTGGAGGCTCCTTCCTTGGAGCGCTTCAAGACCCCTCTGGACTGTTCCTGTGTGACTTGATCTAGGTGGGAGCTGCTTCTGCAGGAGGTTGGACTGGATGAGCTCTAAAGGTCCCTCCCAACGCCTCCACTCCATGCTCTTCCCCAGCTGGCAGCATCCTGACTGAAGGGAGCTCGATTCCTCCTCCTGACAAGCCCAACCCCCCCCGCCCAGGCTCCGTTCTCTGCCCCTTGCAGCGCCCTCGGGAGCCACCGTCACGCGTCCGTGCCCAAGGGGCTGCGGGACCCAGCTCTGAGCTCCCCCCGCGATGAGCTGCGG
>WBNH01009646.1:23452-117510 GCA_013401255.1 Urocolius indicus
CGTGCGGGTGCTGCGCGGGGCGGGGGCGGGCGCTGGGGGTCGCGCTGGGACGGGAGAGCGGCGGGAGCGGCGCGGAGGGGCCGCTGGCTGGCGGCGGGGGATGGGCGGGAGGTCGCTGCCCGGAACGGCGGGGCCACGAGGCTGCTGCGGGTCCTGCCCGCGCCGGAGCCGTCGCTGAGGCCGGTGCCCGTGTCCGACAGCGAGGCAGATGAAGTACATCCTGGTCACGGGCGGGGTGATCTCGGGCATCGGCAAAGGGATCATCGCCAGCAGCATCGGCACCATCCTCAAGTCCTGCGGGCTGCATGTCACCTCCATCAAGATCGACCCCTACATCAACATCGACGCGGGCACCTTCTCCCCGTACGAGCACGGTGAGTGGCGCTGAGCTGCGGGCTGGGCGCCCCGGCGCTGGCTTTGCCTGGAAGGAGCCCCCTCCCCGGCATGGTGGAGGAGTTTGTGCCTGATGCTGCGTGTGGGACCTGCAGGCTGAGCCTGGGGCTGATGGAGCCACCAGCAAACTGTGGAGATGGACTCTCTGGTCTGCTGTCAGTGCTGCCTGGCTGAGTGCAGGGCCATGGAGGTGATGGAGTGGAGCATCTGCCTTGTGCTGAAAGGCTGAGGGAGCTGGGGCTCTGCAGCTTGGAGNCAGCCCTTGAGATCCTGTGATTCAGTTCTCAGTGTAGTAGTTCTCTTAGTTGTAGTTTTATTAGCCACTCCTCAGCTTGCTGGAGCCATCAAAGGAGGTGTTTCCTTGCACTGAATTGTTCCGGCTGTCACAGGTCAAACCAATAAGTTGCTGATGTGGAACATTTCCCATTGACATGTGTGCTGGTGCCTTTCTGTGCCTGCTGCAGGGGAGGTGTTTGTGCTGGATGATGGAGGGGAAGTGGACCTGGACCTTGGTAACTACGAGCGCTTCCTCGATATCCGACTCACCAAGGACAACAATCTGACTACTGGGAAGATCTACCAGTATGTCATCAACAAGGAGAGGAAAGGAGATTATCTGGGCAAAACTGTCCAAGGTGACATGAAGTTTCATTTCTGATGCTTGGAAATCTGTTCTGTGTTTCTGTCCTGCTGGGAGGCTTTTGCATTTCATTGTAACTTGAGGTCTTTGTTATACACAGTCCTGCTGATGTTTTGGTTGGTTGCTCTTTAAAAGGGGAAGTAGCAGATGTACCAGTGCAGGTGTAGTGGTGTGTGCTGTACTGAATCAGGTTACCTGCAAGCCCCTCCAAACTTACAGGTGCTCAGCAGTATCCTGCCTGGTGTTTGGACTGTGTCCTGGGCTTGGGTCGAGCTCTTTAATGGAGCCAGTATTAAATGTGTAAAACAGACTTGAGACTAACAGACTAACCTAGTGGATTAGTTGTGAACTGGTTAAAATGGTTATTGCTTTTGATAATGGTAATGTCATTAGAATAACCCAAAGGCTTTCTGAGGATCAGATCAGTCCTTTCCTCTTTTAAGCATCTTCCGCAGCTGGTTTAGATAAAGACTGTCACAGACAGTTTGAAACAGAGTAACCCTCTGCTTAGAGCAAAGAACTGTTTGTACTGGAACCTTCCTGCTTAAAGGAAACATTGCTTACATGTGTTTAAATTGAGACAGGATGACATTTCCTGCCAAGGCACTTCTCTTGAAAATCACAGCCAAGAACAATCACTCCAGAAATGTACACTTCAGACATGAGCCTGTGCTCAAGTCATATGGGAAGCACTGGCTAGTTCTTCTCAGTTATTTGCTCTGTAATGACTTAGAGGGAGCAATGTGCCTGGGTTGTGGCTTTAACCCTTGCCTGGTTCTCTGTTCCAGTGGTTCCCCACATCACAGATGCCATCCAGGAATGGGTAATGAGGCAGGCACGAATCCCTGTGGATGAAGACGGTGTGGAACCCCAAGTCTGTGTGATTGAGGTTTGGACTCTTTTTGCACGCTCTAGACTCGACTGGACACATATTTGGCATAGCAGAATTTTTTATCAGTGATGCTCAACTAGGCACATTGTTGAGTTGGTTAAAAAACCCCCATGTTCAACTTGCTTCTTTGGTCTAAACTTCTGAGCACTTGCTGTCTGAATCTGCAGGTGCAAAGCCTTAGATCTGGGACAGTTGTGCTGTTGGGTTGCTTTGCTCTCTAGTGTAATGTGATGCAATAGGAGGAATTTTACCTCTTGTAAAATGCTGAAGTCTTTATATGCTGAAGTTCTGTTCTTTTACTGCACCCTGTGCTTCCTTGGTGGATGCCAAGGCTACTTAAATGCTGAGGGGACTGGAACATCTTTCTTGTGAGGAAAGGCTGCAGAACCTGGGACTGTTGAGCCCGGAGGACACTGAAGGGGGATATCATTGACACAGATATTTGAAAGATGGTTGACAAAAGAATGGGGAAGCAGTTTTTTCTGTTGTCTCCAGTGCCAGGAGAAGGGGTGATGGACAAAAGCTGGAACACACAAGTTCCACTTAAACACAAGGAGAAAGTCCTTTGGTGCTGAGGTGAGGGAGCCCTGGCCCAGGCTGCCCAGGGAGGGTGTGGAGGTTCCTCAGGAGGTTCCCAAGGTCACCTGGACACGTTCCTGTGCCCCCTGAGCCAGGGGAACCTGCTTGAGCACAGAGTTGAGCTGGATGAGCTCTGCAGGGCTCTTCCAGCCCCCACTGTTCTGCGACTCTGTGATAGAGTGGGGAAATCACCCTCTGGAGTTAGTTGTCTTTCCTCCTCAGCCATAAAGGCAGCCATGGGGTTACCAGTTCAAGCATAGACCTTGGAAGGGGAATGGCACAAGTTAGTGGTGACAAACCCTGTGCAGTTTCCTGCACATCATATGAGGGATATCCTGCTGCCAGAGGAGATGTAGGATGAAGGCTTTGAGACTACTGACCTGGCTGGTGGGACATGCCAATACAGGAGAGAGGACGCTTGTCAGAGTGCCCAGGTCATGGTGACTTGGGGCTCACCCTGCAGCTGAGTGCCACAGGCCTGGATCCTGAAGTACCCCAGGAGGTACCATCTGACAACACACAGGAGGCTATCAATGCTCCAAAGAATACCTGTGCCCAAATCTTTTCTGTGTCCGAAGATCCTCTGTAGAGTTACTAAAACTTAACAGAAATTCTGCTTCTCAGTGCCAGCAAATGCTCAGAAATAACAATTCTAACATCTGGATCTTTCCCTCGAGGAGAGAGCACTGGTGAAGCTAATGTCCCTGGAGAGGTGCTGCCCAAATGAGAAGCTTGTGTCTCTTTTATTTTTTAGGGAAATCGTGAAGGTAAAATTCCAGCTGGGGTAGTTTGGAGGCTGTGGAAGCAGGACATCCCCCTGGCAAATGCTGATGCTTTCATAGAATCATAGAATGGCAGGGTTGGAAGAGATCTTTAGAGCTCATCCAGTCCAACTGCTGTGACAGGGCAACTCTCACCTAGATCAGGTCACACAGGAACGTGTCCAGGGGGATCTTGAAGCCCTCCAAGGAAGGAGCCTCCACCCCCTCCCTGGGCAGCCTGGGCCAGGGCTCCCTCACTCAAACGCTGACACGGTTTGTCCTTATGTTTCAATGGAACTGTTTGTGTTGCAGCTTCATCCCATCACCCCTTGTCCTGTTGCTAGATACAATAGAAACAAGTGCTGCCCCAACCTCCTGACACCCAACATTCAGATATTTGTAACTATTAATGAGATCTCCCCTCAGTCTCCTCTTCTCCAGACTGAACAGCCCCAGGTCCCTCGGGCTTTCTCTATCAGGAAGATGCTCCAGTCCCCTCAGCATCTTGGTGTCCCTGCACTGGCCTCTCTGCAGCAGTTCCCTGTCCCTCTGGAGCTGGGGAGCCCAGCACTGGCCACAGGACTCCAGATGAGGCCTCAGCAGCTATGGCAGAGCAGAGGGGCAGCAGAACCTCCCTGGCCCTGCTGCCCACACTCTTCTTGCTGCCCCCAGGCTGCCATTGGCTTCTTGCCCACAAGGGCATGTTGCTGGCTCATGTTTAGCTTATTATGACCCAGCACTGCCAGGTCTGTCTCTGCCGAGCTGCTGTTTCCTATTGCTGTTGATGCTCCTTTAGGGAATCAGAGGGAAGTGCCAGGGAGACGTTTGTGTGACCCTTTAGGTGTGCGTTAGTGTGCTTTAATGAATAAATTCAACAGGGAGTGTTTTGGTAGCACCCTGAGGTGTGAAGCTGTGTGTGTTTTGCAGCTGGGTGGGACGGTGGGGGACATTGAGAGCATGCCCTTCATCGAAGCCTTCCGCCAGTTCCAGTTCAAGGCCAAAAGGGAGAATTTCTGCAACATCCACGTCAGTCTTGTCCCTCAGGTAAGGACCCAAAATGATGTGGTGGCCAGAGGCTTCCCCAGTCCCAGACTTGATTTCTAAGGGTGTGTTTCTGAAGTGCTTTATCTGTAAGCACTATTACGTCTGTGTGGAAGCTTGTGGAAGAAAATGCAGAGAAGACACAGTTCCATGTTTGAAAAGGTTCACAAGAAGTGGACAGTGCCTTCAGTGTGTGTAAATGGGTAAATGCCAGTGGGGAACTGCAGCAAAGGCAGTTTTACATCTTTAACTGTGTTTTTTCTCTGTGGAATTGTCTCCTTTTGCAGGTAAACTTGCTTTTTAAGGCTGAAACTTTCAGTTTCCCATCATTTGCATAGCCTTTCATTTCTGCAAAGCTCATGTAAAATGCAGCCAGACTTCACAGCCATTAGAGCTGGTATAAGATCATATTCCAAGCTTCCTGGAGTTCTTTGCTATTTCTTTTGTTGTATGCTTTCCACTCCCCTTCCCATCATTTACATTAGCTGTAGCTCATGAAACAGTTTGGGTTTTGGGTTCTAAACACAATCCTGTGTTTGGAAACACAAAATGGGCATTTTGTTCCCCCCCCTTGACATTATTTTTAGTGTGTGTTTTGATCTTTAACAGCAATTTCACCCACTCTCACGTCTGACTGCTGTGTGAGCCCCAACAATCTGAGTGGCAGTTGCCCTTGGGTCAGAGATTGGGCTAAGACAAGGTATTAGGGAGAAATTAATCAGTTAGTTGGGAATCACAAAGTGAAACAGGATGGCCTTGTGTGCCAAGCAGATGTGGTGGACTCCAGTTAATGTCAAGAGTACATGAAGGTCTTTTGTGCCACATAATCCCTGCAATAACCTCATCTGTGTTATCTGCTCTGCTTTTGGAGACAATTTACAGTCTTAACCAAACAGGAGTCACTGCTGAGGAAATCCTTCCATGGTTGTAGTAACAGTCCTGAAGAACATGAGTAGTTTGTGTTTGAGAAATGGATTTGACAGAAAGCATGGTAGTTACTGGAATGAAGATCAGCCTTTGTTCTCTTCTCTCTCTCCCTGTTTCTTTCCCCATCTGCCCAGGCCAGGTGATTTATGAAGAAAAAAATCAGGAATATAAAGAATGAGGTATCTGGAGGGAGCAAGGTCTCTGTGCTCTCCTTCCCTCACTGCTGTGCACACCTGTGTGCCGTACAGACTTCAGCTCTGGTTTCTGCTGGTTGCTCTCAGTCTTTGAGCTTAAAATGACAGTGCCCAGGGGTATTCACAGTTCATGTGAATTGTCTTAAGAACTGGGTCAAAGTTTTTACAAGATGAATAAGTGAGAGTCCCAATTAGCCTGAAACCATTGCCACATATTCTCCTGGTTTGATATACCAACCTGTGCTCTTCTCTGACCAGCCAAGCTCTACAGGAGAGCAGAAGACTAAACCCACCCAAAACAGTGTTCGTGAGCTGCGAGGTCTCGGTCTCTCACCAGATCTGGTAAGGTTTGCTGCAGGGCTTTTTGCTTAAAAATGCACAACTGTTGCACCAACCACCCTCATCTAAATACTGCTGAGGTGGAGAGCTCTTGTGGGTTAGTGACAAGCAAGTCAATGTAACTGAGCTGGGTGGGGTTTTTTTCCCCCCAAGTCCTAGAGACTGCAGAAAGAACCTTTTTGGAGGTTTGTTACGTGAGTGTCTGAGTGCTGCTGTTTGGCTTCACAGCCTTGATGCTGCTGTTATGTTCAGATTGTTTGCAGGTGCTCCACTCCACTGGATACCTCAGTAAAAGAGAAGATTTCCATGTTCTGTCATGTTGAACCAGAACAGGTAAAGACTGCCATGAATATTCTAGCTGCTTGTCAAGTGCTGAGTGGAGTTTTGTCTGAGCCTGGCATTTTTGTGTTCTAGCTGTGTCTTTTTAGCTGCATAATTCATCTGCTGCTCAGCCTTCCCTACACTGATTACACATGTAACCACTGCAGAAAGAGTCCCTTATAAGACAATTCAGTTTCTCTTGAGGTGTTTGGTGTAAGCTTAGAGAGATCTGTGGAATCCAAGACACTTTCTGCAGAGCTGGTTTTGACCTTGGTTCCACATTCCTTCTGTGAACACACAGGAATGAGATCTTTAGAGGCCAAGGACTAGTTGCCCAAAATCAGGTTGAAAGGACACATGACTGCATTTTGCACACTGCTTTTTATCACAGTGTTGTTCTCCTGCCCAAGGTTTGGTGAGGAGAAACAGCATGGAAAAGCTGAAGTGGCATTTGAGAGAAGCATTGCTTCACTTGCATGCTATGTGATATGCCAAAATTCCATGCTAGCATGACTCTTTTTATCCTGAGAGTGCTCTGCACAGCATAGGCTGAGGTAGACCTTGGAAAATAACCAGCCAGTCTGTATGCTGAGTGTTGGCACTTTCCAATCCAGCTGGAGCCTGAAAAACTGCTGTGTCTTTCAGTGAGAGACTGAGTATCACTGCCCAGTCCCAGGCTCTGGCAAGCCACTTGTATTGATTTCCTATACAGCAAAGATCAAACTTGAGTCTTGCAGTTCCAAGTGTTATGTTCAGGATTAGCTGGTAATAATATTGATGTGTCAGCAGCACAACATCTGCCTCTAGCTGGCAGGGAACTGAAAGCAAGTTGGCTCTTGTCAGTCACTTACCAAGACATTTAATGCAGCTTTGCAGAGTTCTCTCTGACTGCAGTTGCATTGAACTGAGAGGTAAATGCTGTTGACCCTAAAGAAGGAACATTTGCAGGCTAAGGGGGGGTTACTGGTGCAGTGTTGAACTCTGCTTTCCTTGGAGTTGGGAGAAATGAGGGTTTAAAAATAGTTGTGCTGGTGTATTTTTGCTCCTCTTGAAGGACAATCTCATTCCTGATGGACAGGTGACAGTTGTCCAGGGCTGCCTTTCCTTTTCTGAGGGAGCCCATTGGGATGATCTGGAACCACTGGCATAGATATTCCTCATTGACTCTGCTCAGGGCTGTTTAACCCTGCTGAGTGGAATGCAGTGTGGAGAGCATAGATCTCCCTGGGCTTCAGTTGAGCTGGGAGCCCTGGTTAGGAACAGCAGTGGTGGGAAATGGGAAGGCTGGGTTTGTGGCAGTTTGACTGGTGTCTCAAAGTCCCTTCACAATGTTCTTTGAGTGTGCTGGGCTCTTGCAGAGCTGGCACAGCAGCCGACCTTCCTCCTGTTAGCTTAGTGTGTCGTGGCCCTTCCCAGGGAGCTCCATTGTGTGGGGAGTGTGGAGGAACAACCTTCTCAAGGATGTGGAAGCTGGTGTTAAGCTATTGATGTGCTGTTATATTGTTCAACTGATGTTATTTCCTGGGAGCTGAGGTGGTCAGAAGCTAATTGCCCAGGCACTTGGGTCTGTTTTAATGACATTTCTATTTCTCCACAGGTCATCTGTGTTCATGATGTCTCTTCTATCTACCGGGTTCCTCTGTTGTTAGAGGAGCAGGGAGTTGTTGATTACTTCAGACACAGGCTTGACCTTCCCATTGAGAGGCAGCCCAGGAAGATGCTCATGAAGTGGAAGGAAATGGCTGACAGGTGAGCCATGGGCATCCCGTGAGTTAAGACCCCAGATGAGTTTCTCTTCTTGGTTGTTGGTTGTAAAGTGAAAAGTGTTGCTTCATGTTCCTCAAGTGTTCTTACATAGAATCATAGAATGGTAGGGGTTGGAAGGGATCTTTAGAGCTCATCCAGTCCAACCCCCTGCAGAAGCAGCTCCCACCTAGATCAGGTCACACAGGAACGTGTCCAGGTGGGTTTTGAAGCCCTCCAAGGAAGGAGCCTCCACACCCTCCCTGGGCAGCCTGGGCCAGGGCTCCCTCACTCAAACACTCAAACAGTTTGTCCTTATGGTTCATAGAACTGTTTGTGTTACAGCTTCATCCCATCACCCCTTGTCCTGTTGCTAGATACNCAGGCTGCCATTGGCTTCTTGCCCACGAGGACACGTTGCTGCTCATGGTCAGTTTATTATCACCCAGCACTGCCAGGTCTGTCTCTGCAGAGCTGCTCTCCAGCAGGTCACCCCCAGCCTGTGCTGGTGCAGGGGGTTTTTCCTCCCCAGCTGCAGGACTCTGCACTTGCCCTTGTTGAACCTCAGCAGGTTCCTCTGTGCCCAGCTGTCTAGCCAGTTGAGATCCTGCTGACAGGCAGCACAGCCTTCACAAACTTTTTTTCTGCTGGCTGTTTTTAGCTACAAAACTGCATTTTCTTCCTAGATATTCAGCTGCTTGAAAAATTAATTCTTCAACATAAGCATCATGGAACATTGAGGGTTGGAAGGGACCTTTCAGAGTCACCTAGCCCAACTCCCCTGCAGTGAGCAGGAACACCTTCAGCTAGATCAGGTTGCTCAGAGTCCCATCACACCTGCACTTGAATCTTCCCTGGCATGGAGCACCCACAGCCTCTCTGGGCAGCCTGTGCCTGTGTTAAACCACCCTCATCATAGAAAAACTCTCACTTGTATCTAGTCTGAATCTTGTTTCTATTAGTTTAACACCATTACCCCCCATGTCCTGTTGCAACAGGCTCTGCTCAGATGCCTTTCTTAGAAGTCCCTGTAAGTACTGAAAGGCTGCAGTAAAGAGTCTCCTCCAGGCTGAACAACCCCAATTCTCTCAACTTGTCCCATAAAACCTCATTACTGAGTTCCTTCTCTTGTATTGATAGTGAGCTGCCTGTGCAAAAAGGGTTTGAAGGTGGGCAGCTCTGCTCTCCCTTTCTATACAAAAAGCCCCAGTGACATTACAAAGTGTGGAAATCCTTTCCTACGCACATGTAGGAGCCATCAGGGGTGGCACTGAACATGACCCTGCTGGGTGTGCTTTCAAGCAAGTGAAATGACTGCTGTGTAACTGAGGCTTCTAGGTCACAGTGAGGCTTTTTCCTGAGGGGAATAGACTCTGTGTTTGTGGGGAAATGGTCAGTCGAGTCCTTTCAGTTGGCTTTTAGGCCCCTTTTGAAGCCTTAACTATGTTTGTCCTTATAAGAAACATCTTCTCAAGGTGTAGATGTTTCCTTTCATCAGCCTGACACAAACCACCTGTGTCAAGAACGTTTCCTTTTGCTGAACAAAGCCCTCAGTGACCAGCTTGGTTAAAGGTACTTGGCGATGTCTTTGCTGTAGCTGTGCAGGGGGCTGGCAGTGTCAGCAGCACAGCCTCAGGACTCCACAAGCCCTGTCTGTGTTTCTAGCTGCTGAAGGGAACTCAAGTCAGAAGCAGTGGGAGAAGATGTTGTCCAGAATAAACATCTGGAGAGCTGTGCTTTCATCCTCTCTGCCTGCAGTTCACTGCTACAGCTCCCTGAAAAGACAGTTTGCATCCACTCAGAATGGCATTTCAGCACAAGGAGAGATGAGTTACTTTCTCCATGACTCTGCAGCTGTTTGTCTCTCTCATTGTGGGGGGGCTTTGTCCTTTCTCTTAACCCTGCTTTGATCATTTGAAGTCGCAATGATTTATTACAAAAGGCCATCTTCCAATACCAGCTCCTCTCTGGTTACACTTCCCAACAGCCCAAGGGTTTGTGTTACTTGAGAAGTTGAACAGAATGAAAGTGCTTCTTTGCCTCCATTTCCCCTTTGGGATGCAGTAACCCTGGTGTTTGGATTCGCTGCAGGTATGACCGACTCCTTGAGACATGTTCCATTGCTCTTGTTGGCAAATACACCAAGTTTTCAGATTCCTATGCATCTGTTATTAAAGCACTGGAGCATTCTGCACTGGCTATCAACCACAAGCTGGACATCAAGGTAGGCATGAGTGTGTGTGTGTGTGTGTGTGTGTGTGTGTGAGAGAGAGAGAATTCCTCCCCCCAGCTCCTTCCACCTCCAGTGTTACCCATCTTCAGCTTCTCCCCAAGCCATCAGCAGTAAGGGAGTGTTGATTCAGACAGTGAACTGTCCAGTTGTCCTTGGATCACAGAATCAAAACATCTGTTGTTGGGCATAAAACAGCTTCAAAGCAAACCAGCCTTTCCTCCTGCAAGATACACAAGGGGTGTGTGTGGCTGCTGGGAGCTCTTCCACTCTGGGCTGTGAGGGAATGGTGGGAATGTTTGAGGAGGGGACTGTTTGTTCAGGGTTGATGCTGTCAAATGTGTGGTGCTCACAGGTTTTATGATGTTTCTCGGGCTTTGTTAAGGTTTTAACTCTAGTTTGGCTGCACAGGTGCTTTGGAAGGTCTTGGATGCTCTGAAGAGGTGAAACATGCACCTTGTCAGAAATGTTACTTTCATTTAAAGATACTTTCAAAATGTCCAACAGTGAGTCATGGAAAGAGGGACTTGTTTTCATACAACCACAGATCAGGAGGGCTTGGAAAAGACCTCTTAGAGATCATCCAGCCCAAAATCAGCAGAGGAGAAGGCAACCAAGTGAGGCTGGTGAACCCTGCATGTGCATCTGTGGGTGCTTCCTGACACAGTTGAGAGGGGAAGGAGTTCTGTGAGCCTTGTGCAGGGACATGTTATGTTGGGTTAAAGGACTGTTTGGCAGTATTCCAACCTTTACAAAGAATAAAAAGGGTTGTTCCAAAGGGTGACCAAACCCCCAGAGGCTGCAGAAGTTTAGAGGCACTGGAATACTGGAGATGAGAAGCTGGGAAATTGTAGCATGGGTCATAACATCCTCTGGTGACACTGGCTGCTGTTTGTCTGTGCCCTGTTTGTTCTGCAGCCCCTCCTGCAGATTAATTGATGTGCATTGGATGAGACAGTGATTCATTTCTCTTCTCTCTGTGTAGCTATGTGTTCCCATAGAATCACCAAGTGGTTTGGGCTGGGAGGGACCTTAAAGCTCACCTTGTTCCAACTCCCTGCCCTGGGCAGGGCCATCTTCCAGCAGACCAGGTTGCTCCAAACCCCATCCAGCCTGGCCTTGAGCACTTCCAGGGATGGGGCAGCCACATCTGCTCTGGATAACCTGTGCCAGGGCCTCACCAGCCTCACAGGGAAGAACTCTCTGAGATCTCATCTGAACATGATGCTCTGTGCTCTGTTGACATTTAATGGGCCTGGGTCTTGTGGACTTTGTCACAGCAGAGCTGCAGAGAGGGGAAGGCGTGACACATGTGGCTTCTGTTTGTGCATCAGTAGCGAGGTGGTGGGGAAAAGCACCTGTGTTGAGTGGCAGGGAGGAAAACAACTCAGGAAAAACCCAGACACCCAGCAGGAAACAAACCCAGAGCTGTGCAGGAGGAATTGAATGAGAATCAAGGAGAGATCTGGGCACTATCTCATCACCCTCTCTTGGATTTCTTCCCAGTACATTGACTCTGCTGACCTGGAGCCAGAGACTCTGCAGGAGGAGCCTGTGCGGTACCACGAAGCGTGGCAGAAGCTGTGTGGGGCTGAGTAAGGCTCTGACACTGCCCTTTGCTGAGCAGCAGGCTTGAGAGGCATTGTTTAGCCTCATGTAGACTCTTCTTGGGCACTGTAGCAGCATACTCTTGTCCTGGCTCTAAAGACCTCTCAGTGGACTTCAGGAGAAGATGTGAAATGGGGAATTGTTACCTGATGGAGGGGGGTTGTGAGAGGCAGCAGTGGGGATGGTGCTCGTGCAGCTGAGGGGACACCCAGGGAAGCAGGGGGTGAGGAAATAAGGGGAAAGGAAAGGGGCTGACAGAGGCAGGAGACAAAAGATGTAAATGTGGTATAAAGTTCTTCAGCAAGAAAGTGTGAGAAGTGGAAAAGTGGAGAAGTGCCAGGAGTTAGCTCAGAAAACAAACCCTCTGGCATGACCTTGTGTCCTTGTGCCTGTGGGTAGGATAACCTGACCCTACAGCCAGCAGCTTCCTCAGCCTGGGGTGGCTGGGCCATGCCTCTGCAGACACGTCTGGGGCAGAGCACAGCAACTGTGCTGGTGGTGGGACCAGCAGTGGGCCTGGGGCTTCTTGGGAAGGGGGAAATGTGCATTTATCAAGTGCTTCCCTGGAAATCCTCTCACCTTTCATGGGATGGCTCGTGAAGTCGTGCTGAGCCCACACTCCAGCCAGGCCTTGCCGTGCTATAAAGCCCTTTCCAAGAGTGAGCTCTTGCAAGGCCAGGATCTTTGGGGGAGAGGTTGCAGGTGGCTGGGGGCAGCAGGCTGGAGAGCCTCCTGTGAATGGACTCTTATCCTCTTGCAGTGGAGTGCTGGTTCCTGGTGGATTTGGTGTTCGTGGGACAGAAGGCAAAATTCAAGCTATCTCCTGGGCAAGGAAACAGAAGAAGCCCTTCTTAGGTAAGAAAAATGCTTCATCCATAAGCAGGAGGAGGTTGGATGATGGGCCAAGCTGGTGTGCAGCAAGAGCTCTGCTGATTGCCATTAGGATCTAGAACGTACCATGTCGAAGCAAACAGCCTGAGCAGAGCCAAGAGGTTAGCTCTGAGTGGCCAGAGTTGGTTGGGATGTGGTGACAGGGAATCTCTGTCCTGAGGGGGAAGGAGTCTCAGAGGGAGTTCCAGAGGAGGCTGTGGGGATCTTGGCATGAAGGAGCCTGTGACTGCACTGAGGCTGGTGATGCTGAGTGAGCTGAGGATAGGGAAAGGAAGGGCAGAGAACACTACTCAGAACTACCTGGTACAGAGTGAACAGACCCCAAAATGCAAGTGAAAGGTGTGTTTGAGCCAGGTTTCCCTCTGTGAAGGTGTGTGTGTTCTGCAGTGCTGCTCCTTCCCCCAGCCTGATCCCTGCTCTGCCTTGTCCCCACAGGAGTGTGTCTGGGCATGCAGCTGGCAGTGGTGGAGTTTGCACGCAGTGTTCTGGGCTGGCAAGGTAACTGCACAACCCCCTTTCCTGGGCTTGGGGGTTTTGAATCCCTCTCACGTTTATTTTGTGGAGATTTGTGGTTGGTTGGAGGCTTTTTTCCACTAAGCTTGTGAGATTCCCCATCTCCTTTGCCGGTTCTGAGGAGAAGGAACAGTTTCCTTCCCCTGGGCAAACAGCAGGCAGTGGAGTGAGTGAGGCACGTTTGTAGTGGACAGAAAACTGCCTGTTGCTTAGAGTGAGGTGCAGGTCCTGAACACAGCACCTTAGTGGACCTGTGCCTGTGTGTGCTGGACATCCTCAAGTCCCTCTACAGCCAAGTGGGAGGGAAGACCTGTGCTGGGTCAGACTGCTTTCTGGGCTCCTCTGCTCAGATCAAGCAGGTCCTGGGTGTCAAACCTCCTGTTCCAGACGGTGTAACCCAGTCAGCAGCTGAGCACCACACAGCTGCTCCTGCTCCAGAGGGATGGGCAGAATCAGAACCCCAGCGTGGTGGGGGCTGGAAGGGACCTGCAGGGCTCCTCCAGCCCAGCCCCTGCTACAGCAGCTTCCCCTGGCTCAGGGGGCACAGGAACGTGTCCAGGTGGGTTTGGAAACCTCCTGAGAAGGAGCCTCCACACCCTCCCTGGGCAGCCTGGGCCAGGGCTCCCTCACCTCAGCACCAAAGGACTTGCTCCTGCTGTGCCAGTGGAACTGTTTGTGTCAAGAGGAATTAAAGAACAAGACTCTTGTGCTAAGAGCAGTTTACTAATGAAAAGGAAACAAAATCTCATATTTGTAAGTTGTTTTGCTAACTGGTTGGTCACTAGTTGTGCTGAAGTGTGTGATAGTGATTGTCATGAAAAGGAACAAAACAGAGAAACAGAGAAATCCCAAGTGCTGCCCAAGGCCATTGCTTCCCCCACTGATGCCCCAGCAGCCATCCCCCCTCCCCCCCAGCCCCCCAGTTTCTGTACTGGGCATGACTCCTGTGGCATGGAAGAGCCTGTGGCTAGTGTGGCTCAGCTGTGCTGGCCACAATCCCTCCCAGCTCCTTGTGCACCCCCAGCCTCCCCCCAGCCCCACTGCACTCACTGCTGGGACAGGGTGAGGAGCAGAAAGGGCCTTGGTGCTGCAGCCAAAACACCCTGCTCTTATCAAGGCTGTTTTCAGCACAGATCCAAAACAAAGCCCTGTACCAGCTACCAGGGAGAAGATTAACTCTTATCTCATCTGAAACCAGGGGAACAGAGTGGCTGCATTTAGTCTCTCAGCCTGAGCCTGAGTCTCACTGGCAGTGAAGGTGGGGGAGAATGTGTTTGTCTGAGTCCTTGTGCTCCCTTCCCCCTCCCTGCTGAATGTCTGCTCTTCCCACATGCCCCTCACTTTCAGCACTGGTTACACCAGACTGGTTGCCCCAGGATTACAACCTCCAGGCAGCCTCAGAGCTTCTTACCAAGGAGCACTGATGGAGTCCTGCGTGCTGTGGGGCTGAGCTGGCTCAGCATCCTCCTACCTGAGCAGAGGCAGGGCTGGGGGAGGTCCTGGGAACACAGGTTGTGAGGGGCTTGTGTTTCTAACTGACAAATGTTACGTTGCAGATGCCAACTCGACAGAATTTGACCCCAGAACTGCTCATCCAGTGGTGAGTTCATGGCTGGGGCTGTGCTGCACAGCCTGGTGCTGCAGCTCAGAGCTGGCATTGGCGTGGCAGGTGGCTTTTCAGTCTGCCATCATTCACTGGGCTGGAAAGGGAATGGCTTTGCCTCACTCACTGCTGCTGTGTGGTGGGAGACTGCAGGGCTGCTGAGGGGTGAAACCCCTCTCAGTTGGGTCTAGTTGTGCTTTTCCATAAAGCAGGGTGTTGTCTAAGAGGTGAATGGTTCTGAAAGGACAGGTTGAAGGAGTCACAGAGTAGTTTCAGCTGGCAGAGCCCTTTCAGCTCATGGGATGCAGCCTCTGTCCCAGCCCCATCACCCCCAGCCCATTGTCCTCAGTGCAACATCCACCCGGCTCTGAAACCCCTCCAGGGACGGTGACTTCAGCAGCTCCTGGGCAGCTGTTCCAATGCCTGACAGCCCTGGCAGCACAGAAATCCCTCCTCACACCCAGCCTGAACCTCCCCTGGGGCAACTTGAGGCTGTTTCCCCTTGTTCTGCTGCTTGTTACCTTGGAGGACAGACCCACCCCTACCTGGCTGCAGCTTCATTTCAGGTAGTTGTAGGGAGTGAGAAGGTCTCCCCTGAGCCTTCTTTTCTCCAGGCTCAACAGCCCCAGATCCCTCAGCCCTTGCTCATCTGAGACATGCTCCACATCCTTTCCCAGCTTGGTATGAGTCTGTGATCTTATGCTTATGTCTGAGATCATAACTAAACAGCTTGGGCAGTGGAGGCTGCACATAGAATCACAGACTCACAGCATGGTGGGGGTTGGAAGGGACCTTTAGAGATCATCCAGCCCAAATCCCCCTGCAGAAGCAGGTCAGCCAGAGCATGGGCATCATGATCTCAGCCATAACCATGGACAGACACTTGGACAGGTTTCTGAACCTCTGCAGGCTCTGCTGCCTCAGCCAGGGCCCATCAGGTTTGGCCTCTCCTGTAATGTAAAATGCTGCTGGAAAGGAAAAAGAGCTCTTGGAAAAGCAGCTGATGAAGTTATTTGTCGAAGTGATTGTGATTTGGGGGGTTTGTTACTGTGAATTTGCTCCTTGGTTTAACATGTAGGTCAGTAAGTGGCGTGGGATGGCTGCAGAGGGTCTGTGTAGGCTTTGGCTGAGACCATCTCCTATCCTAAAGCTCCCTGAGTGCCTGTGTCCTGTGCAGCCTTTACTCACCTAACCCAGCCAGCCAGTCCAGTTCTGTGGGTCTGCCTTGTCAAGACAACCTTCCTTAGGTGGCTTTCCCTGCTTTCTGTGTGAATCTGGAGGTGTCTTTCCCCCTTTAAGGTTCCAGAGTGTGCCTGGGCCTGCTGCTCCCTCCCTCAGACTCAGTCTCCTCCTGAAATGCTTCTTGCAGGTCATAGACATGCCAGAACACAATCCTGGGCAGATGGGTGGCACCATGAGGCTTGGCAAGAGAAGGACACTCTTCCAAACCAAGAATTCCATCATGAGTAAGGCATTTCTTCCCTCTCCCAGCAGCGTTTCCAGGGCATGGTGGTGTGCAGGGGTGCTGGGTGTGGGGAGGGGGACCTGGGGAGGGCTGTTTGCTGGTGTTACTCTGGTAGAGGCCAGTGAGTTGGGTCCCCTGTGCAAGTGGCAGGTTCTGGTTGGGTGCTGTTGATATGAACTTGTTAAAACCTTGGCATCGTGCAAACACTGGGCATTTGCTCCAAGGCTTTTGTGTTGCTTTGGTGCAGGGAAGCTGTATGGAGATCATGAGTTCTTGGAGGAGAGACACAGGCACAGGTTTGAGGTAAAACCACTGCTGGAGGTAACTGGGCTGTACTGGGTGAGCCAGACACGAGGGGTCACTGTTGCTCTTGCTGCTGATCTTCCAGGTCAATCCAGAGCTGAAGAAGTGTTTTGAGGAGCAAGGGTTGAAGTTTGTGGGGCAGGATGAGGAGGGAGAGCGGATGGAAGTGGTTGAGCTGGAAGGTGAGTCCTTAAGCAGATCCTTGGTGTGTGGTGCTGGGGGAGTGAGGCAGCAGGGTCTGGTGTGGGAGCAGCCTGGGCTCTCCAGCATGGTTCCATCTGTAACATTACACTGAAAGATGTACCACAGGCTGAGAGCTGACATTGCTGTTGTGTGTTTCTTCCTCAGAGCATCCTTTCTTCGTTGGTGTTCAGTATCACCCCGAGTTCCTCTCCAGACCAATCAAACCATCTCCCCCCTACTTCGGCCTCCTCTTGGCATCTGCAGGAAGGCTCACACACTACCTGCAGAAGGGCTGCAGGCTCTCACCCAGGTGGGTTGAGGGAAGGCACCAGGCTTCACAGGGCACTGTTGCATTCTACAGCATAGACTAGAGAATCCCCTGGGCACAAAGTCACTGTGGGGTCATGAGGGGTGTCTGCAGCACCTCTTAGAATCACATAATCATTTGGGTTGTTAAAGCCCTTGAAGCTGCTGCAGTCCCAGCCCTGCCCTCACCCTGCCCAGCCCAGCACTGACCCACAGCCCTCAGCACCTCAGCCCCACGGCTTTGGGATCCCTCCAGGGCTGGGCACTGCCCCAGCTCCCTGGGCAGCCTGGCACAGGGGCTGACACCCCTCTCAGGGAAACAGTTCTGCCTCAGCTCCAACCTCAACCTCCCCTGGGGCAACTCCAGCCCCTTTCCTTGTATTCTTGTATCCTGTTGGTGTGTGACACCCTGGAGGATGTCAGTGCTGTTTGGAGGGACCAAACCAGGGCAGAGGCCGAGCTGTGCCCTGAGGAGCCCTGGGCCAGCAGGACTGGGGCCAGCAGCATCCTGTGACTGTGTGTCTTTAGTTGGTGTTTGTTAGGCCACCTCTGGCATGTTCTTGTGTAGCTTGGGGTTGCCCAGTACAAGTAAAACATGGATCAACTGGGCAGAGGTTAGTGGAGAGCTGCACAGGGCAGGGGGTGGGAGCCTTTGCCTGCTGGGCTGTGGCTGGGGCAGCTGTGTGTGTGTCCAGCTGCTGAAAGGGGGTCTTTGTGGGGACTCACCAGCAGCTGAAACGGCCCTGAGATGGAAACAGGAGCCCCTGAAGGGGAGATGGGACACAGTGGCCATGAGCTCAAAGGAGAGATTGTGTCTGGCTCAATAGAAAATCTCTTCTGTTGTTGATGGATGGGGCAGGGAGAAGCTGGAACAGAGAGAGAGGCTGAGGCTGACCCCACGCTGCCCATGGCCCCACTGCCTATGGCCCCCACAGCCCCACTGCCCAGGGTCCTTTCCATCTATGGTGGGAGTCAGAAGCTGCCATTCTGTGAGCAGGCTCCTGACAGAGACCAGCCCATGGGGGGGTGACCCAGCCCCCTCCTCCTCATTCACGAATTGCATGGAAAACAACTCTGCCTTACACAGAGCTGTGTCTGTGCTTGTGGAATCCCTGCAATTCAGGAATCATAGCACTGGTGATGCCTCAGCTACAGGGGGAGTTGTGTGTGTGCTCAGCCTCAGCCAGGAGCACTCGCTGCCCAGCCCTGCTGACCACTGGTGCATGTGGGCACCATCCCCTGCCATTCCTTGTCATTCATCCCCTGCCAGGGTTCCACAAACCAAAGCTCATGAAAAACCTGCTGAGGTTCAACAAGGACAAGTGCAGAGTCCTGCAGCTGGGGAGGAACAACCCCCTGCACCAGCACAGGCTGGGGGTGACCTGCTGGAGAGCAGCTCTGCACAGACAGACCTGGCAGTGCTGGGGGATAATAAACTGACCATGAGCAGCAACGTGGCCTCGTGGGCAAGAAGCCAATGGCAGCCTGGGGGCAGCAAGAGAGTGTGGGCAGCAGGNAAACAGTTCCATTGAAACATAAGAAGAAACCGTGTCAGTGTTTGAGTGAGGGAGCCCTGGCCCAGGCTGCCCAGGGAGGGTGTGGAGGCTCCTTCCTTGGAGCTCTTCAAGACCCACCTGGACACGTTCCTGTGTGACCTGATCTAGGTGGGAGCTGCTTCTGCAGGGGGTTGGATGGATGAGCTCTGAAGATCCCTTCCAACCCCCCCGTGCTGTGAGTCTCTGAAGCCCTTTCTGCCCTCTGCAGGGACACCTACAGTGACAGGAGTGGCAGCAGCTCCCCTGACCTGGAGATAACAGAGCTGAAGTTTCCATCAGTAAATCATGACTGAGCCTCCTGGTAACTTTCAATCACCTCAAATTCTTCTCTTGTGTGTGTGTGTGTGGGGGAACCATCCCAGGCCCAGCCTTCCCTCCTGGCAGCTGAGTGTCTCTCAGCACTGGGGAGCAGGCAGGTGGGAGCAGGGCTGGTGCTGACAGCCCTTGCTGGGGGGCTGAGACACGGGCCCCCATCTCTGCCAACACTCAGAGTGTAGGAAAGTGCACACAGCAGCTGGCGGTGAAATTCAAACAGAGAAGCAAGGCCCCAGTGAGGGGCAGTGGCCTGAGACTTGAGGCAAAGCCCAGCGAAGGGGCCGGGGTGAGGAAGGGGACTGGGGAGCAGCCCCTTGCCCTCACCCAGGCAAGAGCCCGAGGCAGCCAGGCTGTGCTGGGAGCTGGGGCCTCCTGGCTTGAATGGGGGGCAGAGGGCCCTGTGCCTCAGCTGCTGCTCCCCCCTCCCACAGAAAGGGCAGAGGCGCTGTTTGAGCTCTCCCTTGGAGTGGGTGTAACACCAGCACCCTCTCCTGCTACTCTGGCAGGGTTTGGGTGGTGACTGGGAGCCCTCCAGCAGCGTTTGCACCATGGGGAAAGAGCTGGAGACCTGGGACAAGACTGCCCTGCTCCCTCCTCTGCTTCCCTCCCTCCAACAGACCTCTCCAGTGAACTGTGGGGACACAACACAAGCTGTAGCACTGCCCCTCTCCACGTGGTCATGGCCTTGGAGCTGCTCTGAGCTGGGGGCTGACAGGGCCTGGGGGCCAGGGGCTGCACTGACAGGGCTGGGGCTGTGAACATCCCCTCTCAGCCTCCTCTGGTGCAGCCTCACCTGAGGGCCCTGTGCAGGGGCTGGGGCTGGGTCTGGGGCAGGGCCCCTCTGCTCCATCTGCTGCTGCTGGGCCCTTCCAGCCTCTGCTCCTCCCTGATTCCAGCTCCTTTCCTCCCTGCAGATGTGTCTGTGCTGAAGAGATGAGTCTCCATCCCACCATCCAGGGTTCTACAGCAATAGCTTGAGCTCTCTCAGCTTTGGGCTCTCTCTGGGGTGTGGGGAGTGGGATTTTGGGGTGTGGGGCTGGATTTGGGATGTGGGGAGTGGATCTGGAGTCTGGGCAGTGGGATCTGGGGTGTGAGGGAGGCTCAGGCCAAACACTCCTGACAGCAGGAGCCAGGGGAACGTGAAGCCCACAGAGCTGGGGCTGTGCTGCAGGGGCTGGGCTGGGTCAGCTTCATGGTGCCTTTTTGGGGGAATGTTTTGTTCCTTTGGGGTGGGTTTTTTTTGGGGGCAATATTTAAAACCATTTAGTACCAGGGGAGTTGGTGCATTTGGAGCCTGCAATGAACTTGTAACCAGGAATCTTCTCCGGGCCAGAGCTGCTGTGGGGCACGAGAGGCTGTGACCCGGGGGGGCTGTGACCTGGGGGGGCTGTGACCCGGGGAGGGGCTCTGACCCAGGTGCCACTGTAGGGCTGCAAATAGCTGGGATCATGTGAAAAAAACAAAGCACAGCCACAGCCTCCTGTGTGAGGCCTCCCCAGAGGCTGCTGCTGGGGCTGGGACCTGCCAGCCCCTTGCATCAAGGGGGGTGCAGGAGCCCCAGCGCTGCCCCCAGCAGCTCCCACCTCGCTTTGCCTGGCACTGCCCAGCTCATGGTGCTTTTTGGCTGCTGGGAAGCTGCCCCTTCCTTCCCCTGCCCCATCTCACCCAAAGGCCATGGCTCCCATGATCAGCAGCCCGGGGCTGTGGTGGGGCTGGTGCTGTGCTGCTGTGGGACAAGGTGCAGCTGCCTTTCCCCCCCCTCTCAGGCTCTGGCTGCAGGGCAAGGTTTTGGGGTTTGGGAAGTTCAGAAGGAAGGGGGTGGGTGTGTTCTGAGCTCCTCAGGGGGCTGAGCTGGGAGCAAGCTGTAGGGCCCGAGCCTGGCTGGGCCCCAGCTGCTGCCAGGGCACTGAACTTCAGTCCTGTCTCCCCCTCAGGGGCTTCCCCAGGACCCATCTCGCTTTATTCTTCAGTTCTTTCAATCCAGGCTGTAAAACTGATTGTCCCAGAAGGCTCTGAGGGCTCCTGACGTGTGCCAGGGCCAGCAGCTCTGCAGAAAGGCTGAACCAGGGCTGGGGGCAGCTGCTCCGTGGCACAGCCCCAGTGTAGCCCCTTAGGGTCCCACAGCTCATCCCACAGCCCCCAATGCAGCCCCTCAGGGTCCCACAACCCATCCCACAGCCCTCAGGGTCTCACAGCTCTCAGTGCAGCCCCCCCAGGGTCCCACAGCCCCGTGTCACAGCCCAGCAGGGTTTTGGTTTCTCTCTGGCCCCAGCTGCAGCTGTGTCACCACACACTGGTTTGCAATAAAAGGAGTGAGCAGCCCGAGCTGTGTCCCTGCCCTGCTCACAGGGGTAAGGGCTGCACTGCAAATGTGCCTGAGCCCAAGGGAATCAGTGCCCTGGGAGCTGGAAAGCTCTGTCAGGCTGGGTGGGTGCTGGGTTTGGCTGGAATGAGGGGCAGCCCCAGCCCTGGGGGGGTCAGGCTCCAGCCCTGAGCCTCGGGCAGGGGTTTGAGGTCGTTGGGTTGGGGTCACTGCCGAGGGCTGACTGGAAGTGCCAGTGGCACATGCTCCCACCACCCCTCCTTCAGCCTCTTCAAGACAAGAGGCCCCAAGTAGTTCCAAGGAGCTCCCAGAGGCAGGATGTGACCCCCAGGCTCCCTGTGGTGGCAGCTCAGACCCACCTCAGCTTCCTCACCCCCTGGGTGAGGCCCAGCCTGGGGCCTGTGCTGTGGGTGCTGAGCAGCGTGTGGGGCTGAGCCAGGCCAGGCTGGAGCCCTGCTCCCTGGCCCCAGCCCCTTTCCTGGCATGGAGCAGCCCCTGCAGCTCCCGGGGCTCCCATGGGCACGGCAATGGCTGTGTGGGTGAGCGTGGGGGGGGCTCAGCTGTGCCCCACACCTTGTGCCCACCCTCAGGCTGCAGAGCCCTCTGCTCACCCCCTGTTCCCACCTCAGGCTGTGAGGTGTCTGCTCAGGGGGTGGGTTCAGGGGCTGCAGATGGATGCTGCTCCCTGTCCCCCACACCTCCCAGCTGTGGGGCAGCCCCACAAGCTCCAGGCAGCAGCAACAAAGGCCCAGCAGAGCCTGTGCCCACAGCACTGCAGTCCCCAGGGCACCCGTGGGTGCATCAACGCAGGGCTGCAGGGGCTGGGCAGGAGCTGCCAGAGGGATGCTCCAGGCACAGAGTTTGCTGCTGGGATGGGACCGAGCTGGAGGCTGTGTGAGGCAGATCCTGGGATCCAGGAGCCTGGAGGGAGCAGGGCTGAGGTGCAGGAGCCGGCTCAGCCCCGTGTGCTGTTGTGAGCCCGGGCAGCCCCTGTGTCATCCCCCCCCCAGCACACAGCAGCCTCGGCAGCAACTGCCTTATCCTTTTATTTATAAACAAAGGAAGGTCAAGGAAGTGCAGAGGAAGCAGCGTGTGGCCGGCCCGGGCCCGGGGCGTGCTGGAGCCCCCCAGCACAGCCCCCACTCCACCAGAAGCTTTTGTATTACTTTGGGGTGGGAGATGGGGGTTGGATATTCTGGGTTTTTTTGCAGCTTTTCCCCTTAGGGGTCAACGTGAGCCAGTGCAAGAGCCTGGAGAGAGACAGCTCCTCAGCACCGGGGGGCTCTGCCTGTGCACAGGGGGTGAGGCAGCACGGAGGGGTCTGTCCCCAGCCCCCTGTGCCCCGGCCCGGGCAGGGGCTGCTCTGGCCGCGGTACCGCTCCTGTGCCGTGGGAAATAAATACATCAGCCGGTGTGAAACAAAGCGGCAGGGCCCGGCCCTCGTGGGGGGGAGCCACGAGCCGGGATGCTCACAGCACCCCCCCAGCGCTCCCGCAGCCCCTGGCGTGGGCTGGAGCTGTGGCAGCCCCGGGAAGACAAACCTGTGCCTCTCTGGCTAAAAACAACCATCTCTCCACGAGATGCAAGTTCCACCACAAGTAGAAAAATTATTTCATCCTTTTGGACAGACAAGTGCTTATAAAAATGAAAAATATGAAAGGAAAAAAAAAAACCCCAAAAGCGAGAGAAAAGGATCAGGGGAGTCCTGCAGCATCCAGCCAGCCCTGGGCAGCCCCTGCCAGCCCCAGCCAGCTCCAGCCAGTCCCTGCCAGCCCTGGGCAGCAATAAATACAAGTCCCTGGTGTCCCTGGCAGAGCTGAGCAGCTGCCCCAGAGCTGGCAGATGGGTCAGGGTGGCTGTTGCACACAGGTCAG
Organism: Urocolius indicus; assembly: GCA_013401255.1. Lineage (NCBI taxonomy): Eukaryota > Metazoa > Chordata > Aves > Coliiformes > Coliidae > Urocolius > Urocolius indicus. Next base: position 46,453 of record WBNH01009646.1, read on the forward strand.
GGTGGCTGTTGCACACAGGTTGGAGTGGCCGTGGCAGATGGGTCAGGGCGGCCGCAGCCCTGAGCTGGCGGCAGAGCCCCAGGGCTGAGCAGCACCGTGGGGGCCTGAGATAGAGGGCTCAGGGCTGGCGAGGGACTGGTGCCCACGGCTCTGCCCACAGCTGCTGCTCCATGGGGCTGGGAGCAGCTGGGACAGACCCCTCAGCCCCTGCCCCTGTCTGGCTGGAAGCCCTTGGGTGAGGCTGTGCCCAGGGCCCAGGCGGTGCAGCCAGGGGTCTGTCTGTGCCCCAGGGCAGTGGAGCCGTGGATCTGTCTGTGCCCTGGGGCACTGCAGCTGCGGGTCTGTGTCCCAGGTCTGTCTGTGCCCTGGGCAGTGCAGCTGCACGTCTGTCTGTGCCCTGTGCCCCAGGGCAGTGCAGCTGCAGTCTGTGTGTGCCCAGGCCAGGCGCTGCAGCCGCGGTGCCGCAGGGTCGCTGTGCGGGGGAAGGGCCAGAGCGCAGGCTCCAGCAGCCGCCGTGCCAAGTCCCCTCAGAACTTGCCTTGCTTCAGCCTGTCGATGTGGTAGCTGAGCTTCAGCGCCGGCCCCAGCTTCAGCCCCATGTACTTCATCATCATGTCGCTCCGCAGCAGCAGCAGCGCCTTGCCATCAATCTCCTGTGAGGGGAAACGGCAGCTCCTGGCACTCCCCATGAGGCACAGCCCCGACACCCAGGGGCCACGGACACCCAGAGGCAGGGCCAGGGCAGCAAAGCTTGAAGGGAGGGGGAGGAAGGAAAAGGAGCAGAGGGTTCCCTGCCAGGGGAGCTGCAGCACAGGCTGAACAGGAGGCAGCAGCGTGCCCAGGGGGGCAAGAAGGCCAAGGGCAGCCTGGCTGGGATCAGCAGTGGGGTGGCAGCAGGAGCAGGGCAGGGATTGTCCCCTGTGCTGGGCCCTGGGGAGGCTGCAGCTCCAGGGCTGTGTCAGTGCTGGGCCCCTCACTCACTGCCACAGGGACACTGAGGGGCTGCAGCGTGGCCAGAGCCGGGCACAGAGCTGGGGAAGGGGCTGGAGCACAAGGGTGCTGGGGAGGGGCTGAGGGAATGAATGGGGGTGTTGAGGCTGGAGAAGAGGAGGCTGAGGGCAGACAGGAGCCCTCTGACACTCCCTGACAGGAGGCTGCAGGGAGCTGGGGGTCAGGCTCTGCTCCCCAGACATGAGCAACAGCCCAAGAGGAAAGAGGCTGCAGTTGCCCCAGGAGAGGTTGAGGCTGGAGCTGAGGCAGAACTGTTTCCCTGAGAGGGGTGTCAGCCCCTGTGCCAGGCTGCCCAGGGAGCTGGGGCAGTGCCCAGCCCTGGAGGGATCCCAAAGCCGTGGAGCTGAGGTGCTGAGGGCTGTGGGTCAGTGCTGGGCTGGGCAGGGGGAGGGCAGGGCTGGGACTCCATGAGATTAAAAGTCTTTTCCAACCCAAATGATTCTGTGATTCTATGGAACAGCTCTCCAGTGCCCTGCAGCATTCCTTTCCCTCACCTGGGCTCAGCCCAGAGCTTTGCAGGTTTCCATGAAGAAACCATTAGTGGACTTACGAATGAAACCCAAAACTCCCAGCCCCAAAGGACAGCACCCCCAGGGGTGCTCAGCCAGGTCTCACTCTTGGGAAGAGCTTCAGTTCTGCTTCTCCCTTCTGCAGATGAAAGTGAAGTTTATCATCAGCACTGCCAGCACAGGAGACTTTCATCCCTTTGCAGAGCTTAATGATGCCTCTTGCATAATTAAACAAAAGTGTTTTGCAGTGACTGATGGTTCTAAAATAGAGATTCCTGAGGAAAGCTCAGATTGTTGTCAGAGCCCTGAGCAGCCTCTGCCTGGGGAACACGGGTGCTGCCTCTCCCTGCCTCTGACCACCAGAACAAACTGGACTTCATCAAAAGTCCTGCATCTGGGAAAGAATCACCCCATGTACCAGCACAGGCTGGGGAATGAGCTGTCAGAGAGCTGTGTAGGGGAAAGGGAGTTGGGGGTGCTGATGGGCAGCAGGATGAGCCTGAGCCAGCAACGTGCCCTCGTGGGCAAGAAGGTCAATGACAGCATGGGATGGATGAGAAGGGCTGTGGACAGTAGGTCAGAGGTTCTGCTCCCCCTCTGCTCTGCCCTTGTTGAGACCACATCTGGAATATTGTGTCCAGCTCTGGGCCCCTCAGTTGCAGAAGGACAGGGAGCTGCTGGAGAGAGTTTAGCACAGGGCCACAGAGATGATGGAGTGGAGCATCTGCCTTGTGCTGAAAGGCTGAGGGAGCTGGGGCTCTGCAGCTTGGAGGAGCCTGAGGGGTGAGCTCATTAACATCTACAAATCCATCAAGGGTGGGTGTGAGGAGGCTGGAGCCAGGCTGTGCTCAGGGATGGCCAATGACAGGACAAGGGGCAACGGGCACAAGCTGGAACAGAAGAGGTTCCAAAGCAACACAAGGAGGAACTTGTTCCCTGTTGAGGTGAGGGAGCCCTGGCAGGGGCTGCCCAGATGGGCTGTGGAGGCTCCTTCTCTAGAGACATCCCAACCCCAGCTGGTTTGCTGTGAGGTGAGTACTGAGGCTCTGAGGTGAAGTTTTGTGTTGCCAGGTGGAGGGTTGGTCATGGGATGGGCACTGAGCTGTGCTGTGCCTGGTGCTGGGTGACTCCTGTGGGAGCAGCACTCAGGGGGATCCATGAGGGTGTTTTTCTTAGAATCACAGAGTGGTTTCAGCTGACAGAGCCCTTTCAGCTCATGGGGTGCAGCCTCTGTCCCAGCCCCATCACCCCCCAGGCCATTGCCCTCAGTGCAGCACCCACCCAGCTCTGAAACCCCTCCAGGGACGGTGACTCCAGCAGCTCCCTGGGCAGCTGTTCCAATGCCTGACAGCCCTGGCAGCACAGAAATCCCTCCTCACATCCAGCCTGAAGCTCCCCTGGTGCAACCTGAGGCCATTTCCCCTTGTTCTGTTGCTTGTTACTGGGGGGAACAGACCCACCCCCACCTGGCTGCAGCTTCCCTTCAGCAGTTGCAGAGAGTGAGAAGCTCTCCCCTGAGCCTTCTTTGCTTCCAGCTGAACAGCCCCAGATCCCTCAGCCCTTCCTCATCTGAGACATGCTCCACATCCTTTCCCAGCTTGGTAGCTGCCTCTGGATCCTCTCCAGCACCTCCATGTCCTTCCTGTAGAGAGGGGCCCAGAACTGGACAGAGTATTGGAGGTGCAGCCTCACCAAAGCCGAGTGCAGGGGAATGATCCCCTCCCTGCTCCTGCTGACAACACTGTTCCTGAGCCAGGCCAGGATGCCCTTGGCCTTCTTGCCCACCTGGGCACACTGCTGGCTCCTGTTCAACCAACACTCCAGGTCCCTCTGTGCCTGGCAGCTTCCAGCCCCTCCTTCCCAAGCCTTTAGCTGCTGGGGGCTGTTGTGGCCCAAGGGCAGGACCCAGCCCTTGGCTTTATTGAAGCTCATGGCATTGGCCTTGGCCCAATCTCAGCCCAAAGCTCCAGCTGGTACAAAGCCCTGTCCCTGTGGCTGTCCTTCCTCACCCTTGTGTGCCCATCTGCCCCTTCCCACAGCCAGCCCATCCCAGCCCAGGGTCACTTACGTGCTTTCGGAAGAGCTCGGCGTGGGGTCCCAGCTGGGGATCTGCCTCCCTGATGAACTGCATCACCTCCTCCACGCTCCAGGCCGAGGGGTCCCTGCTGCTGAGCCGGGAGCTGTCCCGTGGGCTCAGGTACCTGTCGCAGCCTGAGGATGGGGAGACAGGAGCCGTTACCCCGACACACGGCCCCGGCAGCTCCTCACCCTCCCCTGCTGCTCGGCCTCATCTCTCTGGGCGATGGCTTTGCAGGTCCCAGCCATGCCCAGAGGCTCCTGCAGCACAACTCTAGCACCAAAGCCTTGTCCTGTGTCCTCAGGCCTTGCTCTGCAGGGCAGCCTTCTACACTGAGCCCAGCTGCCCCTTCTCCTCCCGTGCCCACTCTTCCCCTGCTGACAGTTCCCACCTGTGTGCAGAAGACAACCTTTTCCCCCCACCATGCACCATCTCTTCCCTTGCTCCCCAGCACCTTCACTCAATGGCACAGGCCACAGCTCTTTCCTGCTTCCCCTGGCTGTGCTGCGTGATGCCCGAGCCCAGGGTGAGACGCTGCTGTCACACAGCAGGCCAGGCCCTGCTGCCCCCACAGCCACTGTGGGTCCCAGCTTCAGCAGCCTGAGCTTTGTAGAGGCTCCTCTATTGTTGCTGAGCACCTCAGGCTCCAGCTGCTGCGTGTGTGTGCAGCCCCCATGTGCTGCCAGCCCCTCCTGCTCCCACCTCCTCCTTCCACTCCCTGACCTGCAGGTTGGCCAGGTCAGTGTCAGCACTGAGCCAGCCCCGTTCAGCAGCACAGGGGCTGTGTTCTGCTGCTGCCTGGAGCTGGGAAGGTGCAGCTGGAGTGAAAGCCCTTTGTGCTGAAAGTGCCACTGCCAGGCCTGGTTTCTCCACTCTCTTACCCCCAGAGCTAAGCCTGCGCAAGGCAGAGGAAGCGCCCTGGCTGAGGCTAGAGCCTTGGTGCAGGTGCCTGTATCCTGGCAGGCGATAGTCTCTGCAGCTCCTGCCGTGGCTGGATGAATTGACAGAGTTGAGGGCAGAGTCCATGGGGTCGAGGCGAGGCTCCAAGGGCCCTGGGAGGCCATCTCCCAGAACAAAGGTTTCACCTGGAATGCACCAAGCTGCAGTCAGTGCACCCGAACGCAGGCAGCCCACAGCCAGAGCTCAGCAGCACAGCACAGAGCCATGGCAGAGGAGAGGGGCTGAGCCCCAGCCAGCACCCCACAGCCAGGCACTGCCAAAGCCTCACAGCCTGGCAAACACAGCCAGGTACTGCCAAAGCCTCACAGCCTGGCAAACACAGCCAGGTACTGCCAAAGCCTCACAGCCTGGCAAACACAGCCAGGTACTGCCAAAGCCTCACAGCCTGGCAAACACAGCCAGGTACTGCCAAAGCCTCACAGCCTGGCAAACACAGCCAGGTACTGCCAAAGCCTCACAGCCTGGCAAACACAGCCAGGTACTGCCAAAGCCTCACAGCCTGGCAAACACCCATCTGACCAGGCAGCATTGACAAGGTTTGGTCCTGTCTGGAGCAGGAGATGCTCAGTGCCAGCTCCAGCCTCGCAGCTCCACGTCCTCACTGCTCCCACAGGCCCCTGTGGCAGCGTTGGCACACGGGCACAGGACTCCCACAGCAGCACTGAGCGGGGTGAGGAGGCTCCTGAGGGATCAAGCAGCAGCCTCAGCATGCAAGGGAAGGGCCAGGCTGGGACGGGGTGGGTGTTTAGAAAGACTCATGCTGTAGCCCAGCCCAAGGCTGGGCTGAGCTGCGTGCAGAGCTGGAGGGAGCAGCCTGTGAGCTGCTCAGCTGCACTGCCATGGCCCAGCCACACTCACACCACACATCCTCCAGCCCCAAAAGCAGGGTCACCTCCTCAGCCCCCCCTGGGCTCATGGCTAAGCAAGCAGTGACCCACAGGCAGGAGGGACAGGGCAGAGGGATCTCCCCAGGCAGGGTCCCAATGCCAGACCAGCCACTTCACTCACAGAACCCATCCAGAGGCACATCTGATATTCAGCTGCCAGTGGCAGTACGAAGGTGGAGGGGTGAGGAGACTGCGTGGGGTGATGCCCTGGCTGAGGCAGCAGGATCTCCCTCTGCTCTTCTACAGTGACAGCATGATGTGTCTGCACATTCTGCTATGGCATGTGCTACCTGGTCTCAGTCCAGCTGGACCAGATGCCTCATGAGTCATCCTCAAACACCCATGTTCTTTGTTATGAAATACTGGGCAAGTTGGTACAGCCAGGGAGGAAAGCAGCTCCTGCAAGGAAGGGGATGGCCTGGGCACTCCAGGCTGGGCCACCACGTTCTGCCTGGGAGCTGGAGCCCCTCTACCAACATCCCCACAGACCCTGAGGGCAGCTCACAGTCCTGAGCTGCTGCCACTCGAGCACCAAGGTAGGTAACAAGGATGAAGAAACCTGAGCAACTGCCTCAGTCAGGCCCTGGGTTTCTTCCCTGGGACATCCCAGACCACAGAAGCAGCAGGTGAGAAGCCAGCACAGCCAGGTTGTACTGAACCAGGATGGTGGGGAGGGTGCAGTTAATACTGCAGCCCATGAGACCCAAAAGCTATTGAGATCTTCCCAAACTTCCCTGCTAAGCTGGCACTGCCATGCTCCAGGGAAGGGAGATGCAGCTTGCCAGAGCCCAAAGTGGTACCTGGGTGTTGCAGAGGTTGGGCTCCAGCAGCTGGGACCTCTCTTGGGGGCACGTTACTGCCTCTGCTTTCTATTGACTACAGGGCTGCTCTGGGAGCTGGGATCCTCTGGGCTCAGGGCTCCTGATGGGGGTGTTTGAGCTGAGATCCCAGAGGGGAGCTCAGCTGGAGGCAGCCAGCCCACACCTCCCTGGCTACCAAAGGGAGATGGCTCCCTGCTCTGGCTGTTTGGCAATGCAGAGATGAGGCTGTCAGCTGCAATCCTCCATCTCCTGGGCTTTGCTTTTAGGTCTCTGGGATGCTCTCAAGAGACCAGCAGCACATCCTTCCAGCCTCATGCAGGAACAGTACTGGTGTCAGGCTGCTTTTCCCCTGACCTGTGCCGTGGGCTGACCACACATGGGCACACGTGCTTTGTCCTGCTCTCTGCACAGCAGCAGCCTGTCCCACTCCTCACTATTGCTCCTCACTGCCCCACCATCCCTTTTCATCCCTGATGCAAACCCAGCACTGAGCTGGTTGCTCTGGCCCAGGCCTGGACACAGACTCCCACAGAGATGTGACTAACACTAGTGGCTCCACAGCAGCAGCTCCATTCAGTCTCCTCTCCAACAAGACACTTTGCTTCAAGCCGAAGCCACTTCCCATGACACATGAGTGCAGCAGGGTGATGTCTGACCCCAAGGGCAGCGTGGTCAGTGGCACAGCCCTGGTATAGCCCACAGCAGGGCAGGGGCTCTGGGCCTCTATCCATCCCCTGAGGAAACCCAATGCCATGGCAGGGTGACACACAGCTTCCACTGACCAGGAAGCCCCCAGGCAGGGAAATGGGTGCAGTTAACTGCTCAGACAGAGCCTAAAGCTCAGACAGAGGGGATCTGTGTCAGGAACTCATGGTCTCAGCTAGCAAAGAGTCCAGCTTGGGAGCCTGGGAGCCCACAGGCTCTTGCTGGGGCAATACCAAGGACCCAACACTCACCCTCAGGAAATCTCTGAGTGTATTTACTCTGATGTGAGTGCACTGTGATGCATCCTTCAAGTATATGATCGTGTTCTCATCTGTGAGTGTGAGGGGTATCTGAGCCCAAGCCCCTGGGGAGCTGTGCTTTGCCCAAGAGGCAGAATCCAAGCTCTGTGTCCATCTGCAGCTCTCTTGCCTCTGCACTGGGCTGCAGCCTTCGTGGTAGGGCCAATGTGAGAGAGATTCAGGGTTTTGTTACAAACACAAACACCCAGAGAACTGCTCAGATGAACAACAGCTCCAGAAAGGGGAGAGGGAACCAAGGCAAAAGGGGAACAATTCCTAGCCCTGTGAATCATCTGCAGCAGAAGGCAACAAGCTTCTGCAAGTGGCAGGGCAGGGCTACACACCCAGAATCCTTCTGCCCTCCATAAGCAGCTTTGGAGTGAGGAGCAGGAGGTGGTTAGTTAATTCTTATGCAGATTCTCTGATGCCAGCTGCTGGGTTGCAATAAAGGCTTTGCATTTGGAGCACTGGAAGCTGCCCCAGTTGCTGCTGGAGAGGTGAGGAGCAGGTAATTAAAGTTTGATTCAACAAATAGTGCTATAGAGTCAAGAGTGTTGCTTTCCTGCTAAAACAGGGGGTTTGGACACAAGCAACACAGCTGATGTGCACAACTCCTGAACACACGCTGATCCCAGCAGCTGCTGGGCTTTGGAGAGCAGGTTCCCACTGGGCTGGGACTGCAGCTTTTCACTCAGAAGTTACACAAATGCCAGCGGATGCAGGAGAATGTGAGAAGTGAGATCCCCTCCTGCTCTGACTTCTTGCCAAAGGCACAGTGAACAACCCTTCCCACTGCCACTCACTGCTTTCAATTGAGCCAACTGGCAGCTGTTCAGGTACTGCTGCCTGTCACTGCTGGAGCCCATCCCTGTGAGCAGATGTATCCCTGCTCCAGAAATGCTCAAGAGCAAGAGGGACAGGGAACTGCTGCAGAGAGGCCAGTGCAGGGACACCAAGATGCTGAGGGGACTGGAGCATCTTCTTGATGAGGAAAGGCTGTGGGACCTGGGGCTGTTTAGTCTGGAGGAGACTGAGGGAGCTCATTAATAGTTACAAATATCTCACTGGTGGGTGTCAGGAGGNTTGGACTGGATGAGCTCTGAAGGTCCCTTCCAACCCACCATGCTGGGATTCTATGATTTCAGGCTCATATTCTTAAAATGCATCCTCTGAGATGCAAATATTCCTGCTTGTGCTTCAATGTCACGTTGGAGGGAGGTGAATTGGCTCTTGGCTGTGGGATAAAAGCTTCCAGATGGAATTATGGAATTTGGAACTGTCCCTCATTCCTCCTGCCCTGTACACCCTCTGCTTGCCCCAAGAACAGACCAAGTTGTTGTAGGGAGTCCACACCCCAGCAGCACCCTCACCCTTTGTGCCTCACACTTTCACAGCTGCAGCACTCTGGGTGTCCACGTGACAGGAGCCACAGTAAGGCTGAGAGAAAATGGATCAGACTTTCAAGCAGACTAAACAATCTGTCATCTAGACAACCTAATGTAGGTTCCTCCTTGGAATTACCCACTACAGACACCTTCTCTCCTCACTAACAACACAGGGAGTGTCCAATGTTCACCACCTAAGCCAGGCACCATCAGCTTTAGAGCCCAGCACCCAGAACAGCCTGAGCACAGTGTGCTCCAGAGGAGTGGACAGGCTCTGCTGAAGGTCACCTAAGTGGAGAACATCAAGGAGACCAGCAAGGACACGTACCTAGAGGTGAGAAACAGGCTGGGCTGCAGGGAACTTCCCATCTGTGGCTGTTCAGTGTGGAGAAAGGAAGGCTGAGAGGGAATCTCACCAACACTGATCAGCACCTAAATGGGGAGTGTCAGAAGGATGGGGGGACACTTTTTTCTGTGGTGCCCAGTGAATGTCTTTCACTGGTGATGGACAGAAGCTGGAACACAAACAGTTCCACTGGAAGCCAGGGAGAAAGTCCTTTGGTGCTGAGGTGAGGGAGCCCTGGCCCAGGCTGCCCAGGGAGGGTGTGGAGGCTCCTTCTCAGGAGGTTCCCAACCCCACCTGGACACGTTCCTGTGTCCCCTGAGCCAGGGGAACCTGCTTGAGCAGGGGCTGGGGCTGGAGCAGCTCTGCAGGGCCCTGCCAGCTCCCACCATGCTGGGACTCTGATCATTCTGGAACAGAGGACAGTCCCACATGTCACCTGGTTCTTCGCTTCAGCTTTATGACAAACAATTTTCATCAATGTAGACATTAAGGCCAGGAGAACCTGCCCATCACTGGCTGCAAGTTCAGGTGAGCTGTGCTCAGAATCTGAGTCAGGGATCCTGAAGAGCACAGGGCAGAGTGATGGATGGAGATGGGAATCACTCTGCAGCACACAGGGGGCTGAGTGCTCTCAAATCTGAGATCAGTGACCCAAGCCCAGCAAACTCAGCAAGAACCCGGGAAACAGTGATTCCACAGCAACACAGCCCAAAGCTGCTGAACTATGAGCCCAGCCAAGAGCCTCCAGCAATTTTTCAGGGACAAGTTACAAAGAATTGAGACCAACACCTTGGCAGAATTCACCACTAATTAATGAAACATTCCAGTGGAATCATCCAGTCTGCTGCTCAGCAGGAAAGGGAAGGTGGAAGTGGATTTATTGAAGACTCTTGCTCAAGGTCAGGTAGCCCTTTAGCTACCTGGATCCCCTGGAAATGTCCCAGCTGCCCATGCAAGGGCCCCCATCCCAGAGAGGACACCTCTGCAGCTGCCTGGGGAACATGCCACAGGATGCAGCAGTGCTGAGGGATGGGATCCATCTGGATTGGCTGGTGGAGCACACATTGGTGAGCCCCTCTCTGCTATTTAAGGAGGACTGTAAGGAGCAAGATGGGATCCTGGGAAAGGGCAGCAGGTTCCTGGCCATAGAGCTGTAGAATTCACTGCAGCAAACCATCAGGGACTGAAGCAACGAGGCAGTTTTGTCAGTTACTGCCATGCAGAGCAATGGACACTGAAACATGGGTGTTAAATCCCAGCTTACATGGTAGCAGATGATGATTGTCAGGGTTAGAAGGAAGTCTCCCTGCATTCCACATGCCTTACACCACTACAGGGGAACCTGCCCTGGCACAGCGTGGCTCTGCCCTTCTCTCTGAAACACCAGGCACCTAGAGCAGGGCACACAGGAACTCATCCAGCTGGGCTGGAATGTCTCCAGAGAAGGAGCCTCCACAGCCCATCTGGGCAGCCCCTGCCAGGGCTCCCTCACCTCAACAGGGAACAAATTCTTCCTTGTGTTGCTTTGGAACCTCTTCTGTTGTTGCTTGTCCCTTGTCCTGTCATTGGCCATCCCTGAGCACAGCCTGGCTCCAGCCTCCTCACACCCACCCTTGATGGATTTGTAACATGACTGAGCTCACCCCTCAGGCTCCTCTTCTCCAAGCTCCAGAGCTCCAGCTCCCTCAGCCTTTCAGCACAAGGGAGATGCTCCACTCCCTCATCTCTGTGGCCCTGCACTGAACTCTCTCCAGCAGCTCCCTGTCCTTCTGCAACTGAGGGGCCCAGAGCTGGACACACTATTCCAGATGTGGTCTCAGGAGGGCAGAGCAGAGGGGGAGCAGAACCTCTCTGACCTGCTGCCCACAGCCCTTCTGATCCCCCTTGGGATGCCTTTCAAGCTCCCTTCCAACCCTCAAGGCTCTGTGATGCTGTGACCCATGCCAGACACAAAGCAAAGCCAAGTTCCTGAGCCCAGGCCCCGTGTGGCACGTGCTGCAGCCGCTTCAGGCCGCTCCCAGCAGGCAGCTTTGGCAAGAGACGCTGTGCTCACCTTCCAAAGGGTGCCGGTCATTCTTTGGTAACTTGGGGGACAGAGGAGCACTGTATGGAGGGGAATCTTGGGAGTATCGCTTTGTACCCCGGCCTGGTCCCTGCAGAGAGCCGTCTAACGAGCTGCTTCTGTCTAGGAAGAGAGAACAAGCCCTATTTAGGAGCTGGAGACCTGCTGGGAAACTCAGTCTCACTCCCAGACTCACACGTAGCAGAGGCCTGGCCGCAGCCTGCTGAAGCTGCAGCCCAGCACACGGGCAGTGCTTCCCCTGGCATGCTTTGCTCTGCAAGCTCTGGCAGAGGGAAAGGCTGCTGAGAACCCTGATGAAGAACCTCAGCCATGTTTTGCCTCAGCCATCACCTTTTCATTCCATTTCTGCTCATTCTACCCCTTGGCTCAGCCAGCACAACTCCTGCTCCTCCCCACACACACAAGCCCTGGATGATTGGCAAACATCCCGTGCCATACACAGTGCTTGATGAAACCAAGCTCCAGCTTCCAATCTTTCCCCAGATGGATCCCTCAAGGCCTCAGCTGCTGCTGCTGCTCCTCTCCAAACGCTTCCCAGCACTGGAGCTGCGTGTGCTGCCTGAAGCAGCTCCTGTGCAGACGGCTGAAGGCTGCTCATGGTGTGTAGGGGGTGGGGAGATGGACACAGAGGATGGAGATGCTCACAGCATGGGGACAGCCAGGCAGGGACAGTGGGTGGCAGACCATGCCCCATCCTGACCAGCTACAGAGCACTGAGAAGCAATGAAGAGGATTCTCCCCAGCCACCATCTTCCCCCCAGTGCTGGATGGCCCCTGGGCAAGGGTGGCACCAGTGAGCCTGCAGCACCGGGGTGTGTGGGGACACAGGGGTGAAATGCTCACAGACAAATGCTGGGAGCTGGAGAACAGCACAGAGCACCCCAGCAGTGCAGGGCAGAAGGGGCTGGAGGGGACCAGGAGCATGGTGGGAGCCAACACGAGGAGATGTGTCACACCAGACAGAGGGAGGAAGGTAACGGGGGGTGGGAGGCACCAGATGGTCACAGTTTAGTTGACTAAAGGGGAATACAAAGGTAAAGTATCTCTTGTATCCAAATCCTTTGGGGAAACAACAGATAAGCTGCTTAGACCAAGGCCCTGGCACTACACACCAGTATGATCAAAAACCACCATGATCAGAAAGACAAATCCCATCCCAGTAAGAAATGTGCACTGGCCAGAGATGGGGAACAAATGCTCCCAGCAATGTCTCTGGAGAGCTCCTCACATGAAACTGCATCACCTTCTCACCACAACCACAGAACCACAACAAAAGGAGATGCTTTTTAAGGGTTTGATCTGGTTTTGGTTTGGGTTCTTTTAAAAATGGTTGGATTTGAAAGTAAGGCAAGGCCAGCAGGCCAGCTGTGGCAGGCAACCCAGGCAATGAGAGGTAAAGTCAGCGTGAAGTAGTGGGAGGGTAACCCAGAAGTGGGTCTGTGGCAGGGCCTCTGGCTTGAAAGGACAAACTGTAGTAAATAAATAAACACACAGAGCTGCACTTGTCAAATAGCTTCAGGTCAAAAGATGCCATAAACGTCATGGATGTGTATCACCACGGAGGACAGGATCTGGGAGGAAAGGACCTCCCATCTCAGGGGATTCATGTTCACTTCAAGAAGGATGCAGAGAACAAGAAAATCACTCACAGAGATGGGAGGGACCTGTACCTCAGAAGATGGTGAGTACTGGGATGAGCTGAACTCAGCTCAGCTCTTGAGTGAACTTAACTCTCATCTCTTTAGACACAGCACGAGGGGAAAGACAGGACCAGGTTTTCAGCTACAGAAATACCAAGCACGTGGGAGTGGAGTGAGGGGACACTGTGCAGCAAGGTGGAAGCTGAGAAGACAGAAAGAAAAGTTGCCCTTGCCTGCAAACAGTGTGACAGCTTTGAGGGGTATCTCTCCTCACTTAACTTGGTGGGAAGGAAGAGAAGCACATCTGCCTGTGCCTGGCTTTGTGCTGTTGGCAATCCCAAGGCCATTGGGACGGAGGCCCTCAGGCACTGAGAGTCTGCTCACCTCATCAAGCCAAAGCTAAAGGCAAGGCTCCTTCCTCAGGATGCTGTAACTTAACACTGACTGCCCTGGTACATCGTGCCCATCTGAGAGCTGAGGGGTTGATGCCTCTGTGACATCCACCTGCCTTCAGTAACATACATCTCACTCTTCACCTCCAGTCACAGCCATGCTGAGCACCAGGGTAAGGCTCCAAGGATAAAAGGAATAGGACAGGAAGGAAAAGAGACACCCTTGACTAAGGAGTGGAAGTCAAATAACTGAACATGCTCAAAGTGGAGATGTGAGGCTGCAGGGAAAGCCAAAATGTCATTCAGGAAAGACAGTGCACATGAAACCCTGGAGCTGCTGCAGCAGCCACCAACATGCTGCTCAGAGTGACTGGAAATGTGGTGCTATGCTTAAACAAGAAGGTGAAAAAGTGATCTTGGCAACAAAAAGGCTCAGGTCTGACCTCAGCAGCACCACAGGCCTGTCAGGAAAGGGCAGGGAAAACACTGCAGTTACACATGGCCCAGAGTGCAGAGGGTGCTCATCAGAGGAGACTAACCCAACAGCATCCTTCTCATGGGAAAAGGACTGCTCATCACTCAAAGGAAGAGGGGCCAGTCTCCTCTACCTGCAATTCAGCAAGGCATTTGACATGGACCACCACCCTCTGAGACAGAGAACAGCAGGGTTACCAGAAGCCTTATTCTATGCCCAAACATCTGATCTGAGGGGAAAAGCAGCTGGCAGAGCACTGAGAGAGAACATGAGGCTGCAGGGCAATTGTAAATGAATCTTCTGGAGGATCATCCTTGAGCCCAGCATCATTTAATATCAGTTAATAACTTTAGCATAAACGGTAGAGATCCACCAGTGAAACCAGTTCCCCCACGTCAGGCCAGATAAAGCAGCCTCTGAAACTACGCAGGGAGAACACACACACAACAGAGTCCCAGGGAGTAAATCCAGCAGCAAAAGGCAGATGTGCACTTGCAGCACTGGCCCTTCAGCTGGGAACCTGCAGCTGCCACCAATGGATGAGAAGGACAGGGGATGTGACCAGGACGGGTTCATCATCACCATCACAAAAAGGGGCTTCCAGAGATGTTTCTTGTGAACATGGTGGTGCCAGTGCTGTGGCATCAAGCTCCTTCCCTGAGTGCTGAGTGGCACTCTAGCCATTTCATGAAGTTTAATTCAAACCAACAGGAGGAGAGGAGAGCAGAGAGCCCCTCTTACCAAAGCAGCCAAAAGGAAAGCTGCCCTGAAGGACACAGCTGCTCCCTTATCAACCTCCAGAAGGAGAACTAAGGTTAAGTACAAGATAATGTTAAGACAAGGACACAACACCAAGTTGCCCAAGAATAAATTTGGGCTAGAAACTACAACATAGTTCCTAAAAATTCAGCAGAATAGTATTGGCAAAGCCAAATCCCCAACTCCAGAGTCAATTAAAGCCACATCGTGTGCTGTGGTGCCTGCATAACACAACCCAAGGCTCAGGGGTCCAGAAGGTCCCTCCAGCCCTGTGCTTTCAGGTGGCTCCAGATCAGATCCACCTGTCCACAACATTCCACAGCCCATCTCTGTTCTCATCAGCAGCAATCAAATTCCTGTTTTCTTGAAACTCTACTGTTTCCTGAGGTCCAACTTGATCCCCTTATTTCCATGGTTATGCCTTAGTGAGACAGAGTGCCAGCATGCAGCCCTTGCTCCTGCCCCACACACCACTCTCCAGGGCAGCCACAGTGGTGCTCCCATAAAGCAAGTCTGTCCTGGGATCTGAGAGCAGCTCCCAGTGATCATCTTCTGGAAGAACCAGCCCCATCCAGGCACACCAGCAGCTGTACTGGAGGGGAAACCGAGCAGGACACACAGAGCTGAGGGAGAACACTTGGTGTGATTGAAGCTGAGGTACAACTGCAGCCTCATGCTTCCACAGCCAGCCCTAACCTCTCAACATCAACAGTACTGGTTCTTTGCCCTCACCAGACACCACTCCAATGAGTAGATAGCAACGTTTATCACCTTTCAGGTGCCTGGGAAGGGTGTTAAGGTGACCAGATGCCCAACAATCCCCGAGCCATCAGTACGAACCAGGTGTTATCACTTCCCCAGACTGTGGTCAAGCTTTCTTTAATCCCTGCAAGCACTGGAGCAGAGTTCAGGTTGGTTATGTCTCAGCATCACATCACATCTGGTGCTTTGCCTGAGTTTCCCTGAATTCTGACTTTGCTCTTTATACTTTCCCCTCCTGTCAGGCAGCCCAGCTCTTAGCCCCACTGACATCTCATGGTGGCTGGAACCCATGAGTGGGAGCTACAGGATCCTCTCCATCCAAACCTGGTATCATGCCCAGACCCTGGGTCCTCTTCCTCCCATGCTGGTTTTACACAGTCTCATGACAACAGAGTGCTTCCACAGTGAAACATGGAGATTCCTTCTAACCGAGAATTGCCCAGAGGGTAACCTTTAGTCCCAGTAACTAGACATTCTGCTCCTGCAGTTGCCACAGCAGCCAACACACTTCCTAGAGCTCCTCTGACAGCATAGAGCCAGACTCTGGCACAGCTCTGACAGCCTGCAGGCAGCTGATCAGCCACAGATGATCATCACTTGGAGATCCTCTTTAGACTCTTGCTAATTAACCCCTTCCTCTGAGGGCAAGTGCTTGGGGAGATGCAAAGATGCACTGTGACATTAGGCTGTTGCTCCTAAGCTCCATGCTCAGAAACTTTTCCTTAAGCAGTTCTTCCTGAGTGCTTATCCTTTGACATGAGAAATTCCTGCTTTTCTCCTCAGAGCCATCATTACCCAAAGGATTAACTCTGGAGAGACGTCAAGAGACAACAGCTATTTACTGGCTTGGGGGATGCAAAAGGTAGTGGAGGAAACACGACAGGAGAGCAGATCAGCACAAGACACTTGTCAGCTACCTCAAAAAGGTGCAGATAGCTTTTATCTTCTCCAGGGCTGGCTTTCCTACAGCAGCAGCTCCCCCAGAGCCCTGCAGCCAGCCCAGGGAAGCAGCTCTCACTCCAGGCACTACACAGCACTGCAGGGAAAACGATTGCTCTTGCTTGTTTTCCAACCACTTTGACTTCAGAGCAATTTTGCAGCCTGACGATTTGCATCGTGGCATGAAGCATCTTGCCAGGGGTGTGTTGCTTCAAATAGTGGAGCCTGAGCCATGCCAAGAAAAACAAAGCCACCTCAGATCCCTGCAGCGTGCACCATCCCTCAACGGGCTGCGCTTCCAGCCCGGGCTGGATGTGCTGGCTGCTGGCAGCAGATCCACAGCCAGAGTGGAAACTGCTCTGCTCAAGTTTGATGCCATTTCTAATGCCAGTTTACCTGCTGCATGTTACCCCTCTCCTGCTTCTCACATTGTCTGAATGAAGTCACTATAACCAGACTGCAGGAAGAGGGAAGGACCAGAGGGGACAAGGGGAGGAGGGACCACAAGGAGACAGCATGGATGAGCAGCAACCTACAGAAATCAGACTGACAGGCAGGAAACATAGCAACTGGAATCCTGCACAAAATAAAGAGCCCTGTGGTGTGATGCAATGAGCCCTGCAGGGAGAGCTCAGGAACACAACGCCTGCCTCCAGACATGGAGAGAACGTCTGGGTTAAGACACGGAGCGCCTGGGGGGTCCCTACAGCGCCGCCCCCGCCCCAGCTCCTACCTGGTAGATACCTGTCGTGGTCGTACTCGTGTGAACGCTGCATGTGGCTGCTCTGAGTGAAAGGCTGGTTTCCAAAGAGGTTGTCACTGCGCAGGTTGTGGCAGAGCTTCTCCAGGAAGCGAAGGACGTAGGTGATACTGTTTACTGCTGGCAGGTTCAGAGTGTGCTGTTCCCGATCAAACACAGCTGGAGACAGAAACAAACAGAGCCCAACACGTAAACCCCCAGCAAAGGCAGGAGGCTACGCCCAGGGCCGCACAGCCAGCTTCTGTATCTCAGCATCGCTGCTTTAGAGCAGAGCAAACAAAAGCCGGTGAGTGCCTTGGTGTGGCTGAGCTCGCTTCCCCGGGACAGGCCACGACCAGTCCCAGCATCGGCTGCAGGGCCGCGGCGCCCGCCAGGCTGCAGCCCAGGGAATGCAGAGGCATTCAGGGAGGGCCTCGTGCTCCCAGTGGCCAGGAGACAGGGGCTCAAAGGCAACATGAAAAACCAGGGAAGTTCTTGTCTTTCCATCGGGAAGTTCTGAAAATCCCCTCCTTGCTGTGCCTCCTCCTGGGGGCTGGGGGGGGACACGGGATGTCAGGCGAAGCGCAACGGGGCTGCGCGGTGCCTTCTCCAGCAGCTGTGCCTGGAGGCCACACTCACTGCTCTGCTCTGACTCAGAACCAGCTCTTGCTTCACTGACACAGATGTTTGGCAAGAAAGAGAAGACAAAACTCTTCCGTCTGCCCCCGGCCCACGGCTGCGCCACACTGTGGGAGAGACTCTTCCAGCGAGGGAGCTCCTGCCGTGCCATCTCTGAAGGCAAAGTGCTGCGGGGCCGGTTCTCACCTGAGATGACCTCTCCCCCGTGGCCTTGCTTTAAGAAGGAGAAGACTGTTTTCTGATGGTAAGCACAATCAATGCAGGCCTGTACTGCTTGCTGCAGGACAACAGAGGCTCGAGCTGGTCCAAAATGGTCCGGCAGCTGCTGAACTTTCTTCTTGTCTAGGTGGGGCCCAGTGCTGCCATTCTTGTTCAAGTAAATGCAAACTGCCAAGATGAGAAATGTGTTTGCCATTAACCCACTCAAGAAAGCAAGAAACAGATGCCTAAAATCCAACCTGAGAGATGCTGAGACTGTCAAGTGCCTCACAAAAGGGAATCCACCAGGACTGCCTGTCTGCAGCCTACAGCGGAGCCACTCCGAGAGGGGAGTCACCTCCAACACCTCCTGCCTCACTCTCGCTTTCCAAGCTGCTGCTGCTTCTCCTATTTTTTCCCCAGCACTCAGGATCCCAAAGGCAGGCTGTGAAGTGGTTCCCATGCCAGCCAGGTAAAGTGCCACGTGCAAAGGAGATGAAGGAGCTCACTTTTTAGGGAAACTGGGTTATTCAGGTTCCTCTGAAAACCGGCCAATTACATTCTGGGGAAACAGAGGGCTCAGCCCACACCCAGAGCTCAACCAAACATAAAAAGCAGCTTTGCGTTAGACTTTCCTGCCCAGATTCACCTTCAGCTACACCTCCCAGCTGTAGTGGTGCATTTACTTTGCACTGCTCCTCCTCCCCTGCTCCTCTTGTCCCTGTTTGCCTCAGTATCCTGGCTGAAGCTGAACCACTGCCACTGGTGCTCAGCAGTTGTTGTGCATCGTGCTGCAGCTCCAGCAGCTGTGCCTGGCAGGGTTTGGGAGCTGCACACCACAGTGCCTCTGGGCACCACAAGCCTGTGGAGGTGTGGAGAGAGCTGTGAGTCACTGGCATGCACGTGGGAACTCAGGGAACAGGGTCCCTGCGCTGACCTGATGGACTTGCAATCTTCCTGTGCCTTCATTCTTTCCAAAACAGACACATAAACCAGCAGCTGACCTGAGCTCACGTGCTTTTCTCTGCTGCCAACACACTATCAGGCCAGCCTCTGTGGAATCCTAATGTTTGCAGGTTCCCAGGCTTAGGAAGACATGGCAGGAGCTGGGTGTGTGGCTTTGTGGCTGTTGCAGCCCCTAACTGTGCAACCCTGTCAAGAATGTGGTTTGAGACCCTTACCTGTGGGAGCCTGCATGGCAGAGCTGGGGATTGTAGCAGCGTCCTGGGGCACAGTGCTTGTGTCTGGCTCTGGGGTACTGGTTGTTGGAGAGGTGGGTGCTGGGTTCAGCAATGTCCTAGGTTTCCTCTGCAGAAAAAGAGGAGATGTTTCTCCTTTTACCCCTGCTCTCCTTTACCACCCATGATCACTACACTCTCTCCTCTGCATCCAACAGACAAGGCACCGTGGGACATGACACACTTCTGATGGTGATGACGGGGAGCCTCGAGAGCCTGGTACACAAAGCATCTTGTAAACCACAACCCTGACAAAATAACAAGCCTGAGAAGTGCCACCTCCGCTTGCCTCAGAGCAACTCCACACGATGGACAAAGAGCTTCTGCCACCGTCTGGCCATCCTGCCCCGCTCACAGCATCTGCCACGCTCCTGCACAGCTCACCGAGCTCTGCAGCTCCAAAGACACAATCTCTTGATGGAAATGATCTTTACAACACAGACATTCTTTACAGCTCTGGGGCTGGACTCTGAGGGATACTCCCAGCCCCATGGAACCCCTTTGGTCTCTCCTACTTGCTGCAGTCACACAGCCAGAGGCTGAGCCAAACGTGCACAGACACTCGCATGCACCATCCCCGGGAGGGGCCACGACCTGCAGCACCTGCTTTACACCCGCCTGCATCAGCATCAGCTTTTACCTTACTGCCAGGCTTGGGGCCTCTCTTTCTGGGGAATTTCAAAGGCTCCACTGACTTGGAGGGTGTAGGCATGGGCTGCTGGATTAGCGCTTTGGTCGTTCGACCACGCTTCTTCCCTGCTTTGCGACGCCTTTGCCCTTGGTGCTGCCCCAAGCCAGTCTTTGTGCTACTGTGCACGCTAGGCTTCTCCGAGTTTACTTCGGAGGCAGGCAAAGGGCTCTTTGGAATCACAACTGAAATAAAAAGAGAAGAAAAAAAAAGGCAAATAGAATTAAATCAGGCAAAGAATCAAAACAAAGAGCAGCCTCCGTCTTCATACAGCGTCACACGGCAAAGACCTGGAGCATCGGCCCCCTGAGTGGAGACTGCTGCTCTCCACGCCAGAATAACCACCGAGCACACCCAGCCTTGCTTTGGCACTGGGGCTTAGCCTGGATGGGCTGAACTCCAGGAGGATGGTGCTTTCAGCCATACCTTCCTTCCTGAAAAGAACTGTCACCTACACCTCTTCCTTCTGCGAGTGGTGACCTGACAGCAGTCGTGTGAAAGGCTTGGGAAGCATGCCTAGGGGAAGGATTAGTCAAGACCTGGCTGGTAGTCACAGAGCCAGTGCTGTGCTGGAAATCCCCTCTCTCAAAGCAGAAGTCAAATCTGCTCTGTCCCTAAAATGACCACTGAAGTGTGGTGGAAGGCACCGGCTCCATCAGCCCTGTCTGCGAGGGCTGTCGCCCCTCAACATCACTAACACTGCCAGAGGTAAGCAAGGTGCCAGCACACAGCCCATCCCTCCTTATCATCTGAAGCTTTCCATGACAAAAAACAGGCTTCTGCTGTATTTGCCACAAATCCCCTGAATCTGGCCATTCATCTTTCCCAGGTCCTGCTGGAGGCAGCAGCTGAGCTGCCCCAGCCCAGCACACCACAACTCCCTTTCAATTTCAACTGCTGCAAAGCAAGAAACAAACCAAAACAGATGGAGATTTTGCAGAATACAGTGACCTTCAGGACATCTTGTCTCTCAGACCTAGAAACCTCACCATGTGTTCAGCACCAGAGCTCTGGATTCAATAACAAAGCACTTTTGAGGTGAAGGGCTTTACAGTTAATCTTGGCCAAGGAAACAGAGAGCAATGAAAGACTGATAGCAGGATGGCACCCAGCCATGGTGGTGGCTCAACTGGGGATATAGAAAGAGATCTTTAAGGTTTTCCTAACAAGGGTTTTATGAGCAGTTACTGTGAGTAAGGATTCATTCCCTTGGCACAGACACCATCTCCTGCCAACAGCTCTGAAGCAGCAAACAGAGCTGGGTCCAGCTTTCCAGGGGTCTGGAGAAGATCAGTGGGCTGGGAGGTGACAGCAAACCTCAGCCAGGAGTTACAGCAGGGATGGGGCAGTGAGCCAACAGCTCTGTTAACTACTTCACTGCTGACCAAAGCACAGCCTGAGGGAACAGCACAGAATCACAGCAGCACTACATTGTTTTGGTTGGAAAAGACCTTTCAGATCATCAAGTGCAACTGTTACCCAGCACTGCCAAGTCCTCCAGTAACCCATGGCCCCAAGTCTTAAGTACTTATCTTCTCCAGGGCTGGGCACTGCCCCAGCTCCCTGGGCAGCCTGGCACAGGGGCTGACACCCCTCTCAGGGAAACAGTTCTGCCTCAGCTCCAACCTCAACCTCCCCTGGGGAAACTCCAGCCCCTTTCCTCTTGGGCTGTCACTTGTTACTCAGAAGAAGAGCCTGACCCCCAGCTCCCTGCAGCCTCCTGTCAGGGAGTGTCAGAGAGGGCTCCTGTCTGCCCTCAGCCTCCTCTTCTCCAGCCTCAACACCCCCATTCATTCCCTCAGCCCCTCCCCAGCACCCTTGTGCTCCAGCCCCTTCCCCAGCTCTGTGCCCGGCTCTGGCCACGCTGCAGCCCCTCAGTGTCCCTGTGGCAGTGAGTGAGGGGCCCAGCACTGACACAGCCCTGGAGCTGCAGCCTCCCCAGGGCCCAGCACAGGGGACAATCCCTGCCCTGCTGCTGCTGCCACCCCACTGCTGAGCCCAGCCAGGCTGCCCTTGGCCTTCTTGACCCCCTGGGCACGCTGCTGGCTCCTGTTCAGGCCCTTTCCCTGCAGCAGTTTCCAGCCCCTCTGCCCCAGCCTGGAGCTGCCTGGGCTTGGGGTGGCCCAAGGGCAGGACCCAGCACTTGGCCTTGTTCAAACTCATATAATTAACCTCAGCCCATGGCTCCAGCCTGGCCAGGGCCCTCTGCAGTCCCTTCCTGCTCTCTAGCAGACCAACTCTTCCACCCAACTTTGTGGCATCTGCAAACTGACTGAGGGTGCCCTCAATCCCCTCATCCAGACCATTGGTACAGATGTTAAACAGAACAGGCCCCAGCACTGAGCCCTGGGGAACACACTGGTGATGGCCAGCAACTGGATTTAACTCCATCCACCACCAGTCTCTGGGCCTGGCCACCCAGACATTATCCATCCAATGAACAGTGTGTCCATCTAAGCCATGGGCAGCCAGTTTCTCCAGGCAGCTTCTGTGGGAAATGGTGTCAAAGGCTTTACTAAAGTCCAGATCCACAGCCTGGATCCTCCCCATCCACTGAGTCACGTTGTCACAGGAGATGAGGTAGGTGAAGCAGGACCTGCCCTTCATAAAGCCCTGTTGAGTATGCCCAATCACCTGGCATGGCTGGTATAAGAACTTGTTCATAAGGTCTCATTAGTGGCTGCTTATTTTGGTCAGATGTGCATGAGGCACTGGAGGTGGCAGGTCCTGCTTTGCTCTTCTGCTCTGAGTTCATTCACCAGCTTCTATTCTGGAGTACCCTGAGCCCTTCACAATGACACTGGGCACGAACCAGGCTGCCAGGCCTGACACAACCTGAGGGAATGGTTCATTCAGGCAGCTCAAAACCAGGACTGGAATTACCACACAGCAGGACCAGACAAGTGGCTGCACAGCCCAGGCACTCTGCCAGCTCCAAGCAGCCCTTGGGACACCCACGTGGCTGGAAGCTGGGAATTTCTGCCTCATTGTCAGGAGCCAGGAGGGCAGACAGAGCTGACCTGCAGCTGCCAGCTCAGTATCCCAGTGAGGCTGTCTGGCTGGGGCATGTTTAGGCCACAGAGGTCAGGAGGTAGCACAGAGAAGGGCCAGGAATACCAGGGGCACTCCTACCGGCTGCCAGCACCTACTGCTGCTGCTGGCAATTCTGGTGTGTGCTTCCAGTGGCTGCTGTGTGAACTCTGCTGTCCCTGCCCCATCCCACTGAGCTCCTGGGTGCTGCTACAAGTAACCTGCACAGAAAGGGAAGTGCAGAATATCCTGCAGTTGGTTTTGGGTGGTTTACACCCACCCTAAGCTCACTTTTTGCACCAGTACAAGTAACAGCGTGTGTGGTGCAGCCAGCACATGGGCCTGCTCTTCTCAGATGGGCAGGATGACATTTCTGGTGCCCTCAGTTCCTGTGGTTAGTTTGAATCTTATTTCCTTGCTTTTGAGCATTAGTGTTCTGTATCAGATGCCTGGAAGAAGCACATAGTCACTCAGGGCTGGAGCCAACTTCCCAGGTCTTGTTTTGTGTCAGGTAGATACAGAGAATCACTGTAGAAACACAACTGTCCTGCCCCTCATTGGAGATGTAAATAGTAAAGGCAGGTTAGTATTTGCTGGCAAGAAAAGGAATATGAAAGTGCTCAAGTGCTTCTTCCAGCTGATATTTTTCCAGGACAGTCAGTGCCACCTGCCACAGGTGATATCTGGCACTGAGCTGTAGCTGGCAGGGATGAGGCTGGCACAGATCACTGCATGACTGTGCCTCCAGCCTCACCTGTGCAGGGCTGGTCTCAGCAGAGGGATATTTGTAATAAAGGATTTCCTAGAATCCCACAGGTTGACAGAACAAGGATCAACACAGGTAAAATGCTCCAAAAAACCTCTTCAGCATCCAAGGGATGTGTAAACCAACACAGGGAGCACGTTGTCTGCAATCTGCACCAATGCTTAATGCATAAACCTGTGCCACTCCAAAGGTTCTCTAACCTGCAAGAGAGTTTGAGGGTTCCCAAGGACAAGCTGTGAAGCAAACACACAGTCTTCTGTTTTACTACTGAAAACCCCACAAAACAGTGTGTTTGGGAAGCTGCAGCAGGCAGAGCAGATGAAATGCACCCTTGGCTCCCAGGCTGGAACCACACTGCAGAAAAATCCCAGTGCCAGAGGGAAAGGAGACGCTGATGCCAGGTGACCTCCTGGTGTGCAAACACCCACTGGATAATTGCAGAAGTAACAATGATTCCATCCTTTGGTGAGATAAGCAGCAGAGCTCCTCTGCCCACTGCAGCTGGGAAGATGTTGCAGGTAATGTGAATTTGACAGGCTTGACAGAATCAGTTTTGGTTTTAGAGCCACAAAAGCCTGCAGGGCAGATCACAGGGTAAGAAAACTCATGCCATTCAGCCAGGCCAGAGGAGTTTCCAGCCCTGCCATGGCCCTGCCACAGCCATGGCTCCTGCAGGGACAGAGGAGCTGCCACAGCTCAGAAGACTGTTGAACAAAAAGGGTGAAGTTACTCAGAACAGGGCATGAAGACACAGAAAACACCCTGGATGGTTGTTGTGTGCCTAACAGCATTGCTGAACACACTGATGAATATGCACTGGTACCTTCCTGTGGCTGCTTCAGTGAGACTGGTGTTAACACACAGACATGTTTCTGACCCAGAGAGTGTGAATGAAGCGAGGTCTCATCACCCATCACCCAACACCACTCAGCACACTTGCCTGCCTTTTTGTTTTATTTTAACCAGCATTTGAGCAAACAGCAACCTAATTAATTTCTCCTGGCCCTAGCAGAGTTCCTGAGCTGATCATAACCAGTGTGATGAGGCATCAATCACTCCAGAGCACTTGTCCCACCAGCTGCACCCGTGCGGCGATGACACAGCCCCCAGACCAGAGTTACAGCTGGCCACGAGGCATTTGTAACCACTTCCAGGGGCTGGAGGCTCCTAAAGGAGCCTAAAGGTGTTGCCAGGTGCTTGTTAATTTTCCTTCAGGATTCCAGCCCCTGATGTTACAAGGCCATGGTCAGGGAGCAGTGCAGAGCACTCAGCCCTGCTCACATCCACCCTGACACAGGCTGAGCTCCAGGGATGGAAACAGCTGTGGCCAGCAGGCAGGCTCATGCCACAGCTGCAAACCACTGCACACACATCCTTCAACTGCCAAAACCTTCCATTTACTGTGTCTTACTCAGCTGACGACACTGTCAGCCCTACAGTGAGAACCTGCTGGCGATACCTCTTATTCCTCTTATTCCTCTTCCTTGTAGCACTGTCTTCACCCAACAGTGAGCCACCCAGAAGAGCCAGATGTTCAGGAAATCAAATGGGGCCCTCACTTAAAAAGCTGAGACATTGAGAAAGGTGTCTCTATGCCCCACAGCTTTGCTGCTCACACGAGCTCTGAGTCACCAAACACACCTCCAAAGCAGTTCTCTAGGCAAGAAGCTTGGCTACGCAACCTTCAGAGATCCCCTCTGACCCCAGTTATTCTGGGACCTGAACTCAAGTTGATTTCCTTCAGCTCATTAATGGAACAGAAAACTAATGCTCCAGGCAGTCAGCACATGGGTTGGACATGGAGCAATGAGCTGGCTGATCAGTTTGGCTGCAGTGAGAACATCATCCCAGTGATATAGGGTCAAATGTTGCTGAACTCAGAGGCAAAGAAAAGAGAGACACCAGTGACTGGGCCATCAATCACTGAAGGGTTAAACAAGGCTTCTGAGCTTCCTGCAGAACCAAAGAGACTTGACAGAGAACTCAACACTTCAGGCTTTATTTGCCAATGCCAAAACCTCCCTTGGCAGGTGACACACACCTGCAGCTGCCCACCACATCGTGACTCAAACCACTATTTACAGCTGACTGTGTCACCAGCCACACTCTGAGGGTGAGCCAGTGCTAGAAAGCAATATTTGTCACTCATCAGCTTCCCTCAGGCTTGTCACAGCTCAAAGATGACAAAATTATGACCTTGGGATAAGAACAACAAAGCCAAAACATGCAGGAAAACATGGAACACTGGAGTTGAAGGTGCAGAATGGTCTCCTGCCTTCCACTCTGACACACCAGCTACGTCACAGCCTGCATTTACTAACAGCTGATGGAGCACAAACTCTGACATCTCAAGCTGTTAAGGGCTGCTGCACTTGGATGCAGCCGCAGCTCCCCCCTCCTCTCTCCAGAGGTATCAGTAACAACCATTACCATGTCCCAAAACCCAGGAAGTGGTTTCTGAGAAGACTGAACTCACCCTTCATACCCATTCCACAGCACCTATGAAGGATGCCCTGCAGGCTCCCTGCCTCATGGGGCTTTGGTGCCCCAGCTGACCCTTGTCCCACCTTCAGCACTGCATGACTCAAAGAGGTGGGTTAAAGAGATTCTTTTAAGACAAGCAAATAACCCAGAGAACAGAAATCTTGTTATCGTCTGACTGAATCCTTCCCCAGAGGCAGCAGTTCAATCCCAGGCAGCCTGAATGCTGGTGCTGGACAGGAACCAGAGCTCAGTAAGATGGGAAATCTTCAGACCTCTGTGATGCTTCCCAAATCAGACACTGCCATCACTGGGCACCACAAGCACAAAGGGGCTCTGGGAAGGCTTAAGACTGGGTATGTCCTGAGCTCTCAGCAAGCTAGAGAGCCATAGCACAGGAGAAAAGGTCAGAGCACGGGAGGGAGACACAGGCTCCTGGCAAGGACCAGGATTAAGGAACAATCCTCTAAATCCTTCTTATTATTTAAAAGTCAGAGTGTAATTACTCTGATCATTATTTCCTGCAGGAATCCCTGCTCTCCAGCCTAAAACATCTGCTTGAGCTAAGGCTGAGAGATCAGAGGATACATCTAACACAGTAACACAGCAAGAGGATGCAAGTGCTACACATCTCAGCATGTTTTAGATATTCTCACAATCAGAAATCTTCACTCCCAAAGATGCATTTTCTTTTTACACAAGATTTGTCTAGTTTCAGCTTTTGACTATTGAAACTTGCTGTTGCCTTGCTGGAAGCCATGAGGTGCTTCTTTCACTGACCCCCTCCCAAGCCTCAGTGGGCAACAGTTACACAGCAGCATCCACAAAACCATGGTCCCTAAAACTGCCTCCATCCTGCTCCCCTCCTCTACCTGCATGTTCTCCTGAAACTGTCTCCATCCTGCTCCTAGAACTGCCTCCATCCTCCTCCTGAAATTGCCTCCATCATGCTCCAAGAACTGCCTCCATCCTCCTGAAACTGCCTCCATGCTGCTCATCCTGACAACTGGGTTGAATTTTACTGTCTATGTCTGGGCAGGACATCCACAGGCACAGGAAGAAGAGTGGTTCCTTGAAATGAAAGCAATGCCTTACACATCTGTTGAGCCTGAGAAAGGATCTGGACATTCTCTGTGAGTGTTCCATTAGAAATCTTCTCAGTCTGGAGCAGCAGTTGTCTTGTTTTCATAGTCTGCATGCCCTTGGGTGAGCTCTGTGCACTGCAGCAGCCACTGCACACCCCACTGGCAACAAAACCCGAAGTCTCAGGAGTCCCAGTGACACCAGGAGCTGCCATTTGCATTTCGCACAAGTCTTACATTTGCAGCTCTCCAGGCAGCATTCCTGCCTGCCCTAAACCAGGCTGCTAATTGCACTCAGCACTTTCTGAAGGCTATGCAGAGACCTTACGAACATTCCAAGGCACTGACTGCACCCTACACACGTTGCAGAGGGTGACACTGACAGCCAGAGCTCTAATGACTTGCCTGAAGAGCCAGGCCAGTAACAGCATTGCAAAACAACCCAAATGTCCTGCCTCTAACTGTAACCACACACAGGTACCTGGGAAAGAACAATTGTGCGTTGCAGCTGATGCTACTGGAGCTGATGACCAGAAAACTCCTATTCTGGACCTGCGGGGTCTGCTGACATGAATCAAATGTGAGAGCCCAGACTCCAAAGAGGCTCCCTATCACCCATCCACCCTATTCACTCAGACATTTGGTAAACACAAGTAGCTAATTCTGCCCCAGCATCAAATGCATCTGGATAAAACATTTTCCAAAGCAAAACTGAGGGTTTATTTAATGACCCAGCCCCAAAGAGGAATCTGACCTACTTGGGTAATGTCAATACAGCTTCTGAAACAGAAACCTGGCCTTGGGACCCTGCAAGGGAGGAGATTTGTCTCAGGGCAAGAAAGCAGCAGATGACTGTAAATGTAAAGCAATGAGTGTGAGGAAAACCAGTCCTACCTTCAGATGCCAAATGATGGGCTCTGAGCTGCCTGGTGCTCCTTCAGGAGACAGCATGTGAGCTGTAACGTTCATGGCACAAAAACATCAGCTTAAAGCACAGCAAGTGCCCAGAAAGAGGCAGGGAAAGAGATTCCACTTAGGAAAAAGGAGAGGTTAGGATGTTGGATGTCATGGTAGAAACAAAGTGAACAGAAATCCTCATTACAGTGGTTACAAATGAAGCACCCCCTCTCCAACCCTGCAGAAGATCCCTGGCTTCTTATTGACACAGAGTTCCAGGCTTTGCAGGGATATTTCAGCCTAGGCTAAGCTCTGCTTGCCCTGCTGCATGCTGAGAGCCACCTCAAGGCTGCCCTTCACTCATCCCTGTAAGAAAACTCTTTGATGGGACTGGGCCTTCTCAAGAGTTCCCTCACACTGCTTTGCCTCTTCTGCTCAGCACACAATGAAAAGTATCTTTTAACGTTGTTAACCAGTTCCCAGCATGTCTCAGAGACAGTCACTGTTGTTATTGCTTAGCAGCTATTGACCCTTTTTAGAGTATGATTGTACATGTGCAGATATTCCTCAATGCTGGGGTGGGAAGTGCTTTGAGATCCAGCACAAGAAGTGCTACAAGAAGTGTAACACAATAGTTATTCATCCTGGGGGTCAGCAGAGCCCCTCCTCTACCTGCATGTTCTGCTGGTGGCAAGATAAACAGAGGTGACTGGTTCATGATCAGAGATAAAGATAGTGACAAGCTGTGAAGAGCAAGGATGCTCAAATCATTGTCCTCAGCAAAAGCCATTAACAGTTTAGTGCTGAGTGCACAGATTCCCTTAGTCCCCAAACCTCAAACAGGAAAGAAATGAACTGCTTCATATCCACTGGGTAGCATTATGAAGTAAAGGGGTAAACTGAGGTAATCACAGAGTCACAGCATGGTGGGGTTGGAAGGGACCTTTAGAGCTCATCCAGTCCAACCCCTCTGCTAAAGCAGCTCCCACCTAGATCAGGTCACACAGGAACGTGTCCAGGTGGGTCTTGAAGCCCTCCAAGGAAGGAGCNTAGTGTCCCTCAGTTAAGCATCCTTTTTATAAACACTGCAAAAGCTGGTGTGTGGGCAGGGAAAAGGGCACCATGCCTGCCAGCACTGCAGCAGCCCAGCGAGCATCACCCCCAACAGTAGCTCACAAGCCCCTCATCTCTCAGCATGGTTGCTGCAGAACATCTGCACAGCAAGATCCGAATGTCTCACTCCACCCATTCTACATCCAGAGCTTGGAGGAGCAGCCCAATTCCTGCTTTTTCAGCTCCTCTTTACCCTGCCAGCCCCTCTCCCAGCTCCCAAAAGGCAAAGCAAAGGAGCAGAAAGCCTGTACTGAGAATGGATCTGGCACAGGCCTTTACACCACAGAGGAAAAGGGCAGGTTTTGGGCAGGTTTGAGGGATTTAGTGTTCAGATCTGGATTGAACAGGGAGTCCTCAGCACAATTACAGCCTGTGCTGCAACACCACTGTTACTGATTCTATGCAGAGGATCCTTCTTACCCTCAGAGAAATACTGGCTTGCAGGAGCCAGTGTGCAGCAACGTTTGCAGCCTGTTTGTGCAGAGCTGGTGGCCTCAGCTTGCACTCACTGTGTCAGCATCAGTCTTTGTTTCTTGACACAACTTGTCTGTGGGTTCAGTTCTGCAAGGCCAGAGAACTGTCCCTCTGGAGCTGCAGCCAAGGGCACTGGGGCTACCAGCTCTCCCAGCAGAGTTGCTCTTCCCAGCCCAGCTACCAGGGCTGGGAACAAGGAGTTGCAATAAGGCTGCTGGGGCATGTGGTTCAAATGCAGAAGACAAGTACAGTCAAACCTCTTCACATCCCAAATCAGCAGTTTTCCTCCTGTCCCACTATCTTTTATTCCAAATAAACTGGCTGCAACACAACCTGGGTTCTTGCTTGCTCCCTATTACATTCATCCTCTCCAGTTCTCTGCAAAAAGAAAGCTGTTGTACCAGTGGGCTGTCAGCTGTAAGACACTTGTGGAATTAAACCAGAGAAATCCTGCACCACAAGAAGGAGATGAGAGCTGAGCTGCACAGCTCCAGCATGAGAAATGCGTCAGCAGAGCTGAAACTCAAGTTGCTGACTGAGGGGACACAAGTGGTGGGTGACAGAGGACATACAAGGGCAATCAGGGAGCTCCAAGAGAAATGGCACTGCCAATATTTACCAGCAAAGTCTAAACAAAATCAAGTGAACATCTGCACTTCAATACTCAAGCTTAATGAAACTAATTAGATTGTTTCCTGCATGGCAGTGCCCATAGACACATGGCAAGTGACCCAGCAGCAACTGCAAGAGCCCACCTGGGACCCCCTGGAGCTGCTCAGTATATGGTACAGGAGCAGAACTGGCACCTTTGGTTGTGACACCCACAGTGACAACATAAAGTCACTTCCACACCACAGGAAAAGCACTGTGCTGCAGCTCTTGCAGCTCTCTTCAGGAGAGGAAAGCACTGGCAGAGCAAGCACCCAGAAAGGGCTTCCAGAAGCACCAGGCATGGCTGACACGTGGCTGGTTCACACAGCAGTCCTCAAGAAAACCCCAGAGCCATGGGTTTACAGTAAGACATGCCTGAGGCAGCCTGTATGACAGCCACAGCAGGTCACCAGTTTCCTCCCAGGCCTACAGCCCGTGGGAGGTTTGCAATGACATGGCCATGCTGCAATGTATATCCAGATAGCTCAAGGACATGGAAATATGTGACATGAGAGGCCACCACCATCTACTGACTGATCACTGCTGCTAGGAATGAATTACCAGTGGGTTTCCAAAACCCCATGTAGAGAATGGTTCTGTACCTTTGCTGTATTCAGGCTGCTCCTGGGGTTTCTGCTTGATCTGATCTCCTCTGAAGCTCTTTTTTTAGCTTTAGCTCCCTGGTTAAACATTAGCAGAACACCTTTAACATATCAGCACACAGAGAACAAGGAGCCTGCTAGGTGGGTGTGGTTTACCCCACCTTTTGTTCTTTACTGAAGCTCTTCAGAAGTTATAAAAACAGCAGATCAAGAGGAGAGCTGCGGGGTGTGATCTTTGTAACAAGTGGGGCTGTATGTTCAGTACCAAGCTCCTAGATTCAATAAAAATGCACACCATGGCAATACAGACCTGTTCAAAAAGCCAGGGTCAGAGCTGGCTCAACATACCTCTTCCCCTCTCCAAAAGAAGTGGAGGAAACAACAGAGGGTTCTTGTTCCCTGTGAGAAATCCCAACACGTGGGCCCATTTCTCCCACAGGTAGACAGGGTGCTCTTACTGCAGCCACCCATTAATCACACACAGCCCTTACACACCTCTGTGAGAGGAATCTGGTCAATTATCTGGCACTTGCTCCCATCAGAAGCAGCATCCCTGCAAAGGCCCAAGCTCCTATCCCCAACAGCTGGCATCTGTGTGCTGGTGGCAGGCAGAAATGAGGTGTGGAGCACTAAATCCTCATAGTGAAGCTTCTGAATACCAAGTGTTTAAACCACTTCATCTAGATGGGAAACTCTGCTCTCCCTGGGGCTCTCCTAAAGATCTATGAACTGTTACACTGGGGTTACTTCAAGCCTATTTGCTTTCAAATCTGGCAGCAGCAAATGGTTAGGCAGAGACAGCAGCTCTGCTTTAGCCACTAGCTCCAGACATGCTGAGTCACGTACTTGCAGACCCCAAGAAAGGGCAAGAAAGCCCTGGGCTGCTGCTGCTCTTCCTTGAGTTTGTCCAATTCCAGCACTCAGACCTTCAGGCTACACCAGCACAGCCCTTGCACCACCTCCCATCAGCAGAAGTGTTACAGGTCAGAGATCTCCTCAGAGTGAAGCACCGATCCCCAGCATTACCCACTCAAAGAGAGGAAAGTTTCAACAAGGAGGCTCCTGTAGAAACATCTTGCCAAGGCTTGGTAACACTCAGAGATTTTGAAACCCTGTTTTAGGCCAGGAAACAGGATGGAAAAGGGAAAGAAAGATCCCAAATGCAACTCAGCCTCTCTGGGTTATGAAACACCATGGAAAAAAACACGTGAGGAAAAGTTAAGTTGGGAGAACGGACTAGATATTGGTACTAAGGACAGGCTGGAGGGCAGTGGAAGCAGCTTTTCCAAGGTCAGCTCCTCTTCTCAGAGGCTCTTGCCAGCCCCAGGACATCCCAGAGGAATGGGCAATATCAGCCTCCAAAGCGGCTGGGGAGCAGCGGCACCCTCCAGCAGCGCTGGGCTGCTCCTGCCCCAGCCCCAGCCCTCCAAAGCCAACGTGGACGCCAGGGAACACATCCAAACAGAGCCAGGGTTACTGCAGAGCACCTTGGCTCTGTACTCCAAACAGCTCAAGAGTTTTCTCTTGGGATCCTCCAGCAGCAGACCCCAAGGCAGTGACCCCACAGCTGCACAGGCACCAGACTCAGGAGACCCGAGGAAATGATCCTTTGTGGCTCTTTGTGTAACTTTCTCCTGCTGTTGGTCCATAAGATCCACCTGTGTGGTCCCAAATGCAGCCAGCCCAACACAAACAAACATCACCAGCCTGATGGATGAGCTCCAAACGCCAGCTCAGTCCCACAGTGACAGTAAGTGACATTTGTCCATCTCCTCCAAGCAGTTAAAGCACAGGAGCTCACCTGAGTGCTACCCTGCTGGTGCCACCCTCCCAAGGAGGCTCTTCCACCCACCTCCACATTCTCACCCCAAAGAAGGAAGAGAAACCAAGCAACAACAGAAGCAAAGTTGTAAAGCACACGTTACCTTCACCCACGGGCAGCACATCTAACATCTGACCATCATCTTCAGCTGCAGCCCCCGAGCAGTTATCCCATAAATCCCACAGCAACAATGGCAGCCAGAGATGAACTTCATGAGCTTTCCAGCCAGGGTCAGCATTTTGTGCCTGTCCGTCACCTCCTGAGGTGCCTCCTGGGCACGGGGCCCTGGCAGCTCTGCTCTGGCCGGGCTGTGCGAGGCGTGTAACAGATGGCGAGGCCAGGAGGGGATGTGAGCTCCACTTCAGCCTATCCCCATGGCAACTATCTCAAACTGTTAACTTTTGCTTGCTTTGTGAGCAAAGACAGAAACACTCTCAAGGCAGCCAAGCCCAGGGAGAGAGAGCAGTGTGCTGCCACTCAGCACAGCCGGGGGAAGGCGGCCAAGGCTGCAGTTAAGCGAGCACCAGGCTCGGCAGTGCCCTGGCTGCAGATCTCCAGCAGCCCTGGCACAGTGACCCAGAGAGACCTGCTCCGCATTAGCTCTCCCCAGCACTGCTGGGCTGGCCTGGCCAGCTGGGCTGGGGCCAAGGCAGCAACTCCACTCCTCCAAATTCCAGCACTGGAGCTGCTTCCAGCTCTGCCTGCCCAGTCTTAACCTTTTCACTGCTGTCCCTCTCCCACAGCCAGCACAATCATCCTTCTCTCTGTCATGGAGCATCCAGAAGGGTGGAAAAGGGTGTAACAAACCCACAGAGGAACTGGCATCAGCTGGAGGCAGAGCCCAAATGGAGGGTTGGCACAAGGACCTTTAGAGACAGAGACTTTGCTGCCTATACTTGTGACTGTGGGCTGCATGTGTCCCTGCACCTTGGTTTGTAAGGTTATGGTACTTCTCTGCTTTCCAGCAGTGATGTATTAAACAAGGTCAGGCACACTTAAGGGACCCTCCCACAGGTATGGATCTTCCAGAGGCCAGGGAAGACTGTCCCTGCCACAGCACCTCCCAGCAGCAGCACTGCTGGCATCATGCACAGAGCAGAACGGAACGTTCCTAGGGGATGATGAGAATCTCTCACTCTTTTTGAGGTAAATCACAGCTAAAGCTCCTTCCACTATAGCAGAAACCCCAGAAAAATGCATGTGTTTCTTTGCAATGGAAAGGTAGTGTTGAAATAACAGAGCTCTAGCTGCTTTCTTGTGTAAAGACCCAAGTCTTGCACAAAAGCTCAGATTCCCGTGCCCACAATCAGCATGTACAGGCAGAAAGCTCTGATGCCAAGGTGCCCAGGTCCTTTTGCCCATTCTGTGGCCCTTTACCTGGTGTAGTCAGACTCTTTAGTGCATCCCCTCCTCGGGTGAGGAGCCTCAGAGCTGGCAGCTGCCTTGCAGAGGCACCTGAGAAGACCTCAGTTGGTTTCTCTTCCCCCAGGGACTCCCAGCTCTCCATCCCACAAACCACTTCAGAAAGGAAAAGAACTTCTCATGGATCCTCTTCCAACACGTGTTTCCCTCACTAAAAGAACTGAACTTTCCCCTAGTCTGTGCTCAGTTGTGAAAGCCCACATTTCCCACAGTAACACTTCCCCTCTCTGTGAGACCATGCCCTGCCCCAGAGGGGATTTCCCTCACCCCACTTCCTTGCTGAGGGCCCTGGAAGCTACAATCATTAACCAGCCTCTTATCTCTTTCTCCTTTCTTCTCAGGGATTTTTATCACAGTTTCATATTTCCCTCTTCAATCCTTTTTGCCCTGAACCTCAGTAGCTGCACCTCCATTTGTGTGTGTGCCTCTTGTTCTCCCCAGACATGATTTAAAGTAACTAAGCAACAATCCTCATTCTTTAGGTCAATTCTTAAGATTGATTTTCTGTACAGCTTAAAATGGAGAAGGGCTCTCCAAAGCAGCTTTCCAAACCCATGCTCCACTTCTGCCAGTGACCTGAGAGCAGCAGTGCTTCTGTCCTGTTTAAGAGCCCTGACAGCCTAAGCTGCCCTGTGCTGAGTCTGGCTGGGCTAGAGTGAACCTTCCCTAAGAACAGCTCCTGGGGTGCTGCCTTCTGAATTTGTGACCAAAGCAGCACTGACAACACACCCATGATTTAGCTGATGCTGAGCTGGGCTTCCAGAGTGCCACAGCCTCTGCTTCTCACACAGCCCCAGCAGCGAGGGGCTGGGGCAGCAGCAGAGCTGGGAGAGCTGAGCCCCAGGGCCCACAGGCCAGGCCCATCCTGTCCCAGCTCTGCTCAGCCCTAGGCAATGGGAAGGAGCAGGAGGGAACATGCAGAGTGGTGTGTTCCCAAGTCACTGCTGTGGGGGATGGAGCCCTGCTCTGCTGGGCATGGCTGCACACCCAGCTGCATGGGCAGTGCTGCAGCAATGCCTGGCTCTGCATTTTGCTTTCCCTATGAAACTGTCTGTACCTCAGGCCACTGGTTGTCACACTTTGACCCTTCCAATTCTCTCCCCATCTCACTGGTGGGGTGAGCCAGCAGACAAGGGGCTCAGCTGCCACCAGGACTAACCCACAACAGCTCATCTACTTATTTTATTCCTTCAGCCTCTGCTTTCCTCCCAGTTTACATCTGTAACAGTGCTGCAGCTGCAGACTCGTGTGCTCCTGCTCCTGCCCTGCGTCACGGCTTCAGCCAAACCTTGAGGCTCTCAGCTTGAGAAATATCATCTTCCTCCTGCACTGTATCTGCTACAACGTCAGTTGAGTCACTACATAACTCAAAGAGAGAAGCACACAGGCCTGCCAGATGTGGCTGATCCCTTCCCTATCCAAAATACACCTTCTGCTGAAGAAAGTCAGTGATATTACACGGTGTGTACTTTGGCCTTGCTTCTGTGTGCTGCCCTGTCTAAATGTGGGGAAACACCATTCTCCATTCTGCCCTAATTCTGACACTCTGACTCTCCCCATGCAACTTTTGTTGAAGGTCCAGAATCTCTGCATTGTTTGGGTTGGATGCCCCACATAAGCTGAATTGAGCTGTTTCAGGTATAAGCACTGTGCCAGATGAAGACTCTCAGTCAGTGTTTGTCTGTGGTGGCTGCTTGACCCCAAAGGAATTTGTAAACAGCTCTTGCACAGACAGTACAAAAAAGGGCTAATTTATAAAACTCTGAAGTGAACCCACAGGTCAGGAGCATCTTCTGTGCAAGGTAACTGCAGGAACCACCATGACCACAGGCAGAGCTCAAAGCTGTCGTCCTGCACTTCGGTTAATAGGAAGCCCACCTCAGCTCACATTCCTGAAAGCCCAGGGTCTGTGTTTAAGGGTTAAGGCACAGGCATGAAGAGGCATGGAGAGACACACAAGGTGCTGTACACTGCATGTGAGCAGTGGAGACTCCTGGTAATGAGACAACCCCAGGAATGCCTTGCTGCCCTGCATGGGAAGCTGGAGGAAGCTTGCTGCACCCCCACAGGAATGCAGCACTGTCGCTGCTTGAGACAGTCACGGGGGTCTGTCTGCTGGCAGGGACCTGCCTGGTGACAGGGAATCTACCTGGTGGCAGGGATCTGCCTAGTGACAGGGATCTGCCTGGTGGCAGGGATCTGCCTGGTGACAGGGATCTACCTGGTGGCAGAGATCTGCCTAGTGACAGGGATCTGCCTGGTGGCAGGGAATCTGCCTAGTGACAGGGATCTACCTGGTGGCAGGGATCTGCCTAGTGACAGGGATCTGCCTGGTGGCAGGGATCTGCCTGGTGACAGGGCTCTGCCTGGTGACAGGGATCTGCCTCCCTTGACTGCTGCCGAGCTGCCATGGAGAAGCTGAGCGTGCACAGGACAGACTCTGCCTTGCTCTGCAAGCCCAGTCCTCAGGCTGATGTGGAGCAGAGAGGAGCAGGACTGATCTCATACACAGACACCCCTAGAGCCAGTGTCCCCCGCAGTCAGTGCTTATGTAAAGCCCCCAGCTCCAAGCTCTGCTCCCCATCACACCCGGGAGCTCCCAGCCATCTGGCCACCAGCTGTGGCAGCACACAGGCAGTGAGGGAATTACCAGCCTGGCATGCAGAGAGCTCTTCTCCTCCCTGTTTGATCTCCCTTCTCTCCCTTCACATACACATGCCCTCCAGAAAGCGTGGCTGGCCAAGCCCCAGCTCCCCCAGCACTCTGCTCAGTCGCCTCAGCTAAGCAAACACTGGTGTGAGTGGGAGGACGGGGAGTCAGGGAGGGGATGTGCCTGGGAGAAGCCCTGCACTCCTCCACCTCTGCTGGCAACCAGACAGATTAGAGCTGAATTAAATTACCAACATTACATAAACATGCCTGGCCTCTTTGAAGTTCTGCTTCCCTGGAACACTCATTTCAAGAGGCCTCTTGTTGCTCAGTCCCAGGAATCCATCAGTCTCGATGGAGTTAACTCTTCCCTGGGCTTCTCAGCTCCCCCAGGCACACCCTGTCCTGCTCTGGGCATCAGTCAGTCCCGTCAGCAGAGCCAGGTCAACTCCCTGCATGACTCCTTTGGGTCTCCCTGATTTAAGGGGAATTCCCACCAGGGAAGAGGACCTGTCCAACCCCACTGTGTGCTCCTGCAGGCTCCAGGCTGGCACACAGGGAAGCTTTATTGGAGCTGAAGGAAAGGGAGATCCCTCTGCAGTGAAACATCCTGCAACCCTGCCAAGATCAGGACTCTCAGGTCCTCAGAGGACTGTGCTCAATCCTCCTCCAAAGCAGGGTTGAGGAGTAAAGGAACAAGGGAGGGATTTAATTACGGGTGAGGAAAGTTCCGAGCCTTCCTCTCTTTTGGTTGGATGCCACAAAGTGGAACTCAGAAGGTCTGGGGCAGGATGGGGAGCGGGTAGCCACAGAGAGGAAAGTCAAATACCACAGAGACAAGGCTGAGCCCAACTCCAAAGCATTTTTTGCATGGCTCATACAATCTCTGCCAACTTCTGCTCTTGAAAAACATGGCAAAGTGAGTAGAAATGTGACTGTGAGCAAAGGCTGCCTCTGCCTGGCAGTGGGGAGATGAGACTTTGGGGGTTCACTATATTCGTACATGAGAGAGTCGCTGCCAGTGGAGATGATGCAAGAGGGAGAGCCTGTTACTGCTCCCTGCCAAGGTGGGAAGCAGATGCTTCTCAAGATGACTCCAAGTTACCATGGTGTCACCCCATGATGGAGGATTATTTCTGGATGCTCTGCTCACTCCCTGCCCCTGGCACAAGGAGGCTGGAGAGGAACAGAGCTGCCTGTGCTGAGTGCCACCATTCAGATGGAGATTCTCATTCCTCCTGGGTAGGTGGCTTCCACTTTGCTTCAGAAACCTTCCACCCCCAGTTTACTGCCAAGAAAGCTCCCATCCAACTCATGCACTACTTGAGAAGCAGCTTGGAGATGCTGGGCTGATCAGCCACTGGCCAGGAGGCCCCTGGCAGCTCAGCAGAGCTTTGCAGGGCAGCAGTGGCAGGGCACAAACAAACAGCAGGAAGTGAGCAAGAGGCTCAGAACATCAAGGCCAAATGCAGAAACCCAGGATAAACAGTGACAGTGCCTTTCAGTTCCCAAGCATGCCAGAAATCACCTCCACTCAAGGGAAGCTCCCAGCTTGGCTTGCACACAGACCAGGCAACCCAGTCTCACACCAGCCTTGCTGCACGGAGGATAGAACTGGCTCCCATCAAGGGACAGCAAGAGCCTGATTGGTTAGCATAAGCTGACCCTGGGTTTGCAAGAGGAACAGTCTCATCAGAGAACTGCCCTTCCTAAGTAATCCTTCAGCTCCAGCAGAGAGGTTGCTCTCCTGCTTCTCCTTTCATTGCACACGCCCGAGTCACCAGGCAGTAAACACAGAGGGACGTGCCTGGGGATAGTGACAGCTCCTGTGGCCCTAAACACAGGTGCCATGCTCATGCTGCCAAGCTACAGACACATCCCACAACCTCAACAGCCAATGCTCGGACCTCTGCACGGCTGCAAGCCCCCCAAGACCATTCCCAACCAAACAATGAGGCTCTAGGGCCATGGCCAGGACCATCTGCTTCAGAGCTGCTTTCTGCACACTCCCAGCAGGGACTGCAGCCTAAAGCAGAGCAAGAGAAGAGTCAGAAGTACAAAACCAGGCACAGTCCTGCAACTGCAGAGCTCTCATTATCCCCTCACTACATCCACAAACAGCCCAGTCCTCCCATGGAAACATCCCTGGGAATGTGCGTTCCAAAGACACAGGACAGACTCTAAACCAACTCCTGAAGAGGAGCAGACCTCAGAAACATTGTAGAGCACCACCATCCCTCCAGAGAGCCACCATCCTGCCCATCTTCACAGATGGCTACTCCTTGGCATCTGGATGCCAGTTACACTGCTGATAGGTGTGACCATCTGTGCCTTTACCACACACGAAGCAGCATCAGAAAAAGCCAAGACAGGGCACCCAGATGTCCTTGCTGCTAGCCTCTGCCTGCTTTGCTGCTCTTTGAGAGCTGCGTGGAGGAGGAAGACGGTTAAGCAACAACATGGGCCTTACCTTTTGTTCCAGGAGGCTGCAGATTATCTCCAGTCAGCGAGCACCAGCCTACGGGAAAGATGTCCCGGGAATCATATCGGCACCAGTAATCGAAGGCACCTCTCCAGCCATCAAATGTTATGAGGACCTCAGAACCTCTCACCTCCCCAATGGTAGCCGGGCAGATGAAGTGAGGGTTCTTCCTGTCCACTGCCTCCAGCTTCATACCTGTCTTGAAGAAGTTTTGGGATGGAGATGGTGGTTCCTACAAGGAGAAGTTGAAGATGTGCTTAAAGAGGACACGGCAATGCCTCCCCACACCAGGGCTGTCCCTCCATCAGCAAACTCACCTCCACAAGCAGATGAAGAAGGGAGCTAGTGGGCTGGATTTGAGCCCAAATTAGGTATGCACATGCTGGCCTGGCTACAAAGCCATATGCCCTTTAAGCCAAGAGTGAACCAGGTCCACTAGTGACTGCTCTGCTGGACCCAATCCACACAGTGCTGCACTGATCCTACACCCTGTGACAACTCTGTCACACAACACAGGATGAATATAAAGCTCCAAAGATAACAGCCTCTGCAGGACACTCTCAACTTGTTATCTCAGAGCAGGAAAATCTGAGATGACAGTGTCTCTCCATCATGCTTCCCCCACCTTCAGCTTTGCTAGACATGTGAGAGATTCACCACCCATCCTTATCTGGGGCTTGCTCTTCCTAATCTCCTATACTTGAGATACACTAAACCCACACCAGCCATCCCATACCACAGCACGTGCCTCCAGACTGGCTCCTGCCTGCCTCTGACTCCACTGAGGGTGTGAGAACACAAACTACACAGTCAGACCTGCAGAGCTGCCTCACAGCAGTATTTGCACACCTTACAAGCTCTGGTACAAAGCTTCAGAGAGGTGCTGACTTTCACATATTGCATTTCTGACTCCAAGTAGCACCTGCAGCCACAGTGAAAAACAAGCACATTCCTCAAGGCCAAGACATTTTCCTAGCAGAGTTCTGTGTGCATCCTGACACTGCTGTGGTGCAGCTGCAGAGGACACAGGCCTGTCCTACAGCAGCAGCAGCATGGCACAGCTGAGCAATGTCTATCTCATCTGGGATCAGCATGATCTCACACGAGGCATCAGCTGTGCCTTTGGTGCTGTGCAGCCAGGGGGACAGGCCAGAGGGATGTCTTCACAAAGAGAACAGCAAATACCTTGTGAAAAATCCGGACAGGAGCCATCTCTGCTCCATTCAGAGTCTTCAGAAGGAACATAGGCCAAGAGGAGGCATTCAGTCGAAAGCCTGCAGAGAAAGAAGCAGAGATGGAGACTTTAAGGCTAGGGGGTGACTGGATCTGGCAGCACATCCCTGCTGTGATGGGAACTCTGCAATCCCACACCACTCTCCTCCTCATGAGGGGCAGGTTTGACTTTCTCCAGATACTCTGAACACAGAATGTTATGTAGTTGAAAAGAAACATCTGGCCATGGATGTTTGGGTGCAATATTCCCTTCTCATAACAAAAGTCTGTCAGACAGAGCACTTTGTGCAGGGCTGGTGCTGGGAGCTTCAGTGATCCTGCTACAGGGCAGACATGAATCAGTGAGAGCACACCCAGGCTAAGAAACTTCCTTCTCACCAGGGAATCCTGGCTTCTGGCTGGCCTCCTTCACCTTTTCAGAGTGAGCTGTGTTTCTTCTAACATGAAGTAATAGGTTAACTAAGTAACAAGGCTGTGATTTGGCTGGGAAACAGCTTTAACCCTTACATGGAAGGATGGCAGCTTTTGGCTCATCACCTCTGAAAAAACAGTAATGAAATAACATAAAGGGTCTTATGGGGAGGAAAAAAGGAGCAGATTCATGAGCTCTGAGTGCAACTGCACAACCAACAACAGTCTCTAAACACCACAAAACTCCATCTTTGCTAAGTGTGCATCTCCCTGTACAGGCACTTTCTGCTGCTCAGCTGATACAGCCTTGCACTTTCTGTATGTTCAGTGGTTTGTAGGCCATCCTGGGACTGGGCCTACACAGAGAGAATCCCATGATGATTAACATGGCAAAGTTTTGCCAGGGTTGAAATGCCAGAACACAACCAACTCAGTACAGGCCACCCTACCAGCCCTGCAACTCTGCCAGAGCAGCTTGGAAACCAAAGCAGCTAGCCACAAAGCTCAGGAGATGGCAGAGCTAAAAGCTCCCAGAGGGGCAAAGATAACTTTTCCATGAATTATTTCTGTAAAGAAGGGGAGCAGCAGCAGATGTGTGCACATGGAAAACACCACAAGGGACACACAAAATCCTTGCTGGGTTTTCTGGGCTCTCTGCAAGCAGAAAGGCCAACTGCAGAACTAGCTGTTTGCTTCCTGCACTTCTGTTGGGTGCAAGAGAACCACCAAGCTTAAGCAAGTGACACACACCAGAGCTGGACACACAGATTTCTTCTAGAGTGTGAACTGTCTCTTCTGGCACGGTCAGGACACAGTTTTGCTCTGCAGCTCGATTACACTTATTGCCATCTGCTGGCAAATCCCAGCCAAGGCACAGAGGAAGCCATCCCTGGCAGCTGGGACAGGCACCCACGGGCTGCAGCACAGCTCTGAGCTGCACCCCGGCACCAAGGTTTCAAAGGGATGTCTGCAGATGGACAGTAGAGTGCATGGAAGTAACTGAAAACCCATCAGCTTTAATGTTAACACCTGCAGCAGGTTTGTCTGTAGCAATTATGAAGGAAAAGGGCAAAATTAGGATTGTGTGGACACAGCTTTGTGTGGTGTGATGGGCCAAAACAGGCACTTGCTGAGGCTTCTTCCTCCTGCAGAAAAGTCAGTCCCAAGTGTCCCATTGCAATTCAGACTGTGCTTCCACCAAAACTCACTGCTGCTGCTCCAGGAATAAACCACGAGTAAAGCTATTCCCAACTCAAGGTGTCCTACTGAACACTTCTTGTATCATGACAGATCAGCTTGATATTATCTGGGGATGTGCTAACAGAGAGATTTATGAAGGCACTTCAAAACAAACCAGCAGTAGAATGCAAAAGCAGGTTCATCTTGCTGCCTCATCAGGAAAGAACCAGCAAATCAGCTCATCACTGGGCCAGTGTCAAAAAAGCCAAAAGATGTGTATTTGACTGAAGACAAGTCTGGAAGAAGTGTTTGAGTGGCCAGGTTATTTATAAAGCTACAGCCAAGCAAAACTAACCAAATAAACAGATGAAATACTCCAAGTATCTTCAGGTGAGACACAAGACTTCAATCACTGGGAAGCTCTGTGTAGTGAGTTTCCCAACAGTTAACCTGCCATTGCCCCAAAGGCACTTGGGCACAAATACACTCAGACAGCAAGAATGAAAATTTAAATGCTTTCGAAAGCAGTGTCAGGACTAGCAGTGCTCCAGCAGGCACCACACTGCTCTCTTAGCTACTCTCTACACCACCTTTTACAGATCATGGAGTCCCAGGATGCTGGGGGTGGGAAGGGCCCTGCAGAGCTGCTCCAGCCCCAGCCCCTGCTACAGCAGCTTCCCCTGGCTCAGGGGGCACAGGAACATGGACAGGTGGACTCGGGAACCTCCTGAGAAGGAGCCTCCACACCCTCCCCGGGCAGACAAATTCCCAGCAAAGCACCTGCACCAGACACCAGCACAGTGCTGGGCTGGAAGCGTGAGCACCATGGGCAGCAATGACACATGGCAGCCGTTTCACATCCAGCACACCCAAGACGGCATCAGAAGCCTGAAGCAACTGGCAACAGCTAAACAGGGAGGCACTGCTAGAGCTGTGTGCCAGCACTGCCTGTGGGACTGTGTGGGGTGTCCCAGAAAAAAAAAAACACCTCAGCTTGGTTCTGCCCTTACACAAGCAATGACCCAGCAAAGGCTATTGCAGTCGCTCAGCCTTCAATGGCCACACTCCTGGGTCACCAAGACTTTTGGGAGCCCCTTGATCACCTCCGTGTCCTCTGAGAAATGCAGCAGCTCTGGCATTTATCAGAGAATCCCAGCATGGTGGGGGCTGGAAGGACCCTGCAGAGCTGCTCCAGCCCAACCCCTGCTAGAGCAGGTTCCACTCACTCAGGGGGCACAGGAATGTGTCCAGGTGGGATTGGAAACCTCCTGAGAAGGAGCCTCCACACCCTCCCCAGGCAGCCTGGGCCAGGGCTCCCTCACCTCAGCACCAAAGGAGCTTCTCCTTGTGTTTAAGAGGAGCTTTCTGTATTCCAGCTTATGTCCATTACCCCTTGTCCTGTCACTGGAGAGAACAAAGTGCCACCTCATCCTCCTGACATCCACCCTTTAGGGACCGATCAGCATTGATAAGGTTCCCCCTCAGTCTTCTATTCTCCAGGCCGAGCAGCCCCAGGTCCCACAGCTTTTCCTCCTCACAGAGATATTCCAGTCCCTGAACATCTTCACAGACTCTATTTCTTTCACATAAATGCATGGAACGTGTGTTTCCTTTGGGACAGACACACAGGGAGAATGTCAGGAGGCATAAGATCACGGTCAGCACGTGCTAATCCTGAGCTTGAGCTGCAAGAGTGCAAGCAGCTCACCTAGGTGCAAAGAGCTCTTTCAGCTATGCTGTAAAGCATCTCCACATCCATGCCACAATGCCCACGTGGAAATACAGACCTGGTGTGGGATGCACCTATTTAACAGCCCAAGCTACCAGGGCTGCTCTGCATCACAGCTGGAGGCTGGGGCAGTCCACGGGTCTCTGTCCCAAGCACAGCCATATGAAAAAGCCTAGGCTTTTCCCCACAGGTAATGGAGGTACTTGCTGCACAGGTGAACTTCAACTCACCCAGAGGAGGCTGCAGCATCCCTCCATTCTTCTCACAGTTCCCTATGGGCTGGATTTCAGCAGAGTCCACCAGGCGCCAGAAGTCGTTCTTGTTATCGCTGCCATCGAGGCGCAGGCGCAGGCGGGCGCCTGTCAGACCCACCACCGTGGCAATGCAGGTGGAGGTGGTGTTCCTGGGGTCCTGGGCTTCTAATTTCATACTGATCTTGAATTCATTTGCAGGGGGAGTGTATGACTGCAAAGAGAAAAGCAGAGAGCCACTTAGAGC
Organism: Urocolius indicus; assembly: GCA_013401255.1. Lineage (NCBI taxonomy): Eukaryota > Metazoa > Chordata > Aves > Coliiformes > Coliidae > Urocolius > Urocolius indicus. The sequence continues at coordinate 90,526 of WBNH01009646.1, forward strand.
CTCCATTCCAATTATGTGCAGCACCTCGGTTGGAAAGGTGCAGCACTAAGAGCAGCAAAAGGGATTGTAGCCCAGTCTGAGAGCATCCACCAACCCAGCGTGGGAGCAGACAGCACAAAGCAGCACAGCCCTGGCAGATCTGTAACCCAGACCACTTTCTTTTGGTACTGCAGCATCTAGACAACTAGAGCTCTCTCTGCTCTTGTCAGGAGAATCACCTAAACGGATCCTCCTGTGTGCTGTCCCTCCAGCCAGACCCAGCTGCACCACTCGGATCCATTCCTGTATCCCCTTTACTCCTCTGTGCTCAGACACCTGATGGCCAGGGAGCTGCTAATCCATTCACACAGACTGAGTGAATTCTACAGAAAACCTCCTTGCAGGGCAGGAACCACCAAAAGCTGGATCAGAGCCTACTTAGAATGTCTTCTCTGTGTGTGGCAGAGGGAAAACATTCTCATGTTTTCATCCCTGCACCTCTGCCAGCACCATTTTCTGTGCTACTCTGACTTCTGCAGCACCTAAATTTATCTTTTTGGATCTTCAGCACACTGGGATTTCTACTAAGTCTCTGATATCCTTCAGCATCTTCCTTGCTGGAAAAGGTGCCCAGAGCTCCTGGGTCACCAATAGACCATCACCCTTGACCTTTCTTGTTCTGACTTTCTTACCTGCTTGAAGCAATGGGCAGGAGCTGGGATGGCACATGTCTCTTTCAGGTATTTCTCCCAGGTGAAGTGACCTGAGAAAACAAAAGGATTCAAATAGGAAATGATGAGGGAAAATATCAGAAAAAGAGATGTCTGGACTCCTAATGCCAGCAGTTCTCTGCTTCCCACAGAGGAGGTGCTCACAGGCAGCATGTTTTCATCAAGATCCTCTGATGTCTGTGACCACAGAAGATTTATAACTGCAGCTGACAGGCAGAACAAAGCCTGGTGCTGCCTGGGGCATGTCCCTGCCTCTGTGCTGCTGAGGAGGCTCTGCAAAAGTGAGCCTAACAACCTCCAACTGCATGTCAAACAGATGGGAATCCATGGAGCCTTCCAAGACAACTGCCCCTTAAAAATCATCCACTGAACACACTGCTTGGTGTGGGGGTTATGAGCAGTCCCTGTGGCCTGAAAGCAGCTAAGATCAAGGGGAAACTGCACTGTGCTGACTGACCCCCAGCCTGTGTGCCCATGGGCCAGCACCTGGGGCAGCTATCAGCCTGGGCACAGCCAGCCCTGCACAGCTCAGCAATGCAGTTATGAAGCTGATACCAAGTCCAAAAGCTTGGGCAGGATGGAAGCAGGGATCTTCCAAACATGGATTTACTGAACACAGCACCTCACATCCAACAGCAAAGCCTCTTCCAGCCAGTCCTGCTGCTGGGGGAAGCATTGTGTCACCCTTGCCTGCACTGTTCCCCGTGTACAGCAATATGCCAGCCAGGGAACCCTGTTATTAAATGAGGAATTAAAAGCTCCTGTGATCCAAGCAAATGATGACTTTTGCCATTTAAACTGAGCAGCTGGGGAAGGATCCTTCCAGCATGACATTAGCTCATGTTCACAGGAATGGCTCCCGGGAGAGCGCTGTTTTCAAGTCATTTCAAGAGCGTTGGTGGCAGCACAATTGGAGTCAGCTACTGCTTCCCCTATTCAAGGCTAGTTTTTAATCAGTCTGTTTGCAAAACAAAAGCTACATTAAGAGCCCTTTTAGCTACAGCAGTGCACACCACGCCTCCATAAAACCGGGCATTAAGGTCAGCACGTGTTACTTCAGTCCTGCCTTGTGGGCACAGAGAAGCCCGAAGGGCCTGACAATCTACAAGCTTCAAATAAAGAGAAGAAACGCTGTTTTCTTGTCTCTTCCCATGCAGATGATGAGCACACTGTTAAACACAGTGGAAATCAACTGAAAGTAATACAGTTTCTTTGCCACACTGGCCAAATATACTCTGACAGCAGCTCTCCATAGAATCATAGAATGGGGGGGGTTGGAAGGGACCTTCAGAGATCACCCAGTCCACCCCCCCTGCAGAAGCAGGCTCTCCATCCCTCAGAGTACAGCAGGGATTTTCTTTTTAGCCACCAGTCTCACAGGAGGGTAAATGAAGAAACTCAGTGACTTGCTGCAGTGATTCTCTCACCAAAAACTCTCTGGCTTTGAACAGAGGATTTTACACTGAGTTATGTCAGTGGAACTCTTTGTATGAATAATGTGATAAACACCCACAGGCAAAGCAAACTCAGATCCTCCTGACTCGGAAATGCTTCACAGATCCTACTCCTCAGCTCTGGGCTCATCTCAGATTGCTGTGGCCCTTCTGAGGCCCCTGTCTGTGGAGCACAGAGTGTGACAGCACCGGGGTGAGGAGGACAAGCCTCAGCCCAGGGCCTCAGTGAGCATCTTGAAAAGGATCAGCTGCACTTGACAATTTAATTTTACTGAAGAAGCCTCCCTTCCCCTCAGCTGGTTTCAATCCCTCGCTATTAAAAGCAGTCATGGTTTTAATCCTTCCTCTTTGCACTCCCTCTGGCCCAAGCGAGGCCGTTGTGCTCCCCGCAGCAGCTCCTGCGGCAGCCCCGGCCCCGGCACAGCCCCGGCAGGAGCAGCACATTCCTGACACAGCTGCCTGCCTCTAAAAATAGTGGCTGGACATGGAACTTATTTGAGATTCATTCTAGAGCCTGTTGGGACCCAACCACCGTACAAAGACACACACAACGCTGGAGCTGCAGCTACTTAAGACTCGTGGGCCCGGTGACTTCTTTTACAAGGAACAGCAGGAGCAGCAGAAAGATTTGTCTAAACTCTAAGCCACAGCTGATTGAGCAGAGTGAAACCTTCCTTCTCCATTCATTATCACTCTTTCTTTATACAGAGATAGTAGGACAAGCACAATTAGAGACTGCACTTCTTTTTCAGGAATACCCTCACACCAGGACAGGAGCTGCATGCTGAAACTGGAGGCTGCCAGCATTGCCTCAGCACAAGAGAAAGCTCGACACAGAACATAGGGAAGGGGTTTCAATTAATGCAGTATTAGTATTTAGCTCCTGAGACAATGTTTTTCAAATAGGAATCTCAGAGTACACTGGGGTGTTAATTAACAGCCTGCAGAACAGGAGCCAGTAGCGTGCCCAGGGGGGCAAGAAGGCCAAGGGCAGCCTGGCTGGGCTCAGCAGTGGGGTGGCAGCAGCAGCAGGGCAGGGATTGTCCCCTGTGCTGGGCCCTGGGGAGGCTGCAGCTCCAGGGCTGTGTCAGTGCTGGGCCCCTCACTCACTGCCACAGGGACACTGAGGGGCTGCAGCGTGGCCAGAGCCGGGCACAGAGCTGGGGAAGGGGCTGGAGCACAAGGGTGCTGGGGAGGGGCTGAGGGAATGAATGGGGNGGCTGGGCAGGGTGAGGGCAGGGCTGGGACTGCAGCAGCTTCAAAGGCTTTGCCAACCAAATTGATTCTGCGAGTCTTAAACAAATACCATCAGCCTCAACTTAAAAACTGTAGGAAGAATCAGGTGGAAATAGCACAACACAGGAGGGTTTTCACACCCTATCGAACCTGGAGGTGAGAATAAACCCCAAGCCCTGCACTTTAGAAAAAGCAGGTATGGTTAAAGATGGATCTAATGAACTTGGCCTTCTCCACTTCAGCTCCTCTGACACCCAGATTCTCCTCCCCAAATTGATCCCTGCTCGCTTCCAACACTTTGCTCCCAATAGTTTACTGTGGGGCCTCCATGTGCTCCCAGCCAGGAGGCCCAGGCTGTGTGCTGACTGGTGCCATGTTATGGACTCACTGGGAATGGCGGTTTAAGGCCAAAAGGAAACATGGAAAATACCTTGCTTGGCTTTCTTGTTAGCACAGATTAACTTATCTTGTGTTTTATATTCGCTCAATATTGTTGTCCATGTTGATAAACAGGATACCTTACTGCAGAGGGACAGGATGCTTTAGTTTGCAAGATGTTTCTTACCTGGCCTGGCAGGGGGATGCTTTCTGAGTGCTAGTCAAAAATACCTGGTGGTTTTTCCCCAGGTGCCAGCAAACCACTTTGCTTCATGAAAAAAAAAGCACTTCAGTGAGTCTTCAAGTGTCTCCTTTGCTGAGAATGGAGTAGGAGTGTCCAAGGACAGACTTAACTGTAGGACTGAAATCCTCTCTCACCCCAAAAACAATGGGGAACACTTGCTCCCCAATGCTGCTGGCTCCCTGTGCAATATGTAGAATGTCCCACCAGCCTTAATATCACCCCCTGCTTGGCCTGGTCTCTGCCTTCTCTTTCATGTTCCCTCCCCCACCTTGCAGAGCATCCTGTCCTGCCCCAGACTGGGAGGATCAGCATTTGATCAGACTGTGCTCCTCGGTATCACATCCATCAGATCCTCTTTACAGTAAGAAAGGAGAGAAGGACCCTTAACGAGAAACACCACTCTGTGTGCCTCTGTGAGCTAAACAAAAGCCAAGGACTGTAAACTGATAGGATTTCCTGCCACTTGGCTGTGAAAATGCCTACCAAGGGTGACTGTCTATCACTTCTGCTTGCCTTTGGAAAGCTCCTTCCTGTGTGCTTGTGCCAAAAGGAGAGATTACTTGCAGGCAGAGTGTCAGATTTGGGCTCTGATATCGTAACCTTCAAAAATATTTACTACAAACAAAACATTCCCCACACCCAAGGGGTCAAACTACAGTAGCTGTGAACAATGCAACTGTGCACCCTTGTGTTTCGCTTCTCATCGAGTTGCATTTAATGTTGATCTTTTGCCCAGAATTTAAATGAAGATGGAGTTTCTGTTTATCTTTGACTGAAGCCTGCTTGGGGTTCCATTAGCATTTCAGCTCCCAAAGGGTCATCAATCCAACTGAAACGATGCATGTGTGTTTCAGGTCACATCTGTGAAGGAGAACGTGCCCTACTCAGATCAAGGCATCCCATTAAAGTCTGCAGCCCATATGTGTGTCTGCTAACGAGGGCATCAAGGCGGCACATGAAAGCAGCACAGTTTGAGCCAACTCAGTATGAAAATCAGCAGAGCATGGTCTGTGCTCACAGACTCAAAGGTGACCGTGGCCTTCCCCACTGCCTGGGCACAGCCTCTCAGGGAAGGCTCTCCCACTGCAACAGCGCAGCTCCTGCATGTCCTGCTGCTATCATCTCTAGGCACTCTGCTAAGCCATCAGTTTTGCTGCACATTCTTCTTTGGGGAATAGGTATAACCAATAATATGATCCCACTTACTGTCCTGCAATCATGCAGGAGTCAAAATGAATAGGTTCCACACATCAGGTCCCCATCTGCTTTACATCTTCTCAGAGGCAATCCAATTCAGTCTTAGCTTTGAGGAGAAATCATTTCAGCCTGGTGCTCTGTGTCACGCAGCTGCTGCAGTTTCTCCCCTCTCTCACTGTGTACTCAAACTTTGGAGAGCAATGAGCTGCTAAGAGTTTCTTTCCAGGAGATGAGCCCTGACCCTTGCTGCTGCACCGTGCACTTGTCAAACAGACACAAGCACAACAGCCTGTCTGCTGAGCTTCCTCCCTACCCCAGCAATCCCTGGGATGCAGCAAGGCACCGGGTTTCCTTGAGTGCTGATGGGCAAGCACACCTCTGCATTTCACAGAAAGATCCATTTCAGTTCAGTTGCCACTGAACAACAGCCCATCCTGTGACATCTGCAAACAGGGCAGTGCATGGAGCAGAGGGGAAGCTGCAAGAGGTCTCCCAACACCCCACAGGCTGACTGTGCACAGGCCACATGCACCTTGCCACAAGCAGCTCAGCACACAGTGACCCAGGACTTGCTCAGACATGCTAATGAACTTCCTCCTCTCAGGGAAAGTCCTTTCCAGACTGTAATGCAGAGTACTTCAGTATAAGGGTAGGCAGAGACAGACAAGACGCCTCATGAGAGAACAGTAAGGGCTGACAGATAACTGAGCCCCTGAGGCACAGAAGCCACTTCAGCTCTCCCAGGGGCTCTAAGGAACCCTGGAGAGACTTTCACAAAGGCAAACACGTGTTTCATGTTAGAAAAGGTTTACCTGGGAAAACTGTTTAGTCTCTTGTTGCTCTGTGCTTGGTGAGCAGCATGGACATCACCTTCCTAATGTAAGGACATGGACAACAGAAGAGCATCACCTTTTTACACTCTGTAGGTAGAACACAGACCCTAAAATCTAAGTTGTACAAGCCTTAGAAAAACTGCCTAAAGTTAGAAGTCACCTGCATGTTCCCTGACAGACAGCAGGAGCTGCCAGTTTTATGCACTCCCTGCAGCCTGCCCTGCCCTTGCATGCTTGCATGGGATGGGACCCCACAGCTCCAACAGGACCAACCCCTGCCCAGTACCACCTGCCCTCACCTCTCTGTGGGAGGAAGGGCCCAGTTCCAGCAGCTGGGGAAGGGAAGTGGGGGTCACACTCTGTCTCTGCTACAGCAATGAGGACTGGGCTTTTCACAGCTGCTGCTGGGAATGGTGGAAGAGAAGCTTGTGGAGTAAGAGGCTCCTTGTGCCCAGGATGCACATGAAAATGTGGGCACAGTCAGCCCTTGGCACTCATGGCCGGGTAGTTAGAAATGGATCTGCTTAAGTGTCAAATGAGAGAGGATACTCTTGCATCCATCCAGGGAAAGCTGTTTGCTGGAGTAAGCCCCTGTATTGCCTTTAACCAACACCCAGAGCCTGGGGAAGCAGCAGGAGGTGTGGGTGAAGATGCAGGGCCATGAGCTCATTGCTGTTACTGAGGTGTGGTGAGAGAGCTCCCAGGGCTGGGGCACAGGCAGGAATGGCTCTGTGCTATTTAGGAAAGACAGGCCAAGGAGGTGAAGAGGTGGAGCTGCTCTCTGTGTGCGGGAACAACTAGTGTGCATTGAGCTCTGCCTGGGGAGAATGAGGGCAGGCTGAGTGTTTGTGGGTGAGAATTAAGGTGCAGGGTATTGTGAGTGATATTGATGTGGGAGTTTGCTGCAGGCTACCTGATGAAGAGGAGGAAGTAGATGAGGCCTTCTACCAACAGCTGAGAGCTGCCTCAGTCACAATCCCTGCTCCTCATGGGGGACTTCAACCACTCTGACAGTTGCTGGCAAAGCCACTCAGCCAAGCACACACAGTCCAGGAGGTTCCTACAGAATGCTGATGACACCTTCCTGTCACAGCTGACTGAGGAACCAACAAGGAGGAGTGTGCTGCTGGACCTGGTGCTGACAAATAAGGAGGGTCTGGTTGGGGAGGTGAAGGTTGGAGGCAAACTTGGCTGCAGCCACCGCGAGATGGTAGAGTTCAAGATCCTGTGTGGAAGAGGGAGATTCTCTTCCCCCTCTACTTTTCCCTGGTGAGGCCTCATGTGGAGTCTCAAAGGAAGGTTTGGAGACTACTTCTCTGGAGGTTTTCAAAACCTGCCTGCACACCTTCCTGTGTGACCTGACCTAGGTGAACCTGCTTTAGCAGGGGTGTCTCACTGGGTGATCTTTAGAGGTCCTTTCCAACCTCCACCATTCTGTGATTCTCCCTGATCCTCAGCTGAGTGCTTCCCCCAGTGTCTTCTCAGACACCTGTGACTGCAGCCAGCAGGAAACACGCAGGGACTGTCCAAGAGCAGGTTTTGTCGATGGCATTTGGCAGGCTGTAGTTTCCCACATCTGAGCAATTTCAAAAGCTTTTAGAGAAAACAAATAAATGAGGGGAGAAGGAGGCAGGGAATAATCTTACCTTGGTACTGGGAGGGAGACTCTGATGGACGGCTGTACTTGTGCTTTTTACCATCTTTCCAGTCTATGGCTGTGACAAGAAAAAAGCATTTGTGTCAGTGAGAGAGGGCAAGTAATGCATCCCTCAGTGTCAGCTGCTCGTGTCACCTGCTTTACTGGTGCTTCAGAGAAGTGATCTCCCTGCCATGATCCCAGGTAACAAGGATGGTTTGTCTAAATCTATGGGAGTGAATCTATCCATTCCTCCAGCTCAAGAGAAGACCCAACATGAGGTATCTGCATTTGTGCCTTTGTCTCTGCCCAGTCCTCATCAACCAGTGTTCTCCCACAATGGCAAGCAATCATGTAAAAAGCAGCAAACTGCTGGGGCTTCATCCTTTAACTGTGAAGAGGTGGTAAAGCTCTAAAAGTGGCTCATATGGATGCAGAGAAGTGGAGCTGGAATCACTCTTCTTTATGAGCCCCAGGTTACTGCAGCTGGCTGTGCTCACAGAAGCAGCCTCAGGCCTCTCTGGTGATGAGGAGAGGACTTCTCCAAAAGCCTTCAAAACTGTCCCTTCCACACACACAACCCCAGGCTACCACCACTTGTCATAGGAGAGCACAGCAAAGTAGCAGCAGCTCTGACGAGCATCTCCTCTGAGTCGTCTGTGCCTTGGGCCTCACACTTGAAGAAAAAAATCAATTTCCCAAGACAGCTCTACAAAGTGATAAAGCAAGAAGTGGAAGATGCCCACCCCTGCCTCCAGCAGCCTCCAGCCCAAGGCAGGGATGCTGGGTCAGTGTGCCACGGTGCCTCTTACACCAACTGCTGCCTGACCAATGCACCCTGGCAGTGCTGCTGCAGTCCAGCTCCTTGATTTTACAAAGCATTTGAGGGTTATTATAAACAACTTGGTAGTGCTCTAGGAAATGCTCCTTGCACCCAGGAAAAGCAGTTCCTTGTGAAAGGAAAGGAGGAAAAGTTTGGGAATCTCCTGACAAGGAGCTGAAAGAGGCAGGCTGTGAGCTGCTGCTGGGTCTTCTGCTGAAAGTGCTTCTGGAGCACTATTTTTGCAGCCTTCTCTTCCTGGCATGTTATTTTCAATGCAATGCACAGGTGGGCAGCATTTAGGCTTTATCCCTTAAATGAATACAAAAGACATATGGAGTGTGGCCACAGCATCACTAGGCATGAGGCAGACAAAAGAGCCTCCTTGGAGAGAAATGAATGAAAATGATGGAAGGACACCCTTGCTCTCAGTGTATCCCCATGAAGGACAGTATTCTGCCATCTCCTTCAGCAAGCAAGAATAAAGGACACAAAATATTCAAGGCAGAAGCAAAAAAAAAGCCCCCCATGCTGGGTAAGGTTGCTGAGAGTGTGGCAGGGCAGCTCCCTCCCTGCACCCTTGCACTCAAAGCAGCCTCTTGCCACACTCTGCAGGCAAAGCTACATTTTATGCTTAACCTTTACCATGCAAAGATCCTCATTAACAGGCTGCAAAAGCAGCAGAGGGAGAAAGGCAGGCAAAAAAAAAAACCTGTCTGCAGGCAGATAAAGGAGAAGGAAAAGTTCAATGCATTATTAACAAAGAAGGTAAAGTAGGGCAGAAAGCCACGTGTGCACGATGCAGGCACAGCCACGGCACGGCATGGCACAGCACTCCCAGCATAGGTCATGGAGTCGCACTGCCGGAGGCTCACGCAGGAGAAGTCGTGTGAGGGCTAAACCCAGCCAGGCCACAGCCACACTGCTGACTAATCAACCTGCCTCTTTTATTAGCAAGCCTTCCAGCTGCCTCGCAGCAGGCTCTCCCCATTCCCTGCTTCCCTTCATTTATTTTCACTTCATTAAAGGACAAGCAGCGTTAGGAAGGGGATAACGCTGCTGGAAGATGAACCACCAGAGAGGCAAAGGAGACGTTTAAAAAGAATAAAGGGAAGTGAGAAATGGAGCATAGAAACCTCCTGCAAGAAACCTTGTGAGCACAGATGCAGATGTGAACAAAGAACTGTGGAGGATGCTCTGTCCTCCAACGCTTCTCCCTTCCCCCACCCTCTGAAGCGCATGTGATGAGATCACTGCAGCCCAACACACGTGCAGGGCACCACTCTGAAGGAGATCAATGTTTATGTTAAGCACAAAGAGCCCGAGCAGCTCGGCTGGAGGCAGCCTACTGGACTTCACCCTTTTAGTTGGGGTGAGACAGACAGAGGTGGTGTGTGTGCACACGGCTGCTGCTGCTGCTGCGTGTAACGGGACCAGGCACCCGGGCAGCGAGAGGTAAGCGGCCGGAACAGATTTCCTCTGCACAAGGTAGGCTGGTCTTTGGTTTCACGCCTCATTAGAAGGGGAAGGCTTGTGGCAGCACAGGAGCAGTTTGCCTCACGCTGGGAGCACTGGCAGATGGTGTGTGCCGTGGGCTCCACGCTGCACCCTCACCGCCTGACACTGTGCCCCGCAAGCTGCAGGGGTGCACCCAGCGAGGGACTCCTCCTCCTCCACCCATCTCACAGGTGGATTGGTGCAGAGCTCCCTTCATGCTGCCAGAAAAACAAGCAGCTCCATTTGGAGCTTGCAGCCACATGTCCCCCCACGCTCCCAGCCCAGAGCTGGCTTCCCGACACGCTCCGCACCAGCTCACTCCCAGGCCTTTGGCTGTGCCAAGCGTCACTGCTCACCTTTTTGAGGGCCTGGTTTCCGCATTATATCACCTGCTGCTGTCCTGATCCTGGGACTGGCTTGCTTTGAGATAACTGCAGATGTCTAGGACAAAAGAGATAAACATGAGACAATTGCCCGTTCTGGAGCACGGAGTCATCTGCAGCATTAACTAATCACACAGTGGGGAGAAAAGAGATGCTTTTTCACCCTGGGTTGCACAGAATATCTCTTACCGAAGACAGACAATTCATTTCAAACCCCCTCAAACTACAAGTCTTTCTCCTCTATGTGGACAACTTCAGGTTTATGGCAGGGGGAGCAGCATCAATAAGCAAGAGGAGCATATGCCAGTGTGTGTGCTGACTCTGCGGCGGGTCCCGAGCGTGTGCCTGGAAGTGGGGGGGGGCTGCTCCTGCTCACTAACAAAGGGAGGCAGAGCTGAAATTTATGAAAGAAAACACATGGAAACATAACATTAAGTCTGGCAAAGCAGCACCACAATCCCCAGCTCGTCACTTGCAATTCAAATTGCTCACAGCAGTTCTGGGTAATAACGAGCAGCATTTGGACAATGACCCAGGAAATATTTCTGCTGTTAGTGCTGCAACCAGTGGCCAAGTTTTGATGTGGGTTTGGGGTTTTTTTTTTTGCCTGGTTGAAGGAACTGGACTGTCCCCAGAAAGGAAAAGCATTTGAATTCTCATGGTAAGCAAGAGTTAGTGAAAATCAGAGCTTTTGTGAGGTGTGTGCTGGACACATCCAAGGGCCTCCCGTGCACTCGGTCTCGCAGGGCAGTGCCTGCTGCATGCACACAGCCCTGCCAAGCCCTGCCAGAAACTAGCTAAATGAATGGTTGAGCTGCAAACAAGCCCTTAGGAAAGCTAGTAAAAAGCCTGTTTTGACATCACACTAAGCAATGAAAGATTAATTGTGTCACTATAACTCCATTTCGTTCACAGTGGGACAAGTCAGGCTGAAGGATGCAAGAGGAAGCTGTCTCAGGATGCAACGCTGAGCTGCTGCTTCAAGGGTAATTGACAGATCCAACTTGGCCACAAGTTTTTGCTTTTGAAAACCAGCCTTTTTCCAAACCTGAGAGAAATCAAGAGTTTCATTTTCTGTAAAGCACTAAAAACTACAGCCTTTGTGTGCTGTGCTTGCACCACTGAGCTATGCTCTGAGAAGGAAAATATTAAAGGAATATTAAATACTAAAGGAAAAAACCACCCTGGTTGTTTTCTAATCCAGATCAGAAGGCACACAGTGGTCTCTTATTGCCTTTCATAAATAGCATGTGTGTTTGTGCATAGTTGTGAACGGGGTGAAGTTTCCTTTCAATAGCAGAAGGCAATGTACATGTGAAAGCTTTTTTACAACTTTTAATGCCTCTTTTCATAATTTTCTTCAGCCATTTTTACTAAAAGCTGACCGGGTAAGAAAAGTCCCCCAGCTCTAACACCCAGGCTGAAAGGTGCTCTATACAGGCCCCAGACAAGTATTCAGCATCTCTGGCTCTGCACCTCTGCTGTCTGCTTGGCTCCTCAGGATGTGGGACCTTCTCAAGTACCTAAGCACTAACCCTAAACCTCATGCATTTGGCTCCTGTGCCACTCAGATGGCTTTTGAGAAGCTGCTGCAGCCTGAGAACTTCAGAGCCCTGCCTGGCAGGGATGGGTGACCCTTCAGATAGGAAATTCATGACCATGCATGAGATGCTCAGATAGGGTTTGTGGGAAGCTGTGGCTCAGGAGAAGTGAAACTGCTGCACCCTCTGTCCTCATACAGACAGCAACAGGAGTAACCTCACGTGTGAAGTGTATGTGGAGCCGTTCCTGTTACCAGGGAAGGGGCTGTTATGGTGGCTTATGTAAGAAGCTCCTTGAAACCTTCCCCAGCTCTGTGAGACTGAGCCAACTGGGTACCTCCACGATCACCTTGTAAGAAGCAGCAGGAAAAGCAGGGTTGTTCTTTCTGGGAGGTGGTGGAAGGAGTTGGATGAGAGAGAAGTGACCATGTAGACCCCAAGGTCAGTGAAGGACGGGAGGAGAAGGTGTGCTGGAGCAGAAATCCCCCCTGTATCCCATGGTGAGATGGGGGCTGTGCCCCTGCAACCCATGGAGAGTAATGGTGAAGCTGAAATTTGTTGGCAGCTGGTGGAGGATCCTGAGCCAGGGGTGACTGTGCCCAAAGTGGCTGTGACTCTATGGGGAGGTAGTGTTGGAGCAGAATGGACCTGGAGTTGTGCTGCTGCAGGAGATTCGTGGGGAGGAGTTTGTGAGGAGCTACAGCCCTTGGGAAGGACTCACCTGAGAGGTTTGTTAGGGACTGCAGCCCATGGGAGGGCCCTTCGTTGGAACAGGGGAAGACTGCAAGGAGTCCTCCTCTCCTCTGAGGAGAACATCTGTGAGGGACTGACCCCACTGCCCATTCCCTGCCCCTCTGCTCTGCTGAGGGGGAGAAGGTGGAGATATGGGGAGCAGAGAGCTAAGCCTGGGAAGAAGGGAGGGGTGGGGGAAGGAGATCTTAAAGTACTGGCTGTATCTTTCTCATCATCCCACTGTGGTTTTGCTTTCTGTCTCTTCTGTTTCTAGTTGGTTGTAGGGGAAGAAATAAGAAGAGTTTAAGTTGAGTAGCTGGGTCTGTTTTGCCTGGAACTGTAACTGGCAGTGAGCCCTCCCTGCCCTTGTCTTGATCCACAAGGCCCTTGGTTATCTTTTCTGCTTCCATCTGGCTGGGGCCTCTGTCATCCTATGAAAGCTTGGGGGGTGTGTGGGCTTAAACCATGACACCCAATGACTTGTAAAGCCTGCAGAGGACTGCTGGTGCCTGACACTGCAGTGGGCTTGCAGCAAGATCTCACATCATGGGAGAGAGTAAGACACTGTAAATGTTGCTCCTATTTAAAAATATTTTAAAAGGTGATTGTTCCCCAAAGGAGAAGGTTTAGGGCCACATAACTCCCCAAGAAGAGCCAGAGCATTGTGCAGCACAGATAGGAGTCACTACAGCCATGAGCCCCTCTGCCTCCCAGGGACAGGGATCTGTCCCTGTCTGTTCTTCTTTAGCCACAGAGACATAGCCCATGTACTCACCCTCTCAAAAGTGGTGTAAGGTGGGCTTTCCTAACACAGGGCTTGGGAACTGATGATTCCTACTGGCTGTGATTTCATTCTTTGGCTGCCTAGAGAAGCTGTAAAATCTCCATCTTTGGAGACACACCAAGCATCACCAGCTACTACCCTGAGCTGATCTAACCTTGAAGCTGAGTCTGAGTTCAAAGCCAGCCCAGCCTGTGTTGCAGGGCTGGCCCAGACAACCTCCGCCAGTTCCTTCCAACCTGAGACACACTGATTATATTTCAGAAGGCAGTATTAGTTGCTAAAGCCTTTAAGAACTGACACTTGCCTTCCAATCAGTTTTAGCAAACCTGAACCACCCCAGTGAACAAGTCAGACCTCATAGAATCATAGAAATGTAGGGTTGGAAGGGACCTCTAGAGCTCATCCAGTCCAACCCCCTGAAGAAGCAGCTCCCACCTAGATCAGGTCACACAGGAACGTGTCCAGGTGGGTCTTGAAGCCCTCCAAGGAAGAAGCCTCCACACCCTCCCTGGACAGCCTGGGCCAGGGCTCCCTCACTCAAACACTGACACAGTTTGTCCTTATGTTTCAATGGAACTGTTTGTGTTGCAGCTTCATCCCACCACCCCTTGTCCTGTTGCTGGATACCATAGGAAAAAGTGCTGCCCCAACCTCCTGACACCCACCAGTGAGATATTTGTCAATATTAATAAGTTTCCCCCTCAGTCTCCTCTTCTCCAGACTTCAGTCTAGGAAGTGAAGAGCAGAACAGGTACTGTAGGACAGGGAGAAACACAGCACTGGTCTGAGGGTCTTTACACTGTTCAGGGACTGAAGACTAAAAAAATCCAACAATCTTAAAGCAATAAATAGCAGAATAGCAGAAGCTACAGCTCAGTGTCCAATGGGGGTAAATGGGCCATTCCTACAGCTAGATCTACCCCAATGACCTTGGACACAAACACGCCCCTGCTGAGAACTTGTCAGCTGGGTTAATGACATGAAGGAGACAATCTTACTTCTGCATCAAATACAGCCTTTGAGATTTTCCTTCTGTAAAACCTGACTCCTATACAAAGCTGCATATCAGAGCTCAAACTGCCCTCTGTATTTCTCATGCTTGTGGATATCAAGACAATCTTGCAAGCACAGATCACAGCTTAACATGGTGCTGGTTTCCAGAATGTATAGATAGCCTGGAAGGACAGATCAATGCACAAATTCCTTTCAGCAGGATGCTACCTTAAAATCTAAAAAGGCCAAGTGATCTGCTGCCTTGTGTAGCTGATAAAGTGCCTTTCCCACAGTTTCAAACAACTTCCACTCACCGAGATATCAAAAGTGCCAACGGCTCCACTGAACTGTCATGGGCTCTAGTTCCCCATCATTCCTACAAGACAGCAAAGTCAGTACAAATACAGCAGCATATCAAAACCTGAAAGCACAGAGACAAAATGAAGAAGTTTGCATTTAATTGCAGAAAGGCTAGGTTACCACTTGCATTATTCATGTTCATATTTAATTCATTGGAAACATCCAAATTTAAATCTAAAAAGACAGCTGTAACAAACATTCCCACTTCCCAAAGCAAAGCAGTGCAGGACCTGACACAGTTTAAGCTTCGCTCGCACGGTGTACATGGGACCGCAGCTGTTAGACACCTTTGATATGAGTAAGATCACATGAACTGAGCTGATATAAACTAGTTCAGCTTTTGTAAAATGGAACTATCACATAAAGAAGGATGGAAGAGACTAGAGCTGATTAGTAATGAAAAGGAAAGAGACCACAGGAGAGGAGTAGAAAATAATGACTAGCATGAAGAGAGTGAACTCCAAATTATCCCTTGCACAGTGCAGCAGGGCAAACCTGCAACACTGAAACACCCCCAGTGTATACCGGGGGGAGAAACTGCTCTTCATTGGAAACTGAGGGACGGGTAGTTTCCTCAGGATCAGGACAGTTAAACAAGTAACACTCAGGAAGGTCAAAGACGTTCAAAAGCAAAACAGCGTTCATAACTGTATCAGAGTAGCAAGTGCACAGGCTGCTGGTTCTCACACCTCAGCAAAAGCTGGCTGAAAGGTGCGGTGACCAGCTGAATCCTGCCCACCACCTTAGCTGCTGCATTTAGGCACAGAAAAGCAGAGTCCTTGCCTTTCTGCCAGGCTGCTGGCCCCAAGTCACAGCCAGAGGCAGGATAGCAACTTGAGACATGGTTTTGTTAGCAGCCCAGGGACCCCCTGCATTGCTTTATAACGAGATTTAGGCTTCAGATGTGTTCTCCTTTCTCTTGTTCAAAAAAGAAAAGCAGCACAGAGGCAGGTAGGGCTGGGCAGAGCATCCCTGGGCATCCCCAGCCCTGCCTGCTGCTCTCTCCAGCAGCCACGCTGCACAACCCTCAGCACACACAATGCCAAAACACATTCAATCTAATTAAGTTCTCCCTTTCACTGCTTTTACCAACAAGCTCTTCCAAAAGCTCATCCTTATCACCCCTAAAGGGAAAATGATTGCATTTACCTGTGCCAGACTGGAAGGGACCTTCAGGGTTACCGGGTAACACAGCAATATTCCTCCACTAAATGTTGCAACTTCAAGGTCAGTAAAACAAAGTGAGAAAGTGTGGGTGGAGGATACTGTCACATCTACACAGAGCTCACCAAATGCACGTAATCTCTTTATCTACACAGTCTCCACTCCTCTGGAGTGCATCATTCTGAACAGAGTTAAAGCTGAGGTTCTTCATGCCTCTTCCAGGCATTTCTTTATTCCCATACAGGCACCACTCGCATCTGAATTATTTCCTGGGGTTGTTTGGCCTTCCTATTATATGAGGAAGATTATGGTGAACCTTGGGATGGAAGCCAAGCCAGCTCACAGCGCTACCATGTTTGATTGAAAGGGTGACTGAAGTTGTGTTGTCAGCGTGCCAAGCTTCAGCCCTCTTTGGACAATGCAGTTGCCAGCAGGCAAGATGTCTGCAGAAAGAAGAGGAAGAAAACTACCAAGGGCGAAGCTGAGAAGTGGTTTTATTAGGTCAGATACACACCCCACAGATCAGGGGTGTGAGAAAAAAGAAAGGAAAGAGAAGTGCACATTGCCAGTGGAGTGTGAGAATGACGCTGCTTGCAAATCCCAGGGGACAGCAACAAGAGAATCCTGACGGTTTCTCATCACACAAAATGCCTGCAGTCATTGACTTCTTCACCCCACACAAGCATAGGTCTTAAGAACCACAACCAGTCCTGCTATTAAACATCCCTTCCACATCACTGCTGCTTCAACTGGGTTTTTCTTCACAGGTATCTTTTCACCAAACACCATCAGTGTTTCCACCAATAAAGAGCTATCCCTTATAAATCCCTTGGGGAGATGTGAGGGCAGTCCCTGCCCAGAGTGATGGCACTGCTGCTGTCCCAGCTGGAGGCTGTGCTGGGTCCTGGTTCAACCCTGTTCTGGAAGCCCATACGTACACAACGGGTTACTCAGGAGCATCCAGATACATCCCAACCCGGTCAGAAACCCAGGCACAGAGGCATGATGAACAGGAGTACAGACCCAGCTGAGGCTGCTCATTTTAACATTGTTTAGAAGTGATGTGGGCAGTAGGTCAGAGAGGTTCTGCTCCCCCTCTGCTCTGCCCTTGTGAGACTACATCTGGGATATTGTGTCCAGTTCTGGGCCCCTCAGCTGCAGAAGTACAGGGAGCTGCTGGAGAGAGTTCAGCGCAGGGCCACAGAGATGATGGAGTGGAGCATCTGCCTTTTGATGAAAGGCTGAGGGAGCTGTGGCTCTGCAGCTTGGAGGAGTCTGAGGGGTGAGCTCAGTCATGTTACAAATGCATCAGGCGTGGGTGTGAGGAGGCTGGAGCCAGGCTGTGCTCAGGGATGGCCAATGACAGGACAAAGGGCAACGGGCACAAGCTGCAACAGAAGAGGTTCCAAAGCAACACAAGGAAAAGCTTCTTCCCTGCTGAGGTGAGGGAGCACTGGCAGGAGCTGCACAGATGGGCTGTGGAGGCTCCTTCTCTGGAGACATTCCAACCCAGCTGGATGAGTCCCTGTGTGCCCTGCTCTAGGTGCTGCTGCTCTGGCAGGGGGGTTGCACTGGATGAGCTTTCCAGGTCCCTTCCAGCCCTTCAGATTCTGTGATTCTGTGATTTCTGTTGGAGAAAGACAGCCACTTGCAGCCTGCCCAAGAAATGAGAAGCTTCCCAGCACACAGATTTGAAACACTTCTTAATTGTTTTGATTTCCACACCAGAGTTAGCTCCTCCAATTCCTCCTGACCTGTGGACACTGGAACTTTTACTGGTCTAAAATGACAGTTTTCCACCCCAAAGCATGCTGGGGTGAGCCAGCTGACTGACCCTTTTTCTGGGTAACAGCCAATGCCTCCCAGTCAGCTCCCAACACCAACCACCTGGGAGGCAGCCACAAGCTACAAGGAGCACTAAACCCAAACGACACACAAATGCTTACACAGGACCTGCTGGAAACACTCAAGAGTGAGCAGCTGCAAAGTTTGAAGAGGTGAGTCAGAATTTATCTTGAACAACAAGTTTATTTCCTTCCACCTCCCTGTTATCATCCTCCTGGACAAGACTGAAGTTTTATTTCTCCTGTCTGTGTAAAGCCACATTTTGGCAGCTCTGAGCAAAGGCTGGTGAAGTTACAGCACCTCTGAAAGCAGCTCAGCTCACTGGGTCTCCAGGGGCCTGATGTTCACTCTGGGAGATTTTTCAGAGCAACACCGTACCAATGAATGTTGGTATTTCCATCTGGAGTGCTGATCCCCTGCTGGGATCCAAAATAGCTGATGGCTGCAAACCATTACTCTGCTTTCTACTAGAAGGATTTCGTGTCGTTTCCAACATCTCTCTCTTGCTCTCTGGAACTAATTTTATCTATGTTTCTCCCACGTAAGAAGTGGAGTGATAAACTCCAGACTTCACAACTGGCTCCTCAGAAACAAATTCTTGTGAAAGATGTTAAAGACACTGAGGTGTCTCAAAGATGTGATCAAGAGCAACACACTTCCTTAGCCCCTCAGCTGAGTCTCAGGGGAGAACATACTTTATGAGACAAGAGCATGCAAAAAACTTGGACAGATCATGTCTCTACAGTGAAAATATCAACTTTCTGACTTCCTTTTGAACACCTTCAGGCTGGAGGCAAGAGGAGATGGGTCAGCCTCCTAGCAAACAACAGCTGGATCACCAGACACTGCGGAGTCAAGCTCAAAAGGGACCACTGGAAGGAATCATTCAGCACTACAAGGGAGGCTGTAGCAGTCTCCACGTCTCCTGACTGCAGGGGAAATGCAATACAACCTTGCAGGATTCCAATAAAAGCTTCCTCCCTCAAAAAAAAACCAATTATGGGCTTTGGCTCAAAATAGAAACATCTTGCCATGTACTGCTGTGAGCAGACCTTTCTCCCCATCGAGATGCAAGAGGCTATTAGCCTTTAGAACAGGAATGGCTCAGGCTACAGCAGTGGGAGCTACCTGGAGTGGCATGCTCATGTACCCAACACCCAGCCCACAGAGGCCAAATTTATCCCACATGTGGCACACCCCAACAGCCTGATGCTGAGGAGCCAGCCCAGGTGCCAGTCCTGCACATACCACAGAATCAGAATAATTTCAGCTGGGAGAGACCTTTAAGAGCGAGTCCAGCCTTTGTCCCAGCCCTATCAACCACGTGCAAAGGAATGCCAGGAGTAAGGAGAGGTGCAGAGATACAGTGCACCCCAACACACCTCTGTACTGGGTGAGGGTCCCCCAACCCCCTGGGCCAAGCTGGAGGACACCTACTGACAACAGGCTGCACCCAACCTGGGGAGGCTCAGCAGGAAGGCCAAACCCACGCAGCTGCTAAAGAAAGTTGTGCAGCTCTGTGGCTATTTTAGTCTGTACCAAGCCACTGATCCAACGCTGGATCCAACAGCTATTAATGAAAGCAGAGGGCTTACAGAAGACCTTGAAAGGAGACTCTGCCTGTGAGGGTTACAGAGTCACTCCATACAAAAGCACAAAATAGGATGCTTCAAAGTCTTTAAGAATTTAAACAGGACTATATAAAAAACCAAACAGTGCATGGTTTCCAGATCCTCACTAGGCTGTAACACGTACAGCCTTCTTTCACAGGTACAAGCCAGGCTAACACAGCCCCTAATTAGCTAATACAGTAAATCATCACTGCTTTTCTAGACAGCAGTTCCACATGTGATGTGTGTGACCACAGAAACGTGCCCTTCACAAGTCTCTGTTCAACACTCCATCTATATATTCTAGAGCGAATTGTTTGATCAACCTTCTACTTACTCTCTGTTGGACTGCATCTTATTAAAAACTAAGCTCTTTATGGGATGGGAGCTATGGGAAGTATCAGGTAGGTAAATACAGATATGATTTGTAGTCCTAACTGATGAGATGGATGTACCTTAACTCCAGGAAGACAATCTATACCCATGACCCTAGCAAGGGGAAACAGAAGGTAGTCCAGAAAGGTCTGACTTCCAGTTTTGTCTCTATTGGAAGTGTCATGACAGAACAACAGACTGTAAAATGATGCTGCAAGCTGGTTGTGAGGATCCCTGAAAGCATATTTTTCATTAACTGTTTCTTGTGCTATGAGTTCGATACAGTTTCAGCATCACATCCTCAGGAGACCACAAGCAGAAAAAGGCAGCTTCAGGGAGAATAAAAAACCAAAGGGATGGTAATTAAGGGACGAAACAGAAATATAAATGAGGAAAGCCTTGGAAAGAGAGGGGAAGGAGATGGCCTGATCTCTTGCATTATCCTGCAATCTTCTAAGCACTGCAGTACAAGGGAGGAGGATGCTCTCTAGGGACAGTCAAAAGGGCAAGGTGTTTCCCCTGAAACAGCAGAAAGGGAGATGAGACCTCAGAGAGCACACAAGAGCCAGCGAGCCCTGAAGAAAGGTAAGGGGCAAAATCACCATTCTCTAATGAGCTAAAATACTAGACAAGCAGAGGAGGAAAATGGTTACACATGCCTAGAATTGCATTTTCCTGTCTTCTGCTTCTATAACTAATCCCAACAATTAAACTGAAAGCTTAAGTAATAACCCTTAGGAAACCACACAGGATGAAAACTTTCATGCTTAAGCCTCCTACGGCACTGAAGCAAACACTAAGCAGTGTGCAAGGTGCTCTCCTTCCTCACCCAGCACGAACTACCAACCTTCTCTGCAGTTAAGTGTTTATTAACTTGCTGAGGTCTGTCACCAACAGCCATCTCCTCAGTGGCAAGCAGCACCCATGGCTCCAGTCACATTCAAAGGTGAATTCTTCACAGCTCTGTCTACAAAACCCTGTTCCTGACTCAACACCCATTCAGCCAGCCTTCCCAGAGCTGCCAAATGCAACTCTCTCTGCCCTCCTAAACCTGTTTGCTGAGAGAAGACAAAGTGAAACGACCCCTTTAGTATATACATGTATCCTTAGACAAAACTCAAAGTTTTCCCCTGACAAGCCAAACAGACAGATTCAGTTCAGCTCTTCCCTCTAAACACTCCCAGCAGTTGACTCTTCTCATGTAAACAGAGGACAGACAAGAAAAGGTTCCTTCTGATCATCCCTAGCTGCAAAAGAAGTGAAAAAGAACTATCCAAACACTCATGGTATGGAGTACACCCACACAAACCTGGATTACCCCTGCTAGAGCTGAAAAGGAGTTGGGCTCTGCTGCTTGGAGCATGGAGACAGATAATCTCATCCCTGATAGAAAAAGAGTGATGTCTGGGAGGGCTAAAGGAGAGGCTGTGCCGTTACTTCTGCTGTCTGGCCTCCTCCAGCCCAGCAGCAGTCTGCCAAGACAAGAGGGCTGCTCAAGAAACTCCCTGTACCCTGAGGAGAATGATGTGCCAAGGCAGGAAACAAGCAGTTCTGTTTTATTTTCTCACTCATGCAGAGAAATATTAATTCATCTATTTCTTTGGAAAAGGAAAGGAAATTGCAGCATTGCAACATGTCAAGAGAGACAGAAGAGCCAGGCTCACCCAGGATGGGTATTAATTACTGCTTTCTATTTTTACCCTGTATATAACTCTGGTCTCATCTGTGACTTGAAGGAGCTAAAATCCCAGGAGTCAAAACTGTAAATCTACTGAAATAGGTGAAATAAGCTGCAAAGTCTGGATACAAAAAAGAGTTCCAGCAACTGTCCATCAAAACTTCCCTGAACTTAAATAAGAAAAGCAAGAGAATTACTAGAATTACTCCAAGGAGGAAAAGTCACTGGCCAGGTCCTGCAGCAAACCCTGAAGACATTGCTTTAATTATGTAAAAAAAGAGTTGTCAGGCTGCTTTACACTCCTGAGGGCCAAAAGGCTGCACCACTCACTTTTAAGTGAGTCCCTTCAATGTTGTCTGTACAAGACACTATGAAATCTCTTATTTTGGCAACAACATGTACACAGGGTAGATGCCAACATTAAAAAACCCAACTATGACCACAAGCAACTAAAAGTCCACCCTGCAGCCATGAAAGTATGTGCAGTGTCTGCCAAAGAGCTAATGAAAAAAACACACTCTTCCAGACTGTATCTGCTAGACATTGAACTACCTGCTGGACATTTTGTACAGCTTAGAAAGCCATAAAATATCACAGGGCATTGAAAGATTTTTCCAGCTGACAACAATAGGAACTAAGTGCACAGAGCCAGAGCAGAGTGGTGCTCTGGTCAGGGCACAGTGGGTAATGCTGAATACAGGCTGCCATATATGCACCTAGAAACTGTGCTAGCAATGCCCAAGACAAGAGAGAAGCTCACGGTGATGGAAAAGGAGCCAAGGTAAAAAAGCCATCCCTTGGCCTCCAGGAGCCTGAGGGGTGACCTCATTAACATCTACAAATCCATCAAGGGTGGGTGTGAGGAGGCTGGAGCCAGGCTGTGCTCAGGGATGGCCAATGACAGGACAAGGGGCAACGGGGACAAGCTGCAACAGAAGAGGTTCCAAAGAAGCACGAGGAAGAATTTGTTCCCTGCTGAGGTGAGGGAGCACTGGCAGGGGCTGCCCAGATGGGCTGTGGAGGCTCCTTCTCTGGAGACATCCCAAACCCAGCTGGATGAGTTCCTGTGTGCCCTGCTCTAGGTGCTGCTGCTCTGGCAGGGGGGTTGCACTGGATGAGCTTTGCAGGTCCCTTCCAACCCTTGAGATACTCTGAATCTGTGATCTGTCCTGCAGGGGCTTAGATAATCCCCAAAGGCAACCAGCCTCAACTGCCCTATCTAGGGCATACGTAATTTACCATCAAGTGAGCAGCTAACTCCTGCCATGATGGAGCTGCTACACAGATATGAATTAACAACAATCCTAATGTTTGAGGGGTGACAGCACATCACTGCTCTAACACAGTTTTCAATCTTCCATCTGCAGCTAACGCTCTAACTGAGACCCCCATCTAAACACATCTTTTCATGATGCTGCACTAGCTCAAGTGTTTCAGTCTGACTAAGGACTCAGAAGGTGAGCTGATGATGAGGGTATCTCCACTATTGTTTTTTTGCAGGCAGGCACAAGCTCGCCAGACACCAGAAACTCTGAGCTGGAAGTGTGCAACTGCAATCAGTACAGCTCTGCCCAGCCCAAACACAGCATCAAGCAGCTACCAAGGCTCCTGCTTCAAGGGTACCTCACTCTGCACTTGCTATAGGCAACAAGCAGGGAGTATTGCCTTCCAGCAGCCTTGCAGTTCTGGAGAGCTCATGTAGGCAGGCACAGAAAGGCACTTCTGACCAGACTGCAGAGACATCCAGCCACCAGAACTGCTCAGCCAACTGAATGACAACACAGATGTGCTCCAGGTACACAGACAGTGAAAAGTTTCAACAAGGACTTCTGCAGAAGCAAAACAGAAATAAGATTATGAGGTATAATACACAATGAGACTAAAAACTACAGTAGCAATGATTCCAAGGAGCTGGGCAGATAGAGAGCAGGGGCACTGCAAAGGCATTGTGTGCACTCACTGCTGCAGTCTATGCTTGTGAGGCTGCAGGAACAGTCACATGCTGCCAGCACAAAACCACAACCCAGGAAAACTTCAGAGCCTCAGAAATAATAGCAGATACCAGTGGCTAGAAAATACAGTAGAGAGCTTCAATATTGTTACTGTTTTCCATCTAGGAGCCCACTCCAGCTCATCCAGGCTTTACAAGGCAGTAACTCACATCCCAGAAAAGAATGTGAGAGTCCTTCATCCCTTTTTTATCCCTTTCTGAAAGAAACCAATAATTAACTCACAGCCTATTTCAACTGTAGATCTCTTCCTGAAATGCACCTTCACAATGTTATCAATGCTTGAAGGGAAGAAATGTCAGGATAATGCCTTGAAGTGGTTAGGAAGAGCCATCATGGAAAGCGATGGGGAATCAGGTGCAGAGCATGACACTGCACATCAAACACACATCTCATAAAATCTTCAGCCACAGGCAAAGGGGACAACCCCTCACCCTGTGACAGTGAACAGCATTCTGCTCCTTCCCACAGCAGCAGCTTTACCAGCAGCACTCTGCAGTCGTTCTGAGTTATGTCACTTTTAATGTCATCGTGTTGATTTCTATAAAGGCACTGACTAACCAAAAGCTGTGTCAGACGTCTGAGGTACATTGTGCTGCAGAAGGACAAGTGGGGAATTGGTGATGTACAGTTTTAATAAAACACATATCACCTGAAGCACCACATTTTCATCAACATCAGCACAGATCAAGGACTGTTAGTTATGGCCAACAGAAGACGAGGAGTCAGCCAGCTGCCACACACACACACAGCAGCTCAGGAGAGCCAGCAGATGCTCGCTGAGCACAGAAGGGAAAGGTAGAAAGGAAGATCAAACCCTACACAAACGATTGCTTTTACATTTACAGATGTTCTCCTTCCCTTTGGTAGCCTGCCAGAGAGAAAGTGAAATGTCAAAATGACAGGGTTAAAGTACAGCAATAGGGGCCTGAAATCAAGGAGAGCTCCTGAATCACCCCAGTCCTCAGGCACTGAGGGAAAGTCTGAATCAGCATCACTGGAAATCTTTAAGGGCAGCTTAGACAAACCTCTAGGAAATACTATGTGTAGGCAATCCTTCAGAGTCACTAGCAGAAACAAGACACAACCAAGACTTCATAAGCATCGATCGGATCAGGGGACCCTGAAAAGTTCTGATGGACTGTAGGGGTTTTTAATTCTAATTTGTCAGAAAAAGACAAAAGTGGCAACAAACTGAGCATAGAGAGAGTGGCAGCCTTGGGAACGTTCACTTGACTTATTTTTAGAAAGTGGAATTGGTGCAACTTCCTCCTCAGTCCACATCAGACTTGAGCAGCTTTTCTGTCTCCTCACTGCCCTTTCACTTAAACAACATTCAGCGTGCACAGAGGAGAAACCTCTCCCACCTTATGTGTGTTGCCTGGGCAAGAAAGGCCATGCTCCAGCAAAAAAAAGGGGACTAGGGAGGCAAGAGCCTATTGGCAGTAGGAGAGAGGGAGGGGGGTGCCTGAACATGCTGCAGAGCCCTCTCAGTGTGCTCAACCTGAGCCTTGGGAGCCAACCTCACCCCAACACTGTCACCCCTGCAGACTGGCCCATTTCAGGGACATTTTAGGACAGCAATGATGGTGTTTTGCACTGCTGGGAGCCACAGCTAAGCTCATCTTCTTGCCTCAGAGAAGTGCTGCTCATCCCTGTCCCCTACAATGCGCTTGCAGCCCAGCCTGGCTTCCTAAGCGCTCTGCGCACCAGTCACTGGCCTCCCCCACAGACTGCAGGCAGCTGGAGACATGAGGAGGGCAGGCAGCCCTTGGCAAGGGGCCCATGGAGGCTCTCCAGCCACCAACAACCATGAGAGGGAACACAAGCCACCCCCCACCGGCTGCTGGAGATGCAGCTGGAGGCACATCCCACCAGAGAGGGCTCGAGGTGATGGGAGGAGGCAGCAGTTCACTCGGAAGGGAAAGAGGCCCAGGAGCAGGGGGTAAGGTTGCACAAGAGGAGGTCAGGGCTGGTGCGAGGCATTGGAGCACTGCTTTCTGGCAGGCAGGGTGATTCAAACAGCACCAAAGAGACTGTGGCTCACTCAGTGCAAACCAGCTGCAGGCTGAAGCAGTGCCGGGCTCTCCACCCTGCACAGAGTTCAGCTGAAAGGACCAGCACAAGCATCCTCCAGCTTCCCCCCAGGTGCTTTCCTTGCTGGAAAGCAACAGCTTTTCTCAGCAGGATGTTTTCCTGGAGCCAAACAGCAGCAGTAGCTCAGGAGAGCTCAGAAGGGTGCATCAATCCTCCACGTGCCCAAGCAAACCGTAGCAGACGTAGCTCCAGCAAGGTGTGAATCAAACATGTTCCCTCACCATGGCATCCAGAAGAAGGGACCTGACACAGTGTCCTGGCTGGAAGGGGCAGGAGAGGGGAGGAACTACATGTTTCACAATGGGCAATGACAGAGCTTCACAGATTTCCACTGGTATCACGGTTTCCACTGCCAAAAACAAACCCCAGCTGCAGGGAGGTTTCTGGGCTGGTCACACTGTGTCAGTCTGGGAAACACAATTGCTAATTGAAGCTGGGTAACTCTGAGCACATCAGCTGGGAGGAGGTACCTCCAAAAGCAGGTCAGCTTCTGGCTGGTGCCAATACCACTTGATTTACAACACATCAGAAAAATCTTCTGAGCAAGAAAAGGAGAGGGGTGTATGTATTGCAGAAGCACCAGCTCATCCCAGGGCAAAAAACCCAGCCCAGTCCTGCACTGAACTCTCACATCAGCTTAGATATGTTGGCAACGGCTGTATTGACTCTGCTCTTTTTTCCTTACCTCCCATGACCAGTTACCGAACAGTCAGTGGATCTCCAAGGGTGACTTAACACTGCTGATCAAGTCAGATCTGAGGAAGACAAGTGCTGATAGATTCTTCTACGGTAGCTTAAGACGCCACCCTGTCAATCTGGCCTGCAGGACGAGGCTGCCCTGCAAACAGGCTGCAAAACAGATGTTCATCTTGTCCTTGAGGTCACAGGCAAATTCCCGAATTTCTCCTCAGCATGAGTCTGCATAAAATCCCAAAGTTATGTACAGAGAGAGCAGAGCCACAAGCTCTGCTTAAACCCCTGCTACAGTGGCAGAAACGTTTGGTAGGTGTCCCAGTGAGCCCTGCAGACTGCAATACCCTGTCACAGCACCTAAACCTGCTAAAGGCTGTCAGTCAGAAACCTTTGTAAAAGAGCTCAGTATGATTCTGTTTTGTTAAGGAACCGTAATGCAGATGGAGATCTCAGAACATTTTAAGCACAGGAAAGGTGCACTGATGTCCCTGTCTTGAACTCTCCTCCTGCTTGGCCAGAGCAGAGCTTCACAGAGGCAGAGGTGATGCTCAGCTGTACCCCCAAATGTTGCTTTGACTTCACCAGCTCAGACCATTAGACATGGACCAGTCATGCTTCACAGAATCACACAATCTCAAGGGCAGGAAGGGACTTCCAAAGCTCATCCAGTGCAACCGCCCTGCCAGAGCAGCAGCACCTAGAGCAGGGCACACAGG
>WBNH01009646.1:120889-131223 GCA_013401255.1 Urocolius indicus
CGCCCGGCGCTGGCGCTGCTCCGTCAGTCCGTCGCCGCCGCCATGTTTGCGCTGCGCAGGGAGGGGAGGGGCGGGGGCGGGGGAGGGAGCGCGGGCAGCCCCGGCCCGGCCCCGCGCCGCCCCCCGTGAGCTGCCCCCAGCGACACTGAGCGCTGCCGCCGCCCCCCCGCGCTGTGCCGGTTCGGGGCTGCTCCTCCCCCTCCGTCCTCACCCCGCACGCCGGGCTCGGGACAGACCCTCGCGGTTTCCCCGCAGCCCCCACACGTCTGTGCCTGGGCACGGGACAGACCCCTGCCCTGATCTTCAGGCTGGGAACGGGTGGCCCCGTGCCCACTCAGGACACGATTCACGCCACAGCCCACAGCCTCGGGACTGACTGCCGTGCCCGCTCGGGACTGTCTGGGCACGGGGCAGACCCACGCTGTGAGCCCCGGCCTGGGGATGGAGCTCCAGGACCTGTCAGAGACCCTCTGGTAGCCATCCGTGTCTGGGTTCCCACTGGTGACAGCCCCATGCCCACCCCAGTCCCACGGAGACACCCAGTACAGGCAGCACAGCCGGGCCCTGGGGACAGACCATCCTCAGATACCCCCTTTCCTGCCACCTCCAGCAGGACCTTACCCCGCATGTAGCTCTGCAGCAGCCTCAGGATACCACAAGTGTACTGCAGTGCCCCAACTCCCCGCAAGGCAGAGTAAGCCCCCTGTGACTCCTCATGCCACTGATGCATCTCATTACCTTCAGGGCACCATCCCCAGCTGGCACCCAGAGAGACCTCTGTGCATGCCAAACCCATGAGCACCCGTCGTCACTTGCTGACCTCTCCTAACCAGAGGCAGCCCTCGGTGCAGACTTCCTGCACATGGTACCCTAAAAACAACCCCTAGCATCCCTCAGCTAGGGATCTCCCAAGGTACAAGTGATAGGACAACGGGAGATAGCCTTGAGTTGTGCCAGGGGAGGCTTAGATTGGAGATTAGGAAAAATTCACCACCAAAAGAGTTGGCAAGCACTGGAGCAGGCTGCCCAGGGAAGCAGTGGAGTCAGCATCCCTGGAAAGCTTCCAAAGCCATGTAGATGTGACACTGAGGAACATTTAGTTTAGTGGTGAACACGACAGTGCTCAGGAAATGCTTGGACTCGGTCTTAAACATCTCTTCCAGCCTAAATGTTCCAATGATTCTGTGTGACACATGGCTACTGCAAGAACCACCTTTGCCCCCATGACCTCCATCAGTGCTGTACTCCTCTTCATCTCTTTGAGCCCCTTGCACCAGCACACCCACAGCTGCCTCACCAACACATCTATTATTGCAGCAGAGATTACCATCTATTCAGTCCAAGCCCTCCACTCTCTGTCCAGTGTAGTCAACTCCCATCCTTTCCAGCCAGGACAAGCTATTCCTGGAGCCAGGTTCCTGGCTGAGGATGCTGTTTCCCACTTGCTCTACACAAAAACTCTGGTTGCTGTGTTTGCCATGCGGAAGACCCCACTTCCACTGTGAGGCTCAGCAAGGACAACAAGGACAAATGTGGAGTCCTGTGTTTCAGAAAGAATCACCCCATGTACCAGCACAGGCTGGGGAATGAGCTGTCAGAGAGCTGTGTAGGGGAAAGGGAGCTGGGGGTGCTGGTGGGCAGGAGGATGAGCCTGAGCCAGCAACGTGCCCTCGTGGGCAAGAAGGTCAATGACAGCATGGGATGGATGAGAAGGGCTGTGGGCAGCAGGTCAGAGAGGTTCTGCTCCCCCTCTGCTCTGCCCTTGTGAGACCACATCTGGAATATTGTGTCCAGTTCTGGGCCACTCAGTTGCAGAAGGACAGGGAGCTGCTGCACAGGGACACAGATATGATGGAGCGGAGCATCCTGTTGAGGTGAGAGAGCCCTGGCAGGGGCTGCCCAGATGGGCTGTGGAGGCTCCTTCTCTGGAGACATTCCAGCTGCTGGATGAGTTCCTGTGTGCCCTGCTCTAGGTGCTGCTGCTCTGGCAGAGGAGTTGCACTGGATGAGCTTTGGAGGTCCCTTCCAGCCCTTGAGATGCTGTGATTCTGTATCAGAGCTTCATCTTAAGTATCAAGCAGCTCATGCTGCAGCTGGTTGCAGAGCATGAGATCATGTCCTGTCCCTCCTTGCTGGGTTGCCTGGAGAAAAACAACTTAAAAATTACTGGGATCTGGAGATCTAGTTCTTATCTTCCAGGTGGCACGTGGTGAGTGTATCTCAGGGACCCTTGCTGGGCATCAGTGACCTCTGATAACACAGGTATTGTATTGAGACAGCAGAGACGTCACTCTGAAGTGACTCACAGACATTTGTGACAAGTCTTCTGAGGGAGAGATCACCTGAATGCTTTCCAAAGTGCATGTAGTGACAACAGCCAACATCTCAGTCTCTCCCTGCATGGTCTCTTGTTCTGGGAGATTCCATGGAAACTTCTGTGTTTTAGGTCAAAGGTGCAGCAAAAGCTCAGCAGAAGCATCCCTGGGGCATACAGGGCTTGGATGAGCTTGGAAAGTTTGTGCCTGCGAAAGCTCTGCCCAGTGCAGGGCTTCCCACAGTAAATAGTTTTGTTATATGCAGTGGAGGGAAGGCAAACCATGATTCATCTGCCCACTGCCAAAGCCGTGGTACCTCCTGGCCCTGGCCAGGAAACTTCACTGATGCTGAGCAGAGATGGACACGGTGAGCCAGGGCTCTGGAGGTGCAATTAGAGGAAGGACCTTCCCACTACTGTCCATAAGGTACCTTCCAGGAATGTCTGAAGCCACTTCAGCCTGTTCTCATGCTCCTCCCTTTTCCTCTAGGGAAGTTAATGCCATCTCTGTGGTGGGCTGAAGGCTGCAGGAAGATTCCACAGGAATACAAATGTCTGACTGGCCTCTGCTGAAGGCAAAAGGGACAACACAGTGTAGGTGCTAACCCTGTCCTGGCTCAGACACTGGACTCGGTCCAGCCTGTGCAAGACTTAATATTCTGACCATGGCCAAATGAGTCTCTGCCTGGCCAGTAGCCAACTTCTGGGGTCCAGCAACTCTCAGAGCAAAGTACAGCCTTGTATTTGCCTGTTTCTGCCCATGAAAGGTGTGGACAGAATGCTTTGAGAGAGAGCTGTTCCAGAACTGCTGTTGGAGATTTCTCATGTCCTTTTCTAACGGTGGTACTGACCATGGCTGAAGATGAGTACTGGCCTGGACAACTTTTTGTTCCTGAAGTAGTCACACTGAGGGGATGCACAGCTGGAAATGCTGGTGAGGGCTTTTGTTTTACTGTGGAGTGCTCAGTTGTGGTAGGATATGGAGGTGTGTTTACTTCTCCATCAGAGGCTCATGATGCTGCCTATCAACACAGCATCTGAGCACCCTCCCTATACATTCTGAAGCATTATTGATGCTCCTCAGGGTTTTCACCAACTCGGATATTTCCTCATTTCCACAACGACCAGGATTTCATGGATGGAATAAATGCACAGGAGCTCAGAGCTGCAGGATGGAGACAGCAATGTCCCCATTGAATTAAACTCAGAGTTAGCAGCAGCCGAGAGGGATTTCCATATGACATCCATATGAGCACCACAGGAACTCAGTTTGATTAATATCACGATGGAAATGAGCTGCAGAAATGGTTTGCCATTGCTTATGAAGTGTTGCCAACAAAGCTCAAGCACATTTGCAGCCGGGTTTGGGCCAGCTCTCGGGGAGTGCCAGCGCGAGAAACAACGGGGAGCTAACGACTGCAGAAGGACACTGATACCCTGGTGCTTGTGGTGCCAGACACGCCAGAGCAGGACCTTCTGAAGGAGAGGATGGAGGTGAATATAAGGCAACGTGACTGGGAAGAAAGCCTCCTGCTGTCTGTACTTCTCCCTTCCCTCTTCCTCCTTTCTTAGTGCCTCTCAGCAATCTGGGACCAAACTTCCTCCTAGGCTGGTTCCCACTATTTGCAACGTTCTCATGGTATCATTGGCTTTGTTTTCTGACAGAAATCGATCCTGAATCTGGGATTATATAAATACAGACCGTGTTCTGGTAGAATAAAAATCCTCATGGCCTGTGCTCCATGACCTTCTTACCCTGAATTTCATATTTAATAAAAAGGTGAATAACAGGGCACAAGGATGGCTGCAGAGGACGATCATCTAAGGGGAACGTGTGCATGCAGTAATCCTGGTGCTGTCATTGATTTGTCTTTTGACCTGACATCTCCCTTGAAGAGAGAAGGTGGATATCTCCTCCCTGTGCCTTGAAAAGGCTGGAGGAAAGGTTATTTACAGACTTTAAAGCCCTGACAAGCATCAGATCACCTTACAAGACCTCCCAAAAATTCCCTTTCCCAAAGCAGTCTCGTACCAAGACCAGCTGTTGAATTTGCCCAGGGTATGTCTTCCCAAAAAACTCCTTTCTGTTTTTCTGAAGACTTCATGGGCTGGAAAAAAATCACCTCTAGGAATACAAACATGCTCTTTTGCTAGTGGAAAATGTCTGGCTTCATGTCCCAAACCTTTGCAGTCAGCTCTGCCTTTCACTGCCAGACTGCAGAGTGATCCTCTACAAGCAGGCTGCATGCTGCAGAGCCGTGCGAATGCCCTCCCCTTTCATAGAATCATAGAATCACAGAATGGTGGGATTGGAAGGGACCTTTAGAGATCATCCAGTCCAACTCCCTGCAGAAGCAGCTCCCACCTAGATCAGGTCACACAGGAACGTGTCCAGGTGGTTCTTGAAGCCCTCCAAGGAAGGAGTCTGGGCAGCCTGGGACAGGGCTCCCTCACTCAAATACTGACACAGTTTGTCCTTATGTTTCAATGGAACTGTTTGTGTTCCAGCTTCATCCCATCACCCCTTGTCCTGTTGCTTTCAATCTCTTTGTGAGGCAAAAGGACAAATGTTCTTATAACACCTTTCTGTTATCCACTGAGGACACCAAACCCACGTGTGAAGTGCCACAGTGTCAGGGCTCAGTGCTCACACCCTGTTCATCACACACCCTGCTCTCCAGTACACACTCCCCCATTTAAGCCAAAACTCCCTCTGTTAAGGAGTCTCTCCTGCAGTTCAAGTCTGCATTGCTCATCTCTAACTTCTTCACAGAGCTGCCCATCCCATTCACCCTGTCTTTGTTGCTTGGCACTCCACCGAGCTTGAATATATATATCATATATATACATATATACATCTATATACATATATATATCATCTTTGTGACTTGATCTAGGTGAGAGCTGCTTCTGCAGGGGGGTTGGACTGGATGATCTGTAAAGGTTCCTTCCAACCCCACCACTCTGTGATTCTCTGATCCTGCAGATATTCTAATATCAAACTAGCCAGCCCACAATTATCTGATTTCAGGCTCTCACGACAGCTTGATATCACTGTCCTACCTGTCTGGCATTTCAGAAGCCTGCTCTGTACCCTCACCAGCTCTTTAAGGATGCTTCTGTTTGGGTTATCCAGGCCTAGGTGTAAAAAACAGCTTTATTTTGAGTGTATGTTTTCTAATAGTCTCATGCATTGCAGGAGAAGTGACCCACTTTCCCTTCCAGAAGCAGAACTTGGGAAGTTATTGAGCACCTGACCTGTAACTGCTGCTAATAAATTCCCTGTGTCTATGAATAGACTCAGATGGGTTTGAATTTCCTTTGTTCCTCATTCTAAGCATTTCCTACTGTTGCTTTTTAATCCCTCCAGCCACAAATACTTTCCCTAACAGCTCGTTTCTTCTACTCTTACCCTTCACAAATTACTGTGTGTCTTAATCCCAGCTGACCTCTTCCCCTCCTGTAGGGATTCACAGCTCCAGAGGCCTCTTTGATGTGCAGTGGGGATGAAATGCTGCTTCCCAAGCCACGAGGAGCTGCTGGGATGGGTCATTAGCGCTGTCATGGTTGGTGGGCTCCCTGTCCAGCAGCACAGGGCCAGTCAATCATCCCCTGGGCAGGGAAAGGGCAGGGGGAGAGCAATCTTGTGCTGCCTGAGAGTCACTTTCTGCAATATAAAGGAGTTGGGGCATGGTCACTTGCTGTTCAGTGGCCTGTGTCCTGCTGTCACTCCTGTCGAGATAGCAGAGGGATTCTTCCTGATGCTCACAGATCATAGAGGCATAGAATCACAGAATGGTGGGGGCTGGAAGGGACCTGCAGAGCTCATCCAGTCCAACCCCCTGCAGAAGCAGCTCCCACCTAGATCAGGTCACACAGGAACGTGTCCAGGTGGCTCTTGAAGAGATCCAAGAAAGGAGCCTGCACACCCTCCCTGGGCAGCCTGGGCCAGGGCTCCCTCACTCAAACACTGACAGGGTTTTTTCTTTACTTTTTGTGTTCCAGCTTCTTTCCATCACCCTTTGTCTTGTCACTGGATATAACAGAAAATAGTGATGTTCCAAGATGTGGCTGGATGTGGCAAAGTATAAATCTCTGTCCCCTGACACCCAGCACTCAGAGCAAGAATGACAGGACACAAGGAAAAGGGCTCCAGTGGCACCAGGGCAGGTTTAGATTGGACATCAGGAAGAACTTTCTCCTGGGAGGGTTGTTAAGCATTGGAAGGGGCTGCCCAGGGAGGTGCTGGAGTCCCCATCCCTGGAGATATTCAAAAGATGCACAGCTGAGGTGCTGAGGGCCAGGGGTTAGTGGTGGGCCTGGCAGTGTGAGGTGCGGGGTTGGACTCGATGATCTGAAAGTATTTTCTACCTGTAACGATTCTGTGATTTTGTGAATCTCTGGTAACTCTGAGCAGGTCAGAGCAGGATGAAAAATTTCAACAGTTTTCTCTTGCACAAAGAAAGAAAGAAGGAAAAAGGACCTTTCCTCTCCTGTCCAAACCATGACAGCAGCAGTTTGAGGTATTTAATTTAGTAGGGCAAGTTCTCACCTTCAGTCACTCCTCTTCTTGCACTTTCTCCCTTTTGGCCTTTTTTTTTCCCTGACACAAGTGCTGTTTTGCTTTTCAGATTACTGTAGAAAATCTCAAGCTAAAGATTTTTCTTTTCAGAGTCATAATGAACTATTGGGATGAGGAAGCAGCTGGGGTTATTGATTCAGTTTGATTCATCTTTTCTTACCCCACCCGTTGCATTTCTGGCGTTGCTGAGATTCAGGGTCCTCTCAGGCTCCTTGAACTTGGATCAATACAAAATGTTATTATTTATATGTCTTGCTATTTGTTGCCCTTCCTGTTCTTCAACACTCACATATCAATCTGGCATCACCCATTCACTGTTTTGCCCCCTCCTTTTCCAGTGAGACAAGATGGGGATTGCAGCTGTTGCCCTTGTCACAGTGTTGTGACCACAGGGAGGATCTGCATGGAAAGTGTCTCTGGGAACTCCTCCTCTCCATTCCATTTTTCTTTACCACATTTTTCCTTCCCCAAATTCTGACCAATACCTTGTAGCTCTGTCAAAGCAACAGACTCACAGGCTGCTGGTTGCCATCACCCTCCCAATGGCACCTTTCTAGTTCCCTCACAGTGGAACATTACAAAGAAACCCTAATTATCTTCTGCTGATTTAAAGAATATGTCATGCACAAAGTGCAATGGAGAGTCCACAAGTGCCTGAAGGTTGTTTGCACCTCTTTGGGGAGCTTCTCTTTATGAATCTGGAGTGAGTTCACTTAAGCACTGCTCCAGCTCAGCTGGTTGTCCTCGCAAAATCTGTCATTTTGCAGCAAGGGGGGTGCAAGCTCGATGGCATTGAGCGTGCTCAGGTCGGCTTCTGCAAAGCCTAAAGCCAGGAGTCACAGGGAAGTTCTCTGGGAAGCTGAGTTGGGAATGGTGAGATTTAGGCAGCCTCAAAAACCTGGAAAATCCCAAGGGATAGGGGATTACAAAATTGTCCTGATGGTTTGGGAAAGGAAGCCACAAGCCTGGTCAAATAGTGGGAAGGATAGTTGAGCTTCTACAGCTACGTGCTGGCTACACAACACACTTAATGGCTTTTGACATGGAAAAGTAGGTTTTGCTGAAACAAACTCACGGTCTTTGCTGTGAGAGATTGGAGCTGGGGAAAACATCCAGGTCCAGGCCATGTCTGAGATGTTTTAAGTGGGCCCCTTGGCAGCATCATGAGATGAGGAGACCGAATACAAGTTGGTGTGGAAGCAGCACCAAGGAAATCATTAAATACACTAAACTCAGAACGTTTCATGTTGGCTGTCACTGACTATGCCAGAGCTCCCTACCAACATCAGCACTTCCAGATGAAGGAGAGATTCTGTTCCTACTGAGACTGGAAATTAGAAAGGCAGAATTATGGAGTCATTTTATTACAGTCATAAAACCTATGGTAATGTTTGCACACGAGAAAAGGTCTGAGTAGGACAGGTTACTGCAGCAAGGCCATCAGCATCATTAAACAGTCCCAGCCCAGCCACTGTGTTTGAAGGACCATCCACAAAACCAAACCTGAGAGCCAGGAAAATACATTCCCCACAACAAAAGACTGTCTCTCAAAGCATCATTCAGGGTGGTTCAGAGTCATTCTGTGCATCTGCCTGACGTGAGGTTTATAAAAGGGGAACAGGAAGGCAGGAGTGACCTAGATCCTTCACATGGCATTGGAAAAGGAACACAGTGGCAGCTCTGCTGTCAGCCTCCAACAAGGCTTGAAGGAGCACAAAAGAGGGTTGGAAGAAAAGCTACAAAGTCTTCTGGGGGATGGGAAACATCCTTCTGAGTCGAGGTCAAGGAGCTCTTCATGCTTGGCACAGGACACTGGAAGATCTTTGCTCTCCTGCAAGGAGGAGCTGGATGGTGCAGTGAGCTGGAGGGGCTGGGAATGGGAAGGGGGGTGATACAGAGCAGGAAGAGCTCTACCAGTGCCTGGGATGGCCTGAGCAAGGCCAGAGACACTGAACGTCTCTCAGCCATGCTTTGGGGCTTCCCCCCTTCACTGCTGACTCAGGGGGATTGAAGCAGTGATTGCAGTTCAATACCACACACTGAGCTGTTGTTTTCATCAGCAGAACAACTTGTTGTGCCTTTCTGAGCTTTCCTTTCTCCAGATTACTGCAAGCCCATCTCATCTGGAGATGGGGCAGGGTGGGCCCTGCTTCCACCTGTGACAGAGAGTCTCCTCTGGCCCTGGCTGTAACCAAGAGCAAACCCCAGGAGGAATCTGCTCCTCAGGCTGGCAGAGACCTCAGAGGTTTCCATCTCACTCAAAGCATGTGGTTTGCCATGTTTACCTGGGGTAGTCATGGTGAATCCCACCTGATCCAATGGCCCTGCTGATCCCTTTCTGCTGGCAGCTGGGTCTTGCGGGCTTGAAATAGTCAGCCTCACTACAGTCTTTGGGCTCAGTAGAAGGTATTTGGGTAAGACTATGGCCTAGGACAGGTAAAAGATGCAATAAGTGGTCTCTAAGCAGTTACTTTGAGCTTTAATTTTTGTAGCCCCCTTGTGAGTGGAAATAGCTGCTCAGTTCATTTATCTCTTCCAAATTAAATCCAGTTCTTTGCTGTTTGCACGTGAAGAACCTCTCAAGGTCAACAGCTCTCAGCTGCTCTCTCTCAGCCTGGCTGCTGAGAACTACGGCCTGCTGGGGGTAAATCCTGTAAGCAGTGACAGTGTGCACACAGGGCCCAGCCCTGGATCCTCCCCATGGGGCTGGCAGTGCTCTGAGTCCCCCTGCCCGAGGGAAGCCCTCGCTGCCCGCTCCTTGCTCCAGCTGCATCAATGGTGGTGCCACAGGCGCTGCTCCTTGCCCACTTCTCCTGCTCTCTGCAGCTACACTGGCAACTCCTTTTCAGCTTTGCATTTGCCTTTTCCTCAGCACCGCTCACAGTAGCTCTGTGTGTGTGTTGTATTGTGTGTGCTGCTCTGTGTGTGTTGCTCTGCTCACAGGCGGCTGGAAAAATCCTTTGGGTGAATTAATTAGTGGGGGTTGTTAACTGATTACTGATGGGTGGTTGGGCTCTGCGGGGACGCGGCTCCTGGCGTCGGGCTGGTCAGAGCCTTTGCCAGGACGTTGCTTTGTTTTCTTACAGACACATCACTTGCTTGTTTCTTACCCACGGAATGCAGAGAGGTCGCTTTAAGGCAGGGGAGGTGTTTCCCTGCAGCCCCGCTGGCAGCGGCTTCCCCGGGCTATTTCGGGACACGGCTCGGGGATGAGGCTGCTGTGGCGATGCTCTGTCTGCGATGCTCTATCTGTGCTCCCGGAACGCCTCAGCCGTCCTGTGGCCGCGGATCGCCCCGCACAGCAGCTCAGGAGCCCTGCGCAGCGAGGCTGGCTGTGGCCTGGGCCGAGCAGCCTGACGTGCTGCACTTCATGGGCTCTGAGACCCCCTGCCCGGCTCTGTGCCCTTGCCCAGCTCTGAGCCCCCCCCGCCCGGCTCT
>WBNH01009647.1:0-48135 GCA_013401255.1 Urocolius indicus
ATTTAGATATTTGTAAATATAATTCATCTGAGTTACAAAATTTCACTACTGCAATAGGTACTGTAAACCTAACAATATTGGGGGACTGCAGGTAAACTGCTGGCAAGTAAGGAAGGTGGGAAAATGAAAAAAGCCAAAATTAAACAAGTTGTTCCAAAAACAATTTCAAAAACACAGCAGGTTCATATTGCTAAGGTAGAGAAAAGTCATGCCTCAAAAGTCTCTTGCAGCCCCTTGCTGAAGTCAATATCTTTGTCCATGAAGGTAGGTCAGTGCAGCATACTGGGCACTAAAAACATTTTTAAGAGCTTTAGAGAAAATAATCTATTGTTGGACAAGAGGAAAGTCTCTTTCCTGAGTCTCTTTTTATGGAGAAGACCAGCAGTAGTCAAAGAAGGGAGGCATCAGAGAGATGCATCAGAGAGCCAGGGGCTTGCATGCAGAGGAGCAAGCACGTCAGGCTGTCATGAATGCTACAGGCAAGGAGAGGGGGCAAAATTTGTTACCATGACAAAATAATCAGCATTACTCACCATCAAAACTGAAGTTCAATAACTTTACGATGCAGAACAACTTGGCGAGAGAAAAGCTGATGGTCCTCAGTTTTGAACAACTGATGTAATACACATGGGAAAAGCATGGGCCCCATAAGCATGGGCAGGGGCCTGAGAAGAGGTGGTGAGCCAAAGGGATACAGAGATGTGGGTGGAAGAAGTGTGGCCATAGGACACAGATTCCTGCCAGGTGCCTGAACAAACCAGCCTTGTGCAGCCTGGGAAAGAAACACCGTGCCAGAGCAGGGAGACAGGCTCTGGGGCTTGGAAGACACAAAGAGTAAGAACGATTTTTCATTACACAGGTTATAGGTTATCTTGTGAAACTACTAGGCAGTAAGCCAAAAAGAAAGCTTAAGGGGGAGTTAATCACATTGTACATAATTAAGGTGTGGAATTCACTCTCCCACAGACTACTGCAGAAACCAAATTATAGGCAGTTTCAGAAGACCTAGACAAACTCAGGAAAAATAAATGCACAGATGGATATTAAACATGATACCACTCCCTTTACATGCCAAGCAGCTGTGGAGAAATTATAGAGGAAAATCTTCTTCTTTTTTTGGCCCTCATAGCCTCTTCCCAATTATTTTTACTGCTTACTGTCTAAGAATATACTATTTACAAGATATTTGATAGAAATATCCCACAAAGGATATTTTCCCACGTAGAATTGCCCCCATGATCAGTCTCCACATCGTTCTGATCATGCTGGTATGTGGCTGCACAAAGAGCAGCCACACTCAGGCTCTGACTGCAGAGGAGCTACTCCCACCGTCAGGATCACCGCAAGAAAAACCAGAGCAGTGCCTTACTGTCTCCTACAGAAAATATCACTGCTGCTCATACAGACTAATCCTTCTGTCTTTAAACTTCAGGCTGCATAAGCTACAGTTACCCACATAAAAACTGAAGAGTAGTATTTCCCTATGTGCTGATGACTTAGTGTATCAGTACCTTTGCTTTCTAGTCTCTATTGTGAACTTTCCTTTTTCCAACATTAGCAGTTGCCAGGTTTTTGAGTGAAACATATCGCATGCAAACAATATAAGGTTCAATTAATTATTCCAGTAATTTCTTCCCAGAAACCCTGTGTTTCCACATCTGACAATACCACAGCCGGCACACAAGGAAAATTCCTCTTAATTAAAAGAGTCTGTGAATCAGTAGATCAGCAAAAGAGCTACAACAGTGCAGGCTTCTCACATTGTCCTCCAAATCTGGTTTATATACAATCTGTCAATAGCTTGGGGATAACTACTGGAGAAATGCCACAGAAGGAGAGGGTCTGCAGGAAACTCCAGCTTAGCTGACACAGTTGTTGTGGGTGCGTACAGTCAGACTCCTCTCAAAATCAGAGCTGCCCAGGGGAACTCTCCCTACCTGCAAAGACCTTTGAGTAGAAGGGAGATAACCTTTCAAGTGTCTGGTTGAAACAGAGTACTTCAGAGAGAAAACTAAAAGGCAGAGGTTTTTATGTTACATGGTATCTTACATGTAGTTTATATTTTTTGCAATGTATTAGAAAGACTCAGTTGTATATCTTAAAGAAAATGCCCTTTTCCAGGAATATTCAGCTTTCCAATACAGAATTATGGACAAAAGAAAATTGCAATGAGTTTTTAGGTATATCCATAGATCAATGATGGATACTTCATTTCTTCCCCTTGAAAGAATATTTGTGTGTGGAGGTAGCTGAGGTAGCTGCACCAGCTGCAAATTTCCACATGACAGCTAAAGGCTGAAAGGACTTCGCTGTGGTCATGCTGGGGATGTTTGGTCCCACCAAACCAAAGAAATCAAGTGGACGATCACTTCTGAGCCATCTAACAGAACTCTGTAGCACAAAAGTACTGGTGGTCAAGGGGGGATTTTAATTGTCTGGACATTCACTAGCAGAGGTGTGCACCTTGACCCAAGCACAAGCACAGAGCTCTTCTGCTGCCCATGGGGTTTGCACAGCATAGGTTGTGTTTCTGCAGGTCTGGTTTCCATTTCTCTTGCTAACAAATGGCTGCTGCTTGACGAGTGTTTGAAGTGATAGAAGATAATCCTTGAAATACAGAAGCATAAAGAAGGTAGAGGCAGCACATGGTGCTTTCAAGCCTGCATAGCAAGCTGGCTGGGCAGCAGGCAGCATATCTTTTAGGAAGACATCTCTGGCTCAGAGGAGAGATTTGTTACAGCAAGGAATCCAACCACAATTTTGTGCCTCCTGATATTTACCGCTTCAAAGCAGAGGAAGCAAAAACAATTAATGCTCAGTCCTGAGCACAGAGCCACTGAGATCTCCTCATGGCCTTGGTCACTTGGCTGCTGCAGGGACAAACAGGGAGAGCTGGGAAGGTCATGCTTCATCCCAACTGGGACCTCAAACATGCCCTGAGAGGGATTCAGATCACTTCTCCATATCTTTCTTTGAAAATGTGTCTCTGATATATTTGCTTTAAAATACATCCAGTACCCTCTAATTCAGAAAGTGAAAAACAAGAGCCAGGAGCAATTCACGGCTGGAACTGAAATTTATTTATGAGAGAAAGAAGCTTATGCCTTTTCCCTGTGGTGCTGACCTACATAATCCTTGTGTGTCCAACCCTGGGGACACTAATGTCATTTTTAGACAGTCCAAGTCTACCTCCATCTGACCATCCTCACTATCTGGATTTTAAGTCTTCCTATACCAGTACAGTACCAGAATTTTTAGGACCTGATTGAACACAAACTACATAAAGAATGGGGAATTTTTCTAACCCAAAATGATTGTTCAGAACAAAAGGAACTTCTTTGACAAGAGTCACAATTCAAAGGAGTGAAAATGAGGTAGAGATGCACAACTTTGATTTGCACCTATATATTTGAATCTGCTAATTGTGCCCTCTGGGAGCTGAGCCTTTTGAAAACTATATTTCTTTAAACATACATGAAATAATTCTTGAATATTTCAAACATAGTCTTTATGTATAAAGTAAACATATGTTGATCAGTTATTTCTAGAATAATATGCCATCTGCTATTTGACAACACGTTCCTCCGAGTGCAGTGATTAGCGATGGGTGAAAGCAGAAAACCATTTTCTATGAAATTTTGCTCACTTGCAGACATTTTATGAAATTTAGAATCTAGAAAAAATACATCTTGAAAAATGATCAAGAGGTTATTTAATCAGACCAATGGCCCTGAGGTAACTGCACCCCATCAGATGTTTTCTAATCTGTTCTTGCAAACAGCCACTGGTGGACACACCATAGCTCCCCTTTCCCAGCTCTTGGCTCCAAGATTTTAAAAACTCTACCCATTCTGAACCATTTCTGTCGAAATTGAAGCTTGCAAATTTTTTTTCTAATTATTGCAGTGAAAATGTTATTGCAGTGAAAATCATCTGAGAGCTGAAAACCCCTTTCATCTCATCTCCTCAAGCCTCACTCTGAGAACCCACCTGGGCTTGACCATGCCATAAACCAAGTCCTATACACCATTGTGGTATGAAGAAAGATGCCTTTTAAGGGGCCTTTGTAGCATGCCATCATTTCACCCATCAGTGTTAACCATGCTGTAGTGAAACCCTCAGTGGCTGGGCAAACCCTGACTGCAAGAAAATCAGAGGACTCTCAGGCTACCTTTCCAGCTCTGTCAGCTGTGTGATGGAAAAATCTGCTCCTTTCTATAGGAGGAAGATGAGAACTGTCAGTGTTTTACAAGTCAAACCATTTGTACTTGATTTCAGATTAATCTGATGCCTGATTTAGGTAAAATCTAATAGTTTTGTGGTAAGAGAGAATGATTGAAACATAACTGGAAAGCAAAGTATGATTTGGAAACATTTACGTAAATAATCACTTCAGTTTTCACTGGACTAAGTCACAGAGAAGCTAATGACTTCCAAAGCAAGAAGTGCTCTTGCTATCAGAGCAGACTGAACAAGATGGAGATGAAACACTCTAAGTCTCAACAAAGATATAGCTCAGCATGTTTGGTAGTTCATGAAAACTGGCATGAAAACTTTCATCAGACCGTGCTGTGGAACACTCCTCATTTTTCAACCATAAAAAAACTTGAGCAGCACCTGAAAAGCTCTTCTCGTCCTGTCACCCTGAAGCCTGATACAGGAACGAAGCAGGAAGGGTGGCAACCCCAGAGTCTGCCACGTAAAGCCCAGAATAAAAGTGCTTTTCTCCTGTCAGACTCTTGGGGCTTTTAGCATGGAAGATACAAAGAAAAAATGTTCAGTGCACCTCACAGTCCTTGCTGCCAGAAGAGGCTGGCACACCTAATTATATCAGTGTGGGCATCTGTTCTTCATTCATGGCCAGAGCAGATGGAAATCAAGACAGCAGATCCAATTCTCCTGTATCACCTGCTGACC
Organism: Urocolius indicus; assembly: GCA_013401255.1. Classification (NCBI taxonomy): domain Eukaryota; kingdom Metazoa; phylum Chordata; class Aves; order Coliiformes; family Coliidae; genus Urocolius; species Urocolius indicus. The sequence continues at coordinate 4,918 of WBNH01009647.1, forward strand.
TGTCTCCATTTAAATCAAGCTGAGTGGTGGCAGACACCCACTACAAATCTCACTTGACACAAATGCTTTTTCTGTCATGCACAGGTTGCATTAAATCCTGTATGAGATGAACAACAGTGGCAAAAAAGTACAGGCCATAAGAAGATCATGTGCTCATCATTTCTGGTTGACGATTAGGAGACTGGCCCTCTTCGCAGCTCTTCACAGCTTCAGATGTGTGGGGTCAGACGAGGGACTGCAGTGGGGAAATGTGGACTAATACACTGATGGTGGGGTTGTGGCTGCTCTGTCCCTTCATCCATTTTGCTCCCAGCTTCTCATGTTTTCCCACAGCCCCTTTCCCAGCAGTGCCCTTGGCCCCCTACTCTGGCACCATGCTCTCTGTTCCAGCACACTGCTGTGCGGGGACACATTGGCCACCCCTGAGACTGGGGTGCAGCACTGAAAGGGGGATTGGGGAGAATAGGGAGGTGTGTTTTGGTTTGGTTTTTTTTTTTCATTTTTTCTTTTATCTAAAATGGTGCTCATCTGTTGATCGCCTCATATGTAGAACATTTTTCTACCTTATATGTACTGGGAACGTCAGCCTACATCATGCTAACTCTTTCTTCTCTAAACAAGCATCCGTGTGTAGCTATGCAGATGCAATATTGCCTTACCCTGATAGCCATCACCCTTTCCATGACTTTTACTTTGTCAGAGCTGCCCTAACACCTGTAGTTAGCAGGTGGATAAATTATTGACCCTGCATGTGCAGGTCCACCTTTTCTTCACTTTCCTCCTTGTCATTAGTGAGAAATATCTTATTTAAGAGGCTGCGCTCTTTCCCTTGCCCATTTTTCTCCATATCAGCTGAAGTAGCTTCTTCTGGAAAAGCCACTCGCAAACATCTCCACACATTCATTAATCCTCAGACAAGTTCATTAAAAACAACTATATAAGCAGCAAAGTTTTTTGTTTGTTTGTTTGTTTAAAATGTTGTGATTTCTTTCATCAGGTGACAGGAAAAAAAACCCCAGTATTGGGTGAAATAACCAGAAGTCCAGTAGAGGGGGAGACCTAGGGCTGCTGTCCTGGGCACTGCACCTCCGTGCCCACCCACCTGCCTGCAATGCAAAAGGCCAAGGTTACTCAGATATAAACCTGCAAACACAGAAACCCAAAGCACAAGTTTGGAATTAAAAACAAATTAAAATGGACCCAAAGTAGCTTCATTTCACAACATTTCACAACAGAAAAATCGAGATAAAAGTATACTGAGACTTCCAAGAGTGGGCAGAGCATACATTAATTATAGGCCCAAATGATTGCTGCAAGTTACTAAGATGATGGTGTAAAGTATTAGTAACTCCTTAGATATTATTTTGCTCAGTTTACTTGTTTCCATGGCATGTAAATGTTCTGATTTAACATTTAATGATCAGCTTACAGAAAGAGATGTGCAGCACTTTTCTCCCAATAATGGTACTTTTCACGTTTCTTACGGCCATAAGCACGCAGCTGAAGAAAGGCTGGAATAATCACATTATATATTACAGCCATTTAGTTGTAGAAATGAAGCATGAAATAAACACTTTAGTTCATTAGCCCCAGTAAAGTAGCTCAGTGTGAGTCTGCTGTCCATAATCACCGGTTAACTTGGTGATCACGCTTAACCTGCTGACATGCTTTATTAACAAACCCTCGAAGCAGCTCAGGATCTCATCCTGGAAATGCAACGAGTGCCCCTAGGAAATGCTTTTTTGGAGGAAAGAGGTTGTATTTCATTACCACTCTGCGTGCAACACCTTGTTTCCCTTCTGCTGCCTGCCTGCCTGTCCGCCTGCCTGCCCTGCCCACCAGGTCCCCACAAGGGTCCGGTGGCTGCACCATGGGTATGGCCTCCACCAAAAATTAGTACTCAGAGGTCTGGTGTGTTCCCCATCTCAAACAGTTGGCTTGGTAGTGAGGGGGAAGCCATGGGTCCCTTTTGTGCAGGAGACAGCACTCCTGCTATTTAATGCAGACACAGCTACGTGTTTGATCTACTCTGTACATTATAGAATCATTGAATCATTTTGATTGGAAAGGAACCTTAAAATCTTCAGTCCAACCCCTCCTCTCACACTGCCAAGCCCACCACTAACCCATGGCCCTCAGCACCTCAGCTCCGTGGCTTTGCAATAGCTCCAGGGATGAGAACTTCATCACTTCCCTGGGCAGCCTGAGACGGGGGCTGACAACCCTCTCAGGGAAAAACTTCTTCCCTATCTCCAACCTAAACCTCCCCTGGGGCAACTTGAGGCTTTTTTGTCTTGTCCTGTCACTTGTTCTTAGGAGAAGAGACCACTCCAGGCACAACGTTCTGTCAGGGAGTTGCAGAGAGTGCTCATGTCTCTCCTCAGTCTCCTCTTCTCCAGGCTGAACATGTCCAGGTTCCTCAGCAGACCTGAGCACCAGCACAAGCTGTCAGGCTGGCTCCAGCACATCATCAGCACTGTTTTATGGGGTTTTTTTATGGTTTTTTCTTTTCCACAGACCAAAGCCTTTTGTTTCACATTCATCTTTACTCTTTTTTATGCCATTTCTGCCCACATCACTGCAGGGCAGTGGGGACTGGCAGAGGGCCCTGCACCCTCTGCAGCTTCCATGGAAGAGAAGACGGCCAAATACGTCCAACAGACTTGACCAAAGAGCAAGTCTAACCTGAAAGCCTCAGCTTCTTCCTTTTTATCATCTCTTTATAACAATAGCCTAGCAACTACATGGAAATTGTATTTCTCAAAAAAGAACGGAAGGCTGTCACATGCACTCCAGGACATCAGAATATTTCAAAGCATATTCACTAAAATATATGCATATTAGCTACAGCTTTACTCTGTGGTTCAAATTACTCTGTCTTCTTGGGGGGAAAAAATGATATGGTTTCCATTGGAGGGCAGGAACTACAGCTCCATTAATAATTTCACAGCAAACCACATAAAATGTAACCCCTGTTCCTGTGTTCTTTCAAAACCTGAACCCGGTAGTGTAGCAAATAACTAAAAAAGAAAAAAAAAGGTGTTTAGAAGAACTCATTTTCATGCTCTGCAGACTCTAACCTTGTCTCCAAAAGCCAAGGTTGATGCGTCCCATGCCAAATTAAATCAAAGATGTATGCAGTAATGAAAAGGGTAGCATTCCATGAAAATCCCCACTTTTCAGTTAAAGAGGCCATGGTTTATTAGGTATGCAAAAATTCCAATGTCAGGGTAACTCTGCAAGTTAAGCTCTTTTCCTAAATGCTGAAGTATCCCACCGGCAGGAAGGAGCTAGCTCAAGTTTTTCGCCACTTGTTACCTGGATACTCTATCTCAAAAAAATCAAAGTTCCTCCTAGCAAAAATGCATCATTTACCTCTTAAGTCACAAGGGCAACATTCCCCAGTGCGGAAAACCAAGCGCAGTGGGATCCTCATGGCAGCAATCCCGGAGCAAAGCAGCTCACAGTTACACAGCAAGGCATCAGCAAAAATTTCCATGACCTTAGAAGAATTTGCTTCCCAACACAGAATAAAAGCCCAGCTTCCAGATCTGTCTGTGATATTTGGCCTATTTACACGAATTCTCTTGCTGTTGGCAAGCTACAAATGAGAGCAAGAGCTCGTTACCCATCTGCATAGCCAGATGAGTACCCAAGGGTAAAGAAACAGATCCTCGGGTGAGAGAGAGGCAGGAATTAAGAGCAGCTACTTACTGCAGTTATTAGGGGTGAATTGCAATTAAATGCAGTTATTAGGAGTGAAGCCACTGAGCAGCCCCACACCCTGATCCACAGCCCTGCACAGCCCCAGTCCCTGCCACTTGAGAGTAGAGGCCAGAAGAAAGGAAAAGGCAAATGATCCCTTACTGCATTTGTAAAGTGAAGCTATGCATGAAGAAATAGGGAAAAGGAGCAGATTCAAACACGTTGCAAATCACAATAAGCTGCAGAGAACATTTAATCATGGTATTCCTTCCAAAGAGAAAACAATATTAGAAATCTGCAGGGCCTGAGATTTGCATCTGAGTCCAATATGCTTTCCTTTTCTCATCTCCATTTGCCTTAAATCTTTTATGGGAGTCATTAAAAAATGTTGTGCACTACCACAGTCATAACAAATAAACTTATGCCCATTAAAAACTGCCTGCAGCACAGCAGGAAATCAGACAGATATATCAGTATCCCCCTGCAAAACAAATCTGCTTCCAGTAATAGCAGGGATTTTTCACAGCCTGTACCAGGGAAGGCACGCAGCCCTGACTCTCCACAAGAAACAACCTTCCTCCTTCACAGCCCCAGCTCCCACGGCTCAGCCCCGTCAGCTCTCCTGCTCCCCAATTATTTCATTAAAAAACAAATTAGAGTAAACTGGCCAGCCTGAGGCAAGCACAGGCGAGAGGAAAGCAGCCCAGAAGCCATTCCTCACACCTCAACAGCCATATAAGGCTGCAGAGCTCTCCTGGGAGAAGCCTGGTTGCCACTGATGCTGCAACAAGCATGGCCTCCTGCATGAGGCTCTCCACACCTCAGGCTGGGCTTGAAGCATGGGGTACTTCCAAGAAGAGTTTCAAGAATGGTTTGTGAGGCACATGGAGTTGGTATAAATCATGTTTTCTCTGTGCTAAAGCAAACGAAGGGCTTTGTATCTTTGTGCTGCTGGTTAGATACATGCTACCCTGACAGAGTCTGGGAAACTGCTGCTGTGATTTACTCATATCCTAGAAAACAAGTCTTCATTAACTACTGAAACTTGCATGTCGAAAAAGCACGTACTGTCAAGTGCTGGGTGTTGTTTAATGAAGTAAAACAAGGCACCCACCAAATACACAGCAGTCAGAGCTGGATCTCTTATTGATTTTCTTTCCTGGGCAGTAGTTCCCTCCTCCCGTGTTACTGATAAACTTTTGAAGACTTCTGCAGCATACTCCTCCTGCAGCTATGGCCAGTTTCCACTCAAGACGCTCCCCAAAGCCAATGCAGATGATACTACATCAGCCCCAGGGATGTTATGCTATTCCCATATACACACGGCCGCATCCTTGCCACACCCAGGCTGTGTGCTGTCACAGCACTCGGGGCCTTTTCAGACCTCTGGCTTGGCTCCTGAGGACAGTTAAACCACAAGTGTTTAGCATCCTTCTGCCAGAATAAATTCATGGCATTGTTTTTTCCTTATTTTTGGTGCAGTCAACAGAGCTATTTCTCTGCTTCAGGCCAAGCAAATTACACACACTACAGTATTGCATATAAAATATTGGGCTGCATTCAAAATTCACTTTCGATTCTAATGCATTTGAGGTTTAGCTGGCTATTCATGGGGAAAGAAATAATATAGACAGGCAGCATGGTTGGACGTGTTTAGAGCAAAACAGCAGCCTGAGGAGAAAATAGCCTGGGTCAGAGGTTCCCCCTGCTCCCCATGGCTTCCCAGACAGCACAGACAACAAGCAGAACAGCACCCTACCCTTTAATGGAGAGGGACTTTAAAGCAGAAGTTTAGGTTTAAAATGTTCAAGTTATAAGAGCCCAGTTTGGGTTGTTTCTTGCCAGAGGTGATGAAATGATCCCTTCACATATGGTGGGACACCCATGGCATTGCCGGAGCCTCCCGGAGGGTCTCTGGGCCTCCCTGTCCGCCAACAGCCCCCCCTGATGCACACTCAACAAATTAAGCTTTCCAATTGTTTTTTTAATTGAAATATTGCTCCTGCCTGCTCAAACACCTCTTCAAGACTACTGATATTTATCCAACATATTGAAAAATTACTTAATTTTCAGGAATTTTCTTCTTTTTTTTTTTTTTCCTTTCTCTATCTCCCTAGCAACCTGGCAGAGATAACAAAGCAATGAACAATTCTCACACATTTCACGCATTTCTGAGCATCGCAGCAACCGCTGTTAGAAAATTTAATCACGTTGCTTTCATAACATTTATTTTGCATATTTCCGCCGTCGTTCCATGCATGGAGCGTGGCTGTGGCGCCAATCACTTGCCGAAAGTCACACGCAAACACAGTCCAATACTCCATCGAAATCTGATACTGAAAAGACCTGCAGAAATAAAAGCTCCTGCTGTCAAGGGGACACATTCCTTGTGCTCTTCCCTGCGTTTAATTTAAAGCTTGCTTGTGGTAAATAGGTTGGAGCCCACTTTCCCATTTTCCCGGTGAAAGGGGAAGTGAATCTCACTCTGTATGAAACACTCTCTTATCTTTAAACTGATTTCACCAATATCAGACATGAAACTGCCTCTGGGTTCATATATGTCAACTTCACTTAGCTAGATTTAGCAGACAGTATTAAAGGAAATATTATATGCCTAAAGTACCATCTGTGAACTTGTACTGCTCATCACTGCTAATTAATTCTGCCTTGAACAGCCTTCTGGACCATCCATGAGAACATACAGGTGCTGGTCATAACTCTCAGACCACTTTTCCTTTGGGGTAATTCATTTGTGTTTGATATTTCAGAGTTCTCCAGCTTCATAAAATGTATTTCTGACTTGTTTCTTGTGAATCAAATTGAGTGATAATTCTGCCTTCAGATTATAAATGATCATATTAAACCACAGTGAGTATAAAAATGTGGTTTTTTATAGTTACCATTCTTTGTCTCTCTCCCGATTTGTTGGGTTGGGGTTTTGGGTTTTTTTGGTATGTTTGGTACGTAGTGCACATTTGTCTAAGTATAAATTGCTAGCTGGGCACATGTTGTATTCTGGCAAGACCCCCCCTGCAGTGCTGCCTCCAAGGCCTCAACATCATGGAGCTGTTGGAGAGGGTCCAGAGGAAGCCATGGAGATCAGAGGGCTGGGGCACCTCTGCTATGGTGACAGGCTGAGATTTGGAGGTGTTCAGCCTGGAGAAGTCTCTGGGGACAACTTAGAGCAGCTTTCAGTACTTAAAGGGGCTAAGGAGAAAGCTGGAGAGAGACTTTTTGCATGGGCATGGAGTGACAGGACAAGGAGTGATGGCTTCAAATTGAAAGAGAAGAGATTTATATTGGATATTCCGACCCAAACCATTCTATGATTTTATTTTAGCACAGGGTCACTGCACCCTGCCTTGTGCACTGTACAAGCAGGAGGCTGCTGCTGTGCCGCTGTGACATACCTTCTCTGAAAGGTCTGACCTTCCTGCCCTGGCAGCATCAGACATACTGCAGGGGTGCAAACTTCTTTTCTTTTCTGATCAACCTCAAACAGGCCATGAACACACTTTGTTCTTGCTAGCAACCACCATATTGCTTCATTTCCAATAGAAACATAATTCTTTCAGTAAAAGTAAGTCACAGTACCTCAATGAACAATAAGGTTTTGTTTCCTCTTTCTATTTGCACTTTTTTCTCCCCACAACCTGGCTGTTGCACAAGCTAAGTGCTGCAAAGCAAAGAGGAAACCAAATGTGTAACTTATCACAAATGGTATGGGGACTCTGCCAGCACATCCATGTAGATGCCAATCCACTTAGTTATGCCAGAAGATCATTTTTCTAATGATATCAAGATGCAATATGGGACGATATCAGTGGGATTCAAAGGGTTGGCATGCAGTGTCCTCCAAGATACCCACAACTGTGACAGAAAATGCTAAAATAAAATCCCACCATCTAGGAAGGAGTTTGAGAGCTAAAGTTTTTTAGGTCACACTCAACGAATGGAAGTTCCTTTGATGAGGCATCCAAGCAAAATCTCCATCGCTTCCCAAGAGCATCCTGCAGGTGGGACCACCTCAGTGCCTGTACCTTGAAGAAGGGCCTCAGACCCCAGTGGCCACCGGGCCAGCCCCACAGTGGCTGAGCAGGGAAACAGCAGGGAGCTCGGCCCTGCTCGCTCTGCTCTAGTCCAGGCTGCCTCAGGCTGCTTTCTTGTTTCCTTTAATTGAGTGGGAAAATACCTCCCTGAGCTGAAGGTAATTGGCAAAGCAGTCTGGGCACTCAGGAGCTTTGTAAAAATAAATATGGGAAGCTAAATTAGTTTCAGCATTTTTAAGTCACAGAAGTGCAAAGGCAAAAAAAAAAAAGCCAACAGCCGCAACAACAAATATTCCCACTGAGCCCTGTTTGCTTGAGGCTGGGGGAGCAAGAAGGGAAGCTGAAGCATGACCTCAGCTCACATGGTCCCAAAACCCACATCTTCTAGGCAGGTCAGCTGGAGCCAACACAGCACCAGAGCTCAAACACCAAGATCAGGTGCCCATGAGCACCTACAGCCACTGCTCCAGCGCCATCTGCCCTTTGGCCACCTCCATTTCAGGACTGACCTACATTTGGGCATAAAAACAGTTGTTTGGATGGGTCTTGGTGCCTTCTCTCTGAGTGGTCCCAGGGAGGTTGTCAAGCAGATGATGTTCTTGCTGTGTTGCAATGGAAAACAGACTTCCAGAGACACAGTTGGTCATTTCCTCTGGTGTAGTAGGACTGGTGGGACAGCATTAGGATACTTAATCCTGGGGCCATCAAATCCATCCATGGGGAAATAAAGAGAGAGAGCTGTCATCAACTTCTGCTCAGCATCTAGCAAATTCCATGCTGTGCCATGAACCTGTGAGTGGAAGCAGCTGGAGAGGCCCTGCTCCAGCCTGATTGTAAACCTGCAATGAGCTCTGCCAGTTACCCCTGAAATTTATTTCATCTCCCCATTGATAGTCTGCAGGGAGCTTCCACTCACAGGGCTGCTTGGCAAGACACCAAGATGCACAAGGGAAACGGTGCCCTAAATCACAATGCTTTAAACGAACAGGACTGCAGCTCAGTGTGCGGGGAAGCACAAAGGCAAAGTCTTTGGTATATGAAACATATAAATAAGGAAAGTGTTTCCAAGCCTGAGCACACATGGCCTGGAGGCACCCTCCAGCTCCACGCAGATTTAAACACTCTGCCCTGGAAGCCAAAGCACTCTCCCAGCCATGACTTGCTGCTGGGCCATGGCCCCAAGCACTGCTGCACCTCAGAGAGAGGAAAAGCCTCAGCTCCCTTTTCCCTGTTAGTCCATCCCCCTTCCTGGAGAGCAGAGGATGCCCTCTCCCTCCCATCATCCCTCCACAGGACACCCTTCCCTCTCCCCCAGCTCACCTGTGAGGTTATCCCATGTACCAACAACCTCTTTTACCTTTTCTTTTGGCCAGTTCTCACAAGCAGCTGTGAAAGACCACGAAGTGATGTTGGTGGGTGCTCTCCAAGTGACATTCCCAGTCAGCACCCAACGCCAATGTACACGAGACATTTTCAAGACAAGGTGCCATCGGCACTTCCCTTCCCACTAGGAGAAACAGAGCCACAGTGTGATGCAAAGGACATGGTAGAAAGGGAACAGCTGGGAGCTTCTGTAAGGGACTAATACAACAGTGTGACTGAATATGCATATAAATACATATGCATTGTTTATGCAAGATTATAATCATATACAAATAATATTTTCTCTTACTAATAATTTGCACCAAAAATACACCAAACATTCCCCAGATTACAGTCTGACTATTAAATCTCAGTCCCAGAGGCTGAGACCCACCCAGGCATTCCCTCAGACCCTGGCACTGGCAAGGTATTGGCAGGCAGAGGCCCTCTCCCTGGCATCCCACAAACAGTGTGTGACTGGTGGGGGGCATGGGCCAAGCCAGGGCTGAGCTGCTAGGGTTTCATTTTAACCATTTAATTCTTTGTTTTCAACAAGTCTGAAGCATAATATTCCATATCAAGCCATTTTGTCAAAGACCACAATGGTTTCTCTCTTAATCAGGCTCCCTCAGCAACACTATTTAATTATCATCTGTGGCTGGTTTCCCCCGCAGGCAAAGAGCCAACGTGTCACCCGTCACCCATTTCCCACCTCAGCCCCGTGGCATGCAGCCAGTGCTGTTTTCAGCTTCACTTCCTACGGAAACCAAACAAGGGCTGTAAAAACCCTTAACCTCTAATCGGCTTCAAAACTTGTGCCAATCAAAACAGTGACCTGGGGAGCCTCTGGAGAGCCAGAGGCTGGCATTTCAAACACACTTGGCATACATATTTGAGGAAGAGGAATAGAAGGGGAAACAGGTGGGAATTTGGTTTGTTATTTTGCTCTTTTGCTGCATATAATCGTTTTGTCTGGAAAAGACTCTAAAGATTATTGAGTCCAACCTCCTCCCCTCACACTGCCAAACGGGATCTGAAGGTGTGGGGTTTGAAAGAATCATAATACATGGAATTATTTTGATTGGGAAAGATCTTTAGGCTCATAGAGTCCAACCCCGCCCCTCACACTGCCAAGCCCACCACTAATCTATGGCCCTCAGCACCTCACCTTTTCCAACATCTTCAGGGATGGGAACTCCACTACCTCCCTGGGCAGCCTGGCACAGGGGCTGACAGCTCTTTCAGGGAAAAACTTCTCTATCTCCAGTCTAAACCGCCCCTGGGGCAACTTGAGGCTGTTTCTTCTTGTCCTGCTGCTCATTACTAGGGAGAAGACTGACCCCCACCTCACTACCACCTCCTGTCAGGGAGTTGCAGAGAGTGCTCACGTCTCCCCTCAGCCTTTTCTTCAGGCTGAACACCCCCAGGGCCCTCAGCTGCTCCCCATCACACTTGTGCTCCAGCTCCTTCTCCAGCTCTGCTGCCCAGCTCTGGACACGCTCCAGCCCCTCAATGTCCCTCTGGCAGTGAGGGACCCAACACTGAACACAGCACTCGAGCTGCAGCCTCACCAGAGCCCAGCACAGGGGAACACTCACTGCCCTGGTCCTACTGGCCACAGTATTGCTGATACAAGCCAGGATGCCATTGGCCTTCCTGGCCACCTGGGCGCACTGCTGGCTCATGTTCGGCTCCTGTTGATCAACACCCCCAAGTCCCTTCGCTCTGAGCAGGTTTCCAAGCCCGTCTGTCTCAGCCTGCGGTGTTGCCTGGTGTTGGTGTGGTCCAAATGCAACCTCTTGTCCTTCACATCAGTTTACTACAGCCCACTCAAGCCACTCTGCAGATCTAGTGCAGAGGCCTTGGCGATCACTGGGCCATGAGCATCATGTAGGGCTGGGATAGGGCTGCAGGGACATTTGGCATCACTGTCAGCAGCAAGTACTGGGGAAAAATATCTCCTCTTGTGTTTGAAGGTTGACTAGCCCCTGTGTAGTTATCAGCAGGGACTTTTTATCCCCCTGAGGCAGTAAAATGCAGAACCTCAGCCTCAGTTCTCATTATTTCTTTCTTTAGGGCAACATTTAAGTAGCCACTTGTAGAGGGACCAAAGTGTCAACCAAGATCCCATGACGGAGAAGAGTCCCCATCCAGTCAGCATGAGACACACTCAGACCCGAATCTCCCAGGTCATGCACAGCCTCCTGTTCACCTGAATATCCTGCCTATTTAAAAGTAAGTTTTGTGTGCAAGTTTATTAAAAAAGTATGGTTTATGGATTTAATTAAAGTACTGCGTATGAGACCTTGCTAATCCTGTTTGTACTGCAACTGTATTAAAGCACTGAAAATCGATATATTTGAGTTTAAATATTTTATTATGGCAAGTTGTTAAATATTAATGATGTAACAAGTAATCAGTGTCACCACTTCTGTCTGTTCTGTAGGGTATGTGCAGGAAATTAGTGGAAAAAAAACCCAAACAAAGCTCTGTTCATTTTGATGGCCAAGCAGCTCTGTGTTTCTCAATTCAGGAAACAAATGTTGGTGATTCATTGAAGTCACAAGAGAATCTTCCTATGGCTGTTCTCTGCCTCATTACAAGCATAGGGCTACAGAGCATGTGCATCATATGGATCAACTTCTATGGTGCAAGCCAAGACCTGACCTTGCATCACGTCAGCTGCTGGCACCTCTGGGTGCTGTGTGCTTCTCAACCATCTCCATAGCTCCAGGGACATCCCCAGCTCTCAGCCCACCAATTGCTCTGGCAGCAGAAATGGACATTTTCTGCCCATTTGGTGATACTTTTCTGAGTTACTCCCATCAGCAGAAGCAGGAAGAAGTCCCAGAACACTCAGCTATAAAAGAAGCAGGCAGGTGGCTGCAGCTTCCCTGGCTAATTGACACACAAAGATAATTGTGAACCTTCTTGGGGAGATAAAGCACACTGCATTTACTGATAGCAGCAACCTGTGGCCTGATGGAAATCCAAAGGTCACGGCCACCTGCCAAAAGACTGTAGAACTTTTACACTCAAACCTTGTCCCTGAAATACACAGTTCTTAACAATGCTTCTGCTCAGAGAATGTCAAATACTGCACAAAATGAATCGCAAACACGAGTTCTGTAATCACATTTTAGAGAGACCTGAGTTTATTAATATACATGATCTTGTAAACCTGGCTCCCACAAAAAGGCAATGAAGGAGCCAATTTGTTTGTGATCAAATCCTCATTCTGGAGCAAGTCAATCTTATTTTCTGTCCTGCCAATGCACACACAGCACACGGTGGGGAGATTCCTGCCTGGGACAGCCATGCCTGGCTTCTCAGGAAGGGTAGTAGGTGTAGATGTTTTCAGGGAAGGATGCAAAGTATCAAAAAGAAGGACCACTTCAGCTCACAGAATGTGTGGATCAGTTGCTTTTGGAGAACTTTCTGTGGTTGATGATTGCTAACATCATTTTTAAAAAGCAATACAACCATTTAGGTTGGATAAGACTTTCAAGATCGAGTCCAACTGTTCCCTCAGCACTGCCATGGCCACTAATAACCCACGTCCCTCCGCACCCCATTTACACAGCTTTGGAATCCTCTAGAGATGGACACTCCCTCTCTGCTCTGGGTAGCCTTTGTCACAGCTTAACAGCCCTTTTGAGGAAGAAATTTTTCCCAATCTCCAATCTAAACCTCCCCTGGTACAATTTGAAGCACCTAGGAAGTCCATCCTGAGCACAAGTAGGGTGGAAACTAACTGACTGTGGACATTGACCATGCAGATGATATCCGTATATGAGACAGTCGGGTCATGCTTCCCTCATCCCTTCATCCTGCCTCTTGCTGAGGATCCATCAACACTCAGTCACATCTCAGGATGCAGCTGGACTCTGGGAGCATCTCTGGGTGCTCACCCAAAAGCAGGGCACGGGGATCACACTGAGACCTGGAAGATCTGCATGAGGCATGAGGCTGCTGGGAGGAACACAAGCCTTGGCATCTTTATCTGAAGATATGGGCTCTCTCCCATTTTAAAGGCCAGATCCTGAAAAGCGTGACTCCATTAGTCTCCTGTTCCCTCTGTAATATGAAAACACACACATCTGTGGTGTCACACCCAGGCCCCAGGGCCCCCTTTCCTGCACACCAGTCCTCACATTCCACGTCTGTTTACCAATTCCTGATGTGCAATGTTGTTCACACTGTCCAGGTAAATTGATGCACCAGGTTTCTGACACAGTCTTATTCAGCAGCATCATGCATCTAATTTTTAATCTGACTAACAGAGTTGAAATGTCACACTAATAGAGACTCACGTGCCTCACAGTTTTCTCCTATCAATCAATCAATCAACCTTTCATTATTAGGTAACTGGAAATATTTATCCTATTCTGCATCACACATGTTTTTCCTGAACAAAATCTAAGTTAACATTTCCAAAGGGTAAAAAGGCACCAGGGATAGGACAGGATAATATCCCTACTGTGTGTAGTTCTGGGCTCCCCAGCTCAAGAGAGGCGCAGAACTTTTAGGGAGAGTCCAGCATTGGGCTACCAAGATGATCAAGGGACTAGAACATTCTTATGAGGAAAGGTTGAAACAGTTGGGGCTGTTCAGACTGGAGAAGGCTGAGGGGGCACCTCATCAAGACTTATAAGTACCTAAAGGGTGAATGTCAGGAGAATGGGGCAACACTTCTTTCTGTAGCATCCAGTGACAGGACAAGGATTAACAAACATAAGCTGGAACACAAAAAGTTCCACTTAAAGACAAGGAGAAATTCCTTTGGTGTTCAGGCAAGGGAGCCCTGGCACAGACTGCCCAGGGAAGGTGTGGATGCTCCTTCTCAGGAGGCTTCCAAACCCGCCTGGACACGTTCCTGTGTCACCTGATTGTGGGGAATCTGCTTTAGCAGGAGGTTGGGCTGGATGAGCTCTATGTCTATGATTTCTACATTTCAGTTTGTATTTTCCATTTTTTTCCTAAGAAAACAGAAAATTGGGGAAAAAGACCTTTTTAGATGTACTGGAAAGAAAAGGGGAAAAAAAAGAAACAACAAACTGATTCTGCTTTAAAAGTCATTAAAATGTTCAAATGGGAAAAAAACCAAGCCTCTGTAATTATTACCACTGGAAGCAGTTATTTTTCTTACTCTTGTTAGAGCCTTCTTTGAAACGAAAAGCATCTTTCCTGCCAAATGAGATCCCTTTCTATTACCTTAATTTTTTTGCTGTTAGGAAAACCACGTCTTTGCAATTCAACCTGACAGGGGTCTCCCTGCTCTTGGCTCACAGGCATGCAGAGGAGGGATGTGCTGTGGGGCCCCTGCCATCCCTGAGGGGCTGCCCCAGGTCCCATCACCATCCCAGCAGGAGCTCTCATGGCTCTGACAAGCTCCCAGCTTGGCTTCTGCTTTTCTCCCAGGGCAGCAGGTTTCCACATGACTCTAGGCAATGCTCTGTGTGGGAGCATGATCAATACAAACATGATGAGCTGAGTTTACTGGTGATTTTTTCTGTATATACTGTGGCAAACTCTAATCCCCACCACAGTCAGCCCTGCTCTGAGTAGCAAGCACCATGCAAGCACCATGGTATGGAATCACAAATCACCTCTTACCTGATGCTATTTGAAAAGGGCAGGGAGAGACACGTGTGACTGAAAATGCCTTTTCATCTCACTGCACTTCTTGCTGTGGAAAATGCTTGTCAGGACTCAGTTGTAAATTGAAAATTTGCTTTTCACAGAATCACCCCCTGCTCTGGCAGATCTAGAGTAGGTCACACAGGAACACATCCAGGCGGGTTTGGAATGTGTCCAGAGAAGGAGACTCCACAACCCATCTCCCTCACCTGATCAGGGAAGAATTTTTTCCTTATGTTTCTTTGGAACCTCTTATGTTCCAGCTTATATCCATTGCCCCTTGTACTGTCATTGGACATCACTGAGAATAGCCTGGCTCCATCCTCCTGACGCCCACCCTTTACATATTTGTAAACGTTAATGAGGTCACTCCTCAGTCTCCTCTTCTAGTTGGAGGCTATAGGCCTCCAACTAGACCCTGTCCCATTGATCACAAGTCTCTGCCTTCTTCCCTTCAACCAGTTAACAATCCACCTCACTACCTGATCATCCAACCCGCACCTTCTCAGTTTTGCTGTCAAGATGCTGTAGGAGATGGTGTCAAATGCTTTACTGAAATCAAGATAAACCACATCCACTGCACTATCACCATCTATCCACCTAGTTACATCTTCATAAAAGGCTATCAGGTTAGTCAAGCATGACTTCCCTTTGGTAAAACCACATTGACTGCTCCCAGTGACCCTCTTGTCCTTTAAATGCCTGGAGTCAGCACCCAGGATAAGTTGTTCCAGCACCTTTCCAGGGATGGAGGTGAGGCTGATCATTCTGTAGTTCCCCAGCTCTTCCTTCTTGCTCTTTTAGAAGACTGGAGTGACATTTGCTTTTCTCCAGTCCCCAGGCACCTCTCCTGTTCTCCATGACTTACTGAAGATGATGGAGAGTGGTTTAGCAATGCCTTCTGCCAGCTCCCTCAGCACCCACTGGTGCATCCCATCACGGCCCATGGATCTATGTACATCCAGAGTGCTCAACTGATCCTTAACCCAGTCCTCATCAACCAAACAAAACTCCTCCTCTAACCTGACTTCCTCTGGAGTCTGATGCTCCTGAGGACAGTCTCCAGCAGTATAGACAGATGCAAAGAAGGCATTCAGTAACTTCCTTCTCTGTATCCTCTGTCACCAGGGCATCTGCCTCATTCAACAGTGGGCCTACATTGCCTCTAGCATTAGATTTTTCCACAAAAAAAAACTTTTTTAAAACCTACGTTTTTGGGAGGTTTAAGGGAGACCAGGAGTTATTATTTAAACCCTCTGAGTGACCCCTTGGGGTAAATCCCAGCTGCTCCTCAGCAACCAGTGCCATCGAGATGGGGTCCACTCCATGGACTTCTTTTCTCTGTCCTGCTTGGGCTCACAGTGAGATTGAGAAGGTAGTTCTGGGTGATAGCGATTAAAAGCACCTTTTCCCCTTCTAGAAAGCTGCACCAGAAGCTCCTTTCAGCACGGTTTGGCTGCAGGCACACAGGCTGCTTAGAGTGGCAGTGCTCTGCTACCATCTGCAGGGCTGTCTGCACCCAACAGATGACGGAAAGCAAAGCTTTACCTGTCCCTTGGCTTAACTGCTAAATGCAAACACGAGCCTAAATACAAAACGAGAGGGGCACATGTATGGCCCACCAGCACCGTGGGCTCCTTCCCACAGCACTCTGACACACAAGACACAAGCACCAAGAAAACAAAGGAAGTGTTTTCATATAATCATAGAATGGTAGGATTGTAAGGGACCCTCAGAGGTCATTTAGTCCATCCCCTCTGCAAAAAGCAGGTTCACCTAGATAAGGTCACATAGGAACTCGTCCAGGTGACTCTTGAAAACCTTCAGAGAAGACATCTCCACATCCTCCCTGGGCAGCCTGTGCCACGGCTCCGTCACCTAAACAGTGAAATATCTTTTTCTTATGTTTAAATGGAACTTTTTGTGTTCCAGCTTCTTTTCATTACTCCTTGTCTTGTCACCACATACCACAGAAAAAAAGTGATGCCCCAACCTCCTGACATTCACCATTTAGATATTTGTAATATTAATGAGATCCCCCCTCAGTCTCCTCCAGACTAAACAGCCCCTGTTCCCGCAGCCTTTCCTCATAAGGAAGATCCTCCAGTCCCCTGATCATCTTGGTGGCCTTGTGCTGGACTCTCCCCAGCAGTTCCCTGTCCCTCTTGAGTTAGGGAGCCCAGAAGTAGACACAGGACTCCAGATGAGGTCTCATCAGGGCAGAGTAGAGGGGGAGTAGAACTTCCCTCGACCGGCTGGCCACACTTTTCTTGATGCAGCCCAGGATGCCATTGGCCTTCTCAGCCAATGTTTTATTGATGTCCCACAAAGCAGACACCAATGACAACACTAGACATGCAATAAATACTTCCCCAGCTCAGCTACTTGCAGCAGTTACCAGCATCCTCCACCTCTAACACTTTCCAGCTTCAGCACCCTCCAGCTCCAAGACCATCCAGCTCCATCACCTTCCAGCTCCATGACCCTCCAGTTCCAGGGTCGCTGCACCCTGTGGTCCCACACAAGCATCCAGCCCCTGACACAGGATAAGGTACCATCTCTGAGGAAATGGAGGGTGATTTGTCTGTGTTTCCATATTTCATTTTGAAAAGACAGCCAATGACAGAAGGTGGCACTGGCCTCAAAGCTGGTGTGAAGCACAGAAAGTGATGCTCAAGTGAGGCTAGTGGTCCCAGTAAGCCCGCTCAGCACCCCAGCTCCATCTTTCCTTGGCAGATACATGCCTTACTTCCACTGCTGTGATAATCAGATACTTCTGATGGCAGGTGGGATTCTGGCAGTGGAGTGGGAGTGCATTTCCCCACATCCCTGCCCCATTTTCCCAGTCCTTGAGTACACAGTGCTGCACAGGTACCTGTGCTTTCTGCATACTCTGATTTCCTGAAATAAAACATCAGCATTTCTTAGCTGAAATGTCATTGTTGCAGCTCCACCACCACCTCTCTATTGGACAGTCTGCAACTGACACCAAGCGAGAGCGCAGAGGAACACCTGCTCGTAGCAGACATCCCCTGGTCGGGAGGTCTGTGGGACCCACAGGCAGCTTTTATGAGGAACTTTCCTGGCCAAAAACAATCCCCTACTTGCCATTGATGTTCCTCTGTGGCACGGGGCAGACGTCATCCTTCTGCTCCAATGGAGTCACCCAAACCCGCACCACCCACCCGCACCAGTGTCACGATGGGACCAGGCAGTGTGGTGTTGCCATGCTGCAGCCCCTGCACCTCCATTCATCTCCAGATCAATCAGGGAATACTAAGTGATGTCAAGACTGAATGGCAAACACCTCAGGGCAGTGCTTGCAGGAGGAAATGTTCCTGGCACAGAGCCGAGGACAGTACCACCAGGTGCTGGGTCTTGGCAGGGGCTGTGCTGTGCCCACCGCCTGCCCGCACATGGTAATTCCCATGGCAACACGCTGCCATGGCGCAAACGTAAGATAAACTGAAATGGAAATGACTAAAAGCAAATTCCATCATCTGCTCCGGTGACAGAGCCAATATCAGCGCCCATCTGCCTGCATTATTGCTCTGGATTAGAGAGAGAAATAGAGACGGAGTGGGAAAGCGACAAAGCAAGCGCACACTTATTGAACGCGGCCGTCCTCGGCTTCAACAGCAAACGACTGCTCGGTCCTGCGCACCTCACGTCTGCCCGCCTGCATCCCGGTGCTGGAGGAGAGCAGGACGGCAGCCGGGGCCGCGGCGCTCAGCCCACCCTCCGCACCCCCGGCCCCGCCTCGGACGCACCGGCACCGGGATCATCCAGCCGCCCTCCCCCGGCTCGCTCCCCGGGCGCCCCTCGGGACCCCGAACCTCTCCGCTTGCTGCGGCATCACGGCGAGGAGCCGGCCCCTCACCGCGGGTTCCCGGAGCTACCCCAAAATGTCTGGGGCACGGGAGGCGGGAGGAGCCGCAGCTCCTCACTAATTCCTGCCCTGTCCTGCTCCGGTGAAACTCGGAATTCGCTGCTTGATCCTTCAGAGCAATCCTGTGGTTTGCATTATTATTCAGCACAATCTCATCAGCTTTTATCCTTTAGCTGTGACCTTATGATAGTAAGTTAAGCCTACAGAAATAGCATTTGTAATTAATCTATTTCCATAAGATTAGCATGTCAAATGTCACAGGGATACATGTAAGATCCCTTTGGAGCTTAAAATCCTTTTGTCCAAATTGTTTTAAAACCATGACAGTCTCATCAGGCAGCAAAGAGCCGGGGGTGGGGGAGCAGTGGGTAGGGCTCTCCATGGTGCCCAGCCTGCCACAGAAACCACCAGCTCTGCTTGCTGCTGCCAAAATCTGCTCACTGCCCCATCTACCTTGCATGGCCAATGTCAAAGTACCACTGAGCTCACCCTGAATGAGAGGACAGCCCCCTGCATCACAGCCATCGCAACGGCTGAGCCTGGGGGGGTTGCCACTCTCATGCCCCCCATCCTCCCACCATCCTAGCCCCGCCACTGTTGCCGTGCGAAGCAGTGCCATCGCCGACCTCTGCCACATCAACACTGATGCAGCACTTAAAAACTGGTAGAAAAGTAATGCTAGAAGATATGGTGGGATTTAGTTTATCTTTTTTTCACAAGAGTACATCATGCACAAAGTGCTCCTTACCTGTAAGGAAAATCCCCTTTTCATTCCAGCACAACTTTTTTTTTTCTTTAAGTTTAATGCTGTGTATTCCACCAGGAGTTGTTAAAAAACACCTTAAATCCCTTCGAGTCTCTGCTGTCACTCCTCGCATAGCTTAGGCACCCTGTGTGCCCATCAGCATTCACTGTGTCACAGAGGTTTGTACTCCACCATGTGCCACTAGAGGCTGTGTGCCCCACTGAGGAGCCTCCCTTCCCTCCTCATCCCCTGACACTGATTTCTTCCTCAAAAGAGCTGTTGAGCCCTGTCACAGTTGTCCAGGGCAGTGGTGGACTCCCCATCCCTGGAGGGATTTCAAAGCCATGTAGCTGTGTTAATGGTGGCTGTGGCAGTGTTGGGGGAATGGTTGGACTTGAGAGGCTTTCATGGTTTTTCCAACCCAAATGATCCCCTGATTCTATGAACTCCTGCAAGGCAGTGCCACCTCATCTCCAAAATGGGCTGCTCAGAGGCGTGTTGACACTGAGTAGAATCTGGGGCTGGCTTCATGTCTCCTAAATTATCCTAGTGTCACAGCTCATCTTACAGCATCTCCAGGGAGTATGAAAATGATTTTTTCCCATTTTCTCACTCTATTTCTCCTTTTCCTCTTGGAAATACAGGATGACACTGTGTGATAAGGTCTGTCACTTTAAATTAAACCATCTAGACAGTTTTTTATCCTGCAATAATCAGAATGCAGATAAAATGTCACATCACTTGGAAGACAGAACCCATCAGAAGGAATAAAAGGACAAAAAGCCAAATACCTGGATACCTCCTGGGACTAACAGTGGGATCTTTGACTCTTCCAGCCTCCTTACTGCTTTTGTTAATTTTACAAGAATCATACTTTGTTGTCTTCAGATACATCTGCAGTGTCAGTAGTTGGTGGACTCTGTGCAAAAGAGATTCTGAGAAGAGCAGTGAGGTTGGCAGGCTGTGGGACAGCAGATGCAGAGGTCCCACCAGCCCGAAGCCCTCCCACCAGAGCCAGAGCAGTGGCAAACACTTCTGCATCATCAGCAGCACATTTCGCTCGTTAGGGAGCTATTGCCAGCCTTCATAAGGGCTTGGGACAAGCAAATGATCACATCACAGAATCACAGAATCACTGAATCACCGAATGGGTAGGGCTGGAAGGGACCTTTAGAGATCATCTAGTGTGTGTCGTGTCCCCTCTGTCCCTACCCCCACAGAAAGCAGGTCCACCTAGATCAGGACACACAGGAACGCATCCAGGAGGCTCTTGAAAACCTCCAGAGAAGGATACTCCACACCCTCTCTGGGCAGTCTGGGCCAGGGGTCCATCACGCTCACAGTAAAATAGTTTTTCCTTATGTTTAAATGGAATTTTTTTTTGTTCCAGCTTCATCCCATTATCCCTTGTCCTGTTGCTAGATACAATAGAAAAAAGAGATGCCTCAACCTGCTGGCCACACTCTTCTTGATGTATCCCAGGATTGGCCTTCTTGGCCATGAGGGCACATTGCTGGCTCATGTTCAGTTGATTATCAACCAGGACTCCCAGGTCTCTCTCTGCAGAGCTGCTCTCCATCGAGGGAGCCCTGGCCCGGGCTGCCCAGGGAGTGTGTGGAGGCTCCTTCCTGGGAGGTTTCCAAACCCGCCTGGACACGTTCCTGTGCCCCCTGATTGAAGGGAACTTGCTTTAGTAAGAGGTTGGGCCAAATGAGCTCTGTAGGGTCCTTCCAACACCCATCATTCCTAGAATCTACGATTCTATTATCTATCTCTCACCCCTTAATCTGTGGGGAACAGTCCTCCCTGCTGCACTTCTGTCACAGGAGGTGATGGCTACACAGCTCTGCTGATGGCTTCTGGTGCCACATTCCATCCCATGGTGTTGAGCTGGCTGGTTATGCTTCGGAGGCAGGAGAGACACATCCAGTGTTCTCCTGAGGGGCTCTACGTGATCACCCTGCTGCCACCTGGGCCTGTGCCTGGTGCCTGCATGAAGATGGAGACAGTGAAGCTTTGCAGTGAATGCAAAGGAGAGGCAGTGCTGGAGAGGGCCCACCTGGGAGCTGTCATTCCCCTGCCTCTCCAGCTGCCACTGCTCACACTCGCTGTGCTCCTCACAGCTGTCAGCACATGCTGTCTGCTGCTTTAGTCCCACTGCCAGAGCACTTCTGCCCCACTATCCACATCAAATGCTAATATCTGACCAGAGATACGTTATTATGACACATATTATTCATCCTATCAAAGGCAGGACAAGTATTTTAAATGGTACAGTCATTCCTGATAATTAAAGAAACTTGCAAATATTAAATCTCTTCTCCTCTTTCTCCCTTTTCCCTGCTCTGATGTGGAACTATAACGCAGTGTCCATTCAAGGTGATAGGACCAAGACCTTCAGCATGCTGACAGCCCCACAAGTGGACTTTAAAGCACTTGGCAAGCATGCCCCTCACCCTGAAAGCATGGCCTGGATCCCTGCTGATCTTTGTTTCAATGCATATGTGACCTCAACACCAATTAGTCAAATCCTGAAGCTTCTCCATCTGCCCTGTGCTGAACCATGGGGCTGGGCATTGTGGGTGTGGAGCAATGGGGGCTGCGGGGAGGCACTGGGCAGGACATGTCCCCACAATGCTGGCACCAGCTTTGGGTCATCCTTTGCTCTGCTACAAGCTGGCACCGCCTGGAGGTCACCAGTGACAAGGACACAGACATCCCCAGCAGAGAGCCTGCAGAGAACCCTGGCTGCTCACCACTGCCCTCATCCCTCTGCCCACCCAGGCACAGAGGACAGCTGCATCTTCATGCCCAGTCTCAGGTGCAAACAAAGCATCTCTCCTCAACACTCAGCTGCCACCATGGCTTTGGTAACCCCATCCAAGGAACACTGCTGGGACCTCTGACCTTTGTGCTCTGAAGTGATGGGCTGCCTGTGCCTTCAATGCAGCCTGCTGGCACCGGCCTTGCCTGCTGCCCTGCTCAAAGCATGGTTCCCTGCTGGCAAAGAAAGCCCTGGCATGGCAGGGCCACACCATATATATGCCTTTCCCCTCTCAGCCAAGCCATGTCATGGCCAAGAGCAAGGCTGGCTGGGGCTCCAGGATGGGCAAGAGGATGCCCACATCCTCCCTGGAACTGTACCTCCACCCTATCCCTGCTGTGTTTGCCTTTTCCTGCAAGGTAATGGTTGTGGGAAATTCTGGGGGGCAAGAGGATGATTTCTCTCCCTCTGCCCAGCAGCCGAGATGAGGCATCACCAGGCCCAGCATGCTCCCCTGCCACTCTTCTCTCCTTCCTTTCCCCACCCTACCAGTGACAAGGACCCAACTCCAGTCCTCTGAATCTTGGTGCATTCAGGCTGCAGAGCCTTCTCTCTCCTAGGATCTCACTACCCTTCCATTTCATTTAGTGTCTTCACAGCTTTCAAGCTGAGCTTGGTGAGGACTTTTAAGAAGGACAGAAAAAAACAACAAAAAGAGACCATGTGTGTTTCCTAGTTGTGTACCAGCTGGAACTGAATAACTGCAAACCCTTCGGGAAATTCATGCTAATTTTATAAAATATTATTATCTCTAGCTCACCAAATTAATCTGCACAAGTCAGTAAAGTACATTCTAATTTCGGACAATTCAGGATTTTAAATAAACAGTAAGGCAGAGAAAACTGGAGACATTTTGTGTATGTGCTGTCATACTTCCAAATACTAACTTTCATTTCCAATACCTCATGGGAATGAAGCAGAAGCTACAATGCTGAATTTAGGAGACACTTACACACAGTTTTCACTGTTTGGCTCAGTGGGAGAGGAAAGGCTGGATGTGGCACTGCTGGCCACATGAGCATGGCTGGAGGCGAACAGCAGCTTTTGCTGTGTGGGCAGTGTCTGCGACTTTCACATCCAGGATGTTCTCCTGTCTGGTGTGTGGGTTGGTCTGGAAAGGGGTCAGGGGGCTGTGCAGCAGGAGAAGGGTCCTGCCACGGCATTGGGGTCAAGGAAACCAAAGTGCAGAAGAAATGGGAGCTCTGCTGAGGTGGAGATATTTGCTAGGGCCAGCAAAGATGGATGGATCCAGCAGAGAAAAGAGACCCCAAAGTCCCTCACATTGCCAAGCCCACCACTGACCCATGTCCCTCAGCACATCAGCTCCATGGCTTTGCAATATCTTCAGGGATGGAGACTCCCTCACCTCCCCGGGCAGCCTGGCACAGGGGCTGACAACCCTCCCAGGGAAAAACCCTCTCCTTCACTCAGCAAGTGCAGTATTGCTCGGATTTATCGAACTAGCCGGTAGCCACCCCCGGGCATAGGAGTCTCGGCTAGGTGCGGAGGAGGATGAAGGTGTCTGGGTGCCTGGGGGGCCGAGACTCGCCCGCGTTTCTGTCCCTGCATGAATCGACACTGACACCCAGTGACCGCGCCGCCGCGCTGCAGCTTCTGCCCCGCCGCTGCTCACAGAACGCGCTCGCGCTTCGGAAAAAAGACACAAAAAAGAGGCTACTTATATTCTTGAGAATAGTCTTCGGAAGCTGCTCTCGGGGAAGCCCTCTCATTCTCTCTGGTCTTCCTAAACACTGTGAATTTAAGCCGATGAGGAAGGGGTATGTATTGCTGGAGGAGCTGCATCCAGACGCTGTGCAAGCAGCCTCTGACACCTCTCAGCTCCAAGGTGGCTTTGGCACCAGGAAATCCTCCCCACTCAACACAGCCCCCTGTTCCCAGGTTCAAGTGCCAGCCCTAGGCAAGAACAAGGGAGTCCTCCTGGCCCTAAAGCCGAGGCAGCCCTCGACCAGCGCAAGCCAGTGGTCAAGGCAGGAGGGTGGCACAAGGCTCTGCCCAGTGTTGTTGCAAATATGCTGTGGAAGAAAACAAAGTTAGATAAGCAGAGACATCCTTTATTTGATGATGTGCGCTGGGGACATGGGATCACCCCTAAACAATGTCCAACAAAGCACCAAAATTAACAGATACTTATACTCAACATTATTTGGGTTTTTTTTTACTGTGCATATAAAGCCCACTTATAATTGTTCATTAAATTTGCCCTTTACCTCCATTGGTTTTTTGTTACTTTTACACATTACATGACTTGATTGGTCCCTGATTACACAAGTTATACATATTCATATACTTTTTGAAATCACTTGGCCAATTAAGTGTTCTAAGCTATTGATTATCTGGTGCTCTGGACCAGAATGGTATAGTCCTGGGACAGTGAGCAGCTTAATTGGTTGATAACAAACTCTTTCCTTCTTCCTTCGAAGCAGCTACTCTCATCATTGTCCTTGGATATTTTATGGCTTGCAGGTGGTGGGTTGTTTTATTGTGCCTGATTTCTCATGCATGTTTTTTTCCCAATCTTGGCTTTCCCAGGCTTGGCATTCCTAGCCTTGGCTTTGTTTTCCCCTTTTCATCTCTTCTCTAATGAAATTTTGCTTTACTTTGCTTTTTTCCTTCCCATCTCTAATCAAATCTTTGTTTTGCTTTGCCCATTTCCATCTCTTCTCTTATCAAATCTTTGCTTTGCTTTGCTTCTCCTGTTTTCATCTCTTCTCTCTAATCAAATTTTGCTTTGCTTTGCCCCTTTCCATTCCTTCTCCTACCAAATTTTGCTTTGCTTTGTTTTTCCCCTTTTCATCTCTTCTCTAATCAAATTTATTCTTTCTATTGCTTTGCTTTGCTTTTCCTCTTTAATCTCTAATCAAATCTCAGCTTTGTTTTGCTTTTCCCCTTTTCATGTTTTTTCTACTCAAATTTTGCCTTGCCTTGCTTTTGCTTTCCATCTCTCCTCCAATCAATGCTTTGCTTTGCTTTGCCTATTTTCATCAAGCTGGAACAAAAGAGGTTCCAAAAAAAAACACAAGGAAGAATTTATTCATTGTGTCCAAGCTGCCCAAATGGGTTGGGGAGTATCCTTCTCTGGAGACATTCCAAATCCACTTGCATGAGTTCCTGTGTGACCTACTCTGGCAGGTGGTCCTGCTCTGGCAAGGGGGTTGGACTAGATGATCTTTTGAGGATTCTTACCAGCCCTTAAAATTCTGTGATTCTCAAATTTTGCCTTGCCTTGACTTGCTTTTCTTTCCATCTCTTCTCTTATAAAAATTTGCTTTTCTTTACTTTCCATCTCTTCTCATATCAAATTTTACTTTATTTTCCATCTCATATCAAATTTTGCTTTTCTTTGCTTTGCATTTCCCATTTTCATCTTTTCTCTAATAAAATTTGGCTTTGCTTTCCTTTCGTTTTCCCCCATCATATGTTCTCTAATCGAATTTTGCTTGGCTTTGCATTTTCCCTTTTTGTATATTCTCTAATAAAATTTAGCTCTCCTTTGCTTTGGTTTTCTCCTTTCCATTTTTCTCTAATCAAATTTTGCTTTGCTTTTCCCCTTTCCATCTCTTATCAATTTTTTGCTGTGCTTTGCTTTTCCTCTTTTCATCTCATATCAAATCTTTGTTTTCCTTTGCTTTGCTTTTCTGCTTTTTGTATCTTCTCTTATCAAATCTTTGCTTTGCTTTCCATCTCTTCTCTAATCAAATTTTGTTTTGCTTTGCCTTTCCTCCTTCATCTCAACTCAAATTTTGCTTTGCTTTGCGTTGCTTTGCTTTTCCCCTTTCCATCTCTTATCAAATCTTTGCTTTGCTTTTCCCCTTTCCCTCTCTTCTCTTATCAATCTTTGCTTTACTTTGCATTCCATTTCTTATTTTATCAAATTTTGCTTTGCTTTGCTTTTCTCCCTTTCATCTCTTCTCTTTTAAAACTTTGCTTTGCTTTGCTTTTCATCTATTCTTGTCAAATTTGGCTTGGCTTTGCTCTGCTTTTCTCTTTTTCATCTCTGCTGTAATAAGATCTTCTATTTTGCTTTTCTTTTCCCCTTTCCATCTTATCAATCCATGTTTTGCTTTGCTTTCCATACCTTCTCTAACAAAATCTTTGCTTTGCTTTTCCCATTTTCATCTCTTCTCTTATCAAATTGTGCTTTGCTTTTCCCCTTTTCATCTCTGCTCTAATGAAATTTTGCTTTGCTTTCCATCTCTCCTCTAACCAAATTTTGCTTTACTTTGCTTTGTGTTGCTTTGCTTTCCCCATTTCCATCTCTTCTCTTACCAAATCTTTGCTTTGCTTTTCCCACTTGCCGTGAAAGTGCAAGTCAAAACTCAACAGCCGGTGTGACTATCTAGCAGGTATTCTTTACTGCAGTGCTGGCACACAGGGGATCGCTCCACCAACTGTGTGCATCGTTTAAAGCAAAACATTTATACATTTCTACAGATTAAATATGCATATTCATTACGTTTCTTAGAAAAGGCAAGGTTATACAGATTAGTTCCAGTGAGTCATTTACATTAGCTCCTCCCAGACAGAGCATGCGCAGTCACAACTGGAAGGTCTTTTGGTGGTCTTCAGAGATGAAGGCTCCATGTCTTCCTCACAGTGAACTTTTTACCTTTCTTCTCAGCACATGCTCTTTAGGCTGTTCTTCAGTTTCACAAATATCACCTAGTTTGTACCAGTCCTCTTCTCGTTATCTATGCTGATGATGTACATAATCACAGAATTACAGAATGATAGGGGTNCTGTGTGCATCGTTTAAAGCAAAACATTTATACATTTCTACAGATTAAATATGCATATTCATTACGTTTCTTAGAAAAGGCAAGGTTATACAGATTAGTTCCAGTGAGTCATTTACATTAGCTCCTCCCAGACAGAGCATGCGCAGTCACAACTGGAAGGTCTTTTGGTGGTCTTCAGAGATGAAGGCTCCATGTCTTCCTCACAGTGAACTTTTTACCTTTCTTCTCAGCACATGCTCTTTAGGCTGTTCTTCAGTTTCACAAATATCACCTAGTTTGTACCAGTCCTCTTCTCGTTATCTATGCTGATGATGTACATAATCACAGAATTACAGAATGATAGGGGTTGGAAGTGACTTTTAGAGATCATCTAGTCCTACCCCCTTGCTGAAGCAGGTCCACCTAGATCACGTCCTTGCAGGCTTCTTTGCCATGGGGAAATCGAGCCCCCTTAGTACTCAGTGACCTTTAAAACCTCACATAAGCTTATGCAAAAGTTTTCACTGTACAGGCAGACACAGTTTACAAGTTAACTGCTTTCCATTAGAGTTTGGGTAAGGCTTCGTTTCACTGTCCCCGTCCATTAGCAGTGAGGGGCTGGAGGGGTAGCAGGGTGGTTTGGGGTGAGGGCAGGGAAGGGTTTAAACCCGTGTGACGAATGGCCCCTTGGGGTGGGAGGGCGTCGGCTCTACAGAGGAGCCAGTGTTCCCTCAGGATGGAAGCGTCTGGCCTCTCTGATTGGCTGGCACAGCGGTCAGTCACTGCGTAGCGCCCACTGCTGGGTTCTTATTGGCTGGGCTCTGCCTTGCGGAGCTCTGCATCATCTCCCCTGCTGCTTGGCTGCTGGAGCCTTCATCCATCGCGTTACATCCAGCCCTGAGTTCATATTCCCCAGGCGCTTGCTTCTGGGCTGCGCAGCCCTTTGCAGTTCTGACTGGCTACTCGTGCCGTCAATCATTGCGCAATGCCTGCCTCTGGCCTGGACTGTCAGTCATGGTGTGAGTCCCGCCCCCGCGCTGCCATTGGCCAGCGGTGCAGCCGCAGCGCATGCTGCTGGTGGTTTGGCGCAGTAGCCATCCAGCTGTGGCTGATGGCTGTTCCGACACCTCATTGTATTCCCCACGTTGTTCTTTCCTCTGTGGCCTCGTGGTTTTTTTGTCAGTGTTTTGCCTGAGCTTTACTGTGCTGTGCAGTTTCAGAGTTCTGCCCTTTGTTTCCCTACAAGCTCTGGAATGTTCCTGTGGTGGCTCCTTTTTTCCCTTCCACATCTGTATTTGTATTCCCTTGGTGCCGCCGCTTTTCCAGTGTTCTGCCTAGCTCTGCTTTGTAGGGAACTGCCACTTTTTTTGTCTACTTTTCTCCAGTTCCCTTTGTATTTTCAGTGTGTCTGGCCTTTATATAGTGCCCTGGACTTTAAATGTTCATTATTGTGTCCATTTCACTTTGCTGCCTCCACTTCTTCAGTTTTTTCCTTCTTTTCTTAGCTACAGTTTCTTTTCCTATTCCCTATCCTGGGTCCTGCACTTGGGCCACACCAACCCCAGGCAACACTACAAGCTGAGACAGAGGGCTGGAAAGCTACCCAGCGGGAAAGGACCTGGGGATGTTAATAGACATGAGCTGAACATGAGCCAGCAGTGTGGCCAGGAAAGCCAATGGCATCCTGGGTGGTATCAGCAATACTGTGGCCAGTAGGACCAGGGCAGTGAGTGTTCCCCTGTGCTGGGCCCTGGTGAGGCTGCAGCTCGAGTGCTGTGTTCAGTGTTGGGTCCCTCACTGCCAGAGGGACACTGAGGGGCTGGAGCGTGTCCAGGCAGTGGAGCTGGGGAAGGGGCTGGAGCACAAGTGTGATGGGGAGCAGCTGAGGAAGCTGGAGGTGTTCAGCCTGGAGAAGAGGAGGCTGAGGGGAGACATGAGCACTCTCTGAAACTCCCTGACAGGAGCTTGTAGTGAGGTGGAGGTGAATTCTCTAGTAATGAAGGGTAGGACACAAGGAGATGGGCTCAAGTTGCACCAGGGGAGGTTTAGATTGGACATTGGCAAGAACTTTTTGCCCAAGAGGGTAAAAAGGAATGGGCTGCCCAGGGAGATAGTGGAGTCACTATCCCTAGAGATATTCAAGAAACCTCATAGTTGCTGAGGGATATGGTTTAGTTTAGTGATGGACTTGGCAGTGTGAGGTGAGTGGTTGGACTTGATCTTAAAGGTCTTTTCCAGTAGTAATGATTCACTGATTTTATGGCACTTGTGTGTGAAATGTATTAGCATATGTGTGTTAGTTTTTGGTGATGTGTTTTTCCTGATTACTATGGCTAACCTCATGTAGCGATAGTTAGGGGCGCTGCCTTAGTTATTCTGATTCTTTGCTCAGTTTGCTGCATTATTTCTCTCACTATCTTAATGCCTTAGACATAAGTAAAAATCATCTTGTTTCACTTCACCTTGGTGCCTGTGTCTTTTCTGCTGACCCTATTAGCAGAACAATTCTTGATATGCTGATGTTTTTGTCTCCAGTGTCTTTGGAACTGATTTTACGTTTCCCTTCTACACGTTGTAGTTCACTGATGCTCATCTCTAACTTTTTCCTTAATCAGAGTTGCTTTTAAATTTGCCTGTTGCCTTTTATCCATTTGCTGTCTTTACCGTGCCACGTTTATTTCAGTTTTCCTTTGTCTTTCCTCTGTTCCTTCTGTTACTTTCTTTCCACATCCGTTCTTAGTCTCTGTCCCCATATCCCTTTTTCCCTTTATTTCCCAAACACCCCTTGATTTTTCATTGTTCTCTCTGTTCATGTTTTGTTCCCTTTGCTACTTTCTTCCATCATTAATGTTGGTTCTAAAATCCTGCTTCCTTTTAACCCATTTGCTGTCTTTATGTCACTGTTACAATTTCTCTCTCATTGGTCTTCCTTTCCTTCCTTTTGCTGCCGTGCTGTGGTCACTGTCCGGTACTGCATCCTCTTGCTTTTAAAGTTCTAATTTATTTCATTCACTGTGAGTAACAAGCGCACTCAATTTTTACGTGTTCTTTTCTCTCGAGTTTAGTTTTTGCTGTCCCTGTTTTTAATGCTTCCCTTTTACATCCCTAAGGCCCCTCACTTTTCCTTTCTTTTATATTCTTTCATCACTACTCTTATCACCCCTTCTCCTTCCCCTCTCTGTTCTTATATACTCTTTTTACTCTGTTCTTTTGTTGTTGTTGTTTTTTTATTGTATTTCATGTTCTTCTTTCATCTCCACTCATGAGATTTTCTATTTCTTTTCTTTTTGTTTTCTTCTAGTCTAAAGACCACCCTAGGGTGCTTGGCCAGTAAGATTCATCTCTATCTCATGACTACCCTGGCATGGTCTTTGGCCACCTGGGCCATCCCATGCAGCAACTTCTTACAGAAACGATCTTTACAGCCCCTTCCCCCTTACCAGAAAAGGCTGTCAGGTCAAACCATGACAATGAGGAAAAACTTTCCTGTGAGGGTAACAGAGCCCTGGCACAGGCTGCCCAGAGGCTATAGAGTCTCGTCCTCTGGAGATTTTTCAAAACCCACCTGAACGCATTCCTGTGCAACTTGGTCAGGGTGGACCAGCTTTAGCAGTGGGGTTGAACTGGATGATCTCTAAAGGTCCCTTCCAACTCTCCCACCATTCTGTGATTCTGTGATCTTAAAAGCCGTCTCCAACTGAAATTATTGACTCTATGATTCTGTGTCTCAGGACATCTGCGTGGATGGGCCATGTACTGGACAATGACATTCTCTCTGTTTCCATTTAATGTAGTGGAAACATAAACCTCTTCAATTAGGAAATAACAGAGACTTTACTACAGGAAATTATGTTGTTATATCTGGGCATTAAAACACACCTGGGCTGAATCCAACAGACATTCTGCCTGGCAAGAGGACAGCAATTGTGGCTCTGAATGAAAGGAGCATTGTGAAAGGGCAGAGAAGAGGTGATGACCTCAGGCATGAAACAGCAGCGAAGGAAAGCTGTGCAAGCTCTGCCCATAGCCCTTCAGCACACACAGAAAGGGGCCCTAGCACTGTGGGTCCCCATGTCAGTACACACATACCTTACAGAACATGTCAGCAACTGACAGAGTATATGCAGCCCTTTGTAGTTGTATTTATAGCAATCGAGCTATGCCAGAGACAGGGAAACACCAGTGAAACTACAGTAGGAATACAAAGATGAACAGTGGGCAATTCTTGTAAGACTGCTTCATGTTTATTCTCTGCTATTAATATTTGTATTAAGGCTTATGATGAAAAATAGGAATCGTTTATTGAGGAATACCTGTTTGTACTGGAATCAGATTTAATCTGTGAGAGAGCTCTGCTGCTGAAGCAGGGAGAATTGTTTGTGATTGAGGCTGATTTTGTGTTGGGGGAGAGGAGATGAGCCAGAAAAACAGTAAAACTTTTTAGCACATACCTAAGCAGAGGCCAGCTACATCACGCAGGTAACCCCATGGCACAGCAGAGAGGGGGACCAGTACTCCACTTCTGTAAAACACAACACAATTGGGGTAACAGAGATTAAAATTAAATTGAAGAAGCCCAAGGCGGAAGCAAAATTAGCTGTTTCTCCAAAGTTTGCACTTCCAAGCAACACAGAGAATGTTTTCACGTTCTCAGTCCCTGTTGCTGCTGCAGTTTAGCGACTGTGCTGCAATTTCTTCTCCTTCTCAAATACATTATTCATAGAGGCGTTACCTCAGTCACTAATTAGCCAGGCCTGGGTCAGCTCTGGGTCCAACTTAGAATTGACTGGCATTAGCCCTGTCTGCTACAGAGGAAGCTTCCAACAGCTCTTTTGTTTAAAGAAGCCACCCCTGTAGCTCCCCCTGCTGCCAAAAAACCTGCCCCAGGCAAAGCCACTACAGCTGCTCACAGTATGAACGATGCAGG
Source organism: Urocolius indicus (assembly GCA_013401255.1). Classification (NCBI taxonomy): domain Eukaryota; kingdom Metazoa; phylum Chordata; class Aves; order Coliiformes; family Coliidae; genus Urocolius; species Urocolius indicus. Next base: position 36,795 of record WBNH01009647.1, read on the forward strand.
AGGAATCAATCAAATAAAACATTTACAGTGATTCACTTTGTATTTGTGCATTTTTAACTATCCAGTGTTAAAGAATGTAAGAATACTAAAGAACAGTTATGACCTACCTTGTACAATGTAGACATAGAGGCTGATCCCACAGCATATGCCACCTCGATGATTGAATCATCCTGGAAACCATCTGTATATGCCCTCATTACGATTCGTGTGATTGCCATTATTGCTGCAACGAAAAGCAAAGCAATGCCAGTGAAATTTCATTACACAGAAAGAGGTTACCCTTCCGTGGGATTATAATGAGTGTCACTATCTACTTTATCTGGCTTGAACGTTTCTTGCTTTCCCTTAAATAGGGAAAATTATGTACATTTGGGAGAGATGTAAAATATAATGAAAGTATGCACTGATAGTGATATAGCTCTATAGCACTGCAAATTTGCCTGGGACATACTGACAGAACATCCATAATTAAGTATTTTATAAGCTAAAAAGCCACTTTGGAGATATGACTCCAAGATCAAGATGTTTTAAGACATTATGCTCTACTCAACAACAAGAGCATTATTTAGCAATGCCACCAATTTGACTTGAAAATTAGATGGCCAGACTTCCCAGTCTTCACTCCAGGAGAATGAACCCTGTACTGTGGTATACCAGGGTACCATTGGAGCTCTTCCAGGCTGCTCCAGCTGTGCACACTGTGTCCTAACAGCCCTGACAGCTTTCTTGGACAGACCCAATAAAATTTCTTTATGCAGCCTTTACCTTCGTGCTTCGGGCTTCTTTGGCCTTATTTCAAAATCCTAGACAGAGTTTCTAAGGAAATTAAAAGAAAAAGAACAGAAATAATTAACTACACCATACCTGAAATCCCAGGCCTAGACTCCAAGGACCTGCAGGAATTGGTAGATATCCCAGTATATTTTATTATTGGAAAAAAAAAAACAAAACCTACCTGATTGCCCTCAACAAAGACACTGAAAACCTTGCTTCCATGGGCTTCAGAGTTTGGGAGTAGATCCATCATCCCCAACAGGAGACTCTTCCTATTGGGAAAAGCACCTTCCCAGTCTGACTACACAAATTTAGAGTCCATTTCCTAATTTATCAAATATTTAGAAAACCAAGCATTTTTTTGTTTGTTTCCTGAAACAACTAGAATAACAGACACATATGAAGCACCACCTCATAAGACATTAGACCTGACACTGGAAGAGAGCAAGAAAGTAATTTAAGTTTCATGTTCAAAGCTCTTTCTGCAATAGACCACTGCACTAGCACAGTTGACCTCTACCTAGTAATGGTCATGTGTTTGCTCTGGAAACCTGAGAGCACATCCTACAGGCTTCTGAAAGCTGACAGCAAAACAAAGCCAGTCATTGTAGTTGACAGCTCATTACATAAGGCTTTTAATTAATGGACGAGGGCAGTAACTTTCTTTTGAGCCTCTTAGGTAAGGAATGAAATTATCCTGCCTCTTTTTTTGTTTGTTTCTTTTCTTTTCTTTTCTTTTGAAAGACAGCAAGGCCAACCAACATTTTACTCACAGTTTTTTTCCCATATGCAGCACAGCAAAAAATGAGACGCTGCAGTAAAGAATCTGCCTCCAGGCTAGAGTCAACATTTTGAGGGAGGAAGAATGTCCCCAGACCACTCTGTAACTAACTAATAAGCATTAATTCAACTCCACAGATGAAATACAACAAAAGGTTCAAACAAGCAAACGTTTAAGCATATAGCTAAATCTAAGACACACAAGCCAACAAAACTACTCAAACACTTGAAGTATTTTAAATATTTGTACTTGCTCTAAGCCAAAACTGTCTGGACTTCCAGAAGTCCCAGCATAACAAAGATTAATTTGTGAGATATTGGAAGTGTCCAAGCAGAGATTTTGGTGTAGACAAGGTTCCTTGTGCAGGGCAGTAGGTACTTCAAGGTACCTAAGGTCTACTTGTACCACTTTCATAGGTAAATAGCTCCATAGTCATTGCTGTATATGTCCTTCTCATATAAATACTCTTTGTCCAGCTGGTGGTTTTCTCTCTCAGGCTGGATGCAAGCTCCTTCCCAAGCTACAGCATCAACTGCTGAGGGCACATGGCTCTCATCGCAGAACACATGTCCTTGGTAGCTCAAATGCAGCCAGGGCGGACAGAATATTTGTGTGTAGCCCTCCTGCAGCTAGTCAACACTTCCACGGGCAAGATTATGTCATGCCATAAAATAGCCATCAAGGACAGGTTCATCTTTAGACAGCCCACCTGCCAATCCAGCCCCGCTGCCTTCCAGGGTGTGCAGTAGCAGCGTGCCACGCGATCAGAGAGCTACCAGGCAGCTGGCCATGCGGGTCCCACCTGCCCATGGGGGTTTGTGGACAGTCTGGAGACTGTCTACAGCAACAGCAGGCAGGCAGGGAGCCCTGAGAGCCTTCACAGCTGCTCGTTCTCCAGTCCAGGCAGATGAAAGGTGTCTCGGGAACCGGCTGCATCCCCACTTCCGATGAGCTGCAGATGTGCCCAACTGCTCTGAGGCTCTGAAAGAGCTGCTGTGAGCTCATCTCCTTTGAAAAACCTGGCTGTGCTCCTGGACACTGAGTGCTTTTGCAAAAACAGTGGCTCAGAATATATGACTAAGCCCTTACTTCCTTTTGTCTCCTTACTGTGCAAATAACCAAATCATGCTCACTCTCTGAGAGGCTGGAAGAGTGAAAGCAGCAGAGGCATTCAAAGCACGAAAGGCTGGTTCAATGCTGCTTCGTCATATTTTAGTTCCCAAACACTCTCCGGAATGGTTATTAACATCATTAAGTGTTATTCTGGCAGGACGGCTGCTGGAAAATGCTGCCAATTACCTTTCCAGCAATGTACATCTAGAATCTGCCAGTAAGCAACAAACTCTCTTTTTTTTTTTAATGTGCAGAATTTGCCGCTCATTTTTCTTCCAAGTTTTTCTTGTGCAAACCTCACAGTGTTTACAGTATTAAAACTAACACATATTTATAGCAATGTCTTTTTCAGCCAATGAAAAATAACTAATAACTGAAAACAGCTTTAGTATTCTTCATCTAGGTTTCTTTCAGAGCATGGGCTAGGAAAATACAGGAACTATGCTTGCTCTTGTAGAAAGAGGTTGCTTTGAGACAAAAATTATCTTAAAGGGTACAAAATGTCCTATTTTTCCAGCTAGAACTTGAGATGCTCAAGGGACAGAGTAGGAAAGCTACTGCTCCCTTTAATTTCTGGCTCCTTCTGGTCACCCGCACCACACCTGGCCCCAACCAGTCCCTAATGAAGATGAAGGCTCTTAATATTCCATTGGGATTGTACTCAACACAATCATTAGTCCTTGAGCCTTTCCAGTGGGTGAATATGCATCAGCAGAAATGACAGGAAGCCTGGCTACTCCTTAGCCAAGGTATAAGGCCAACAGTTCAAATTGTTGCATATTAGGTTAGCATATGTAAAATCCCATGAAACATGCTCGCTTTTCCCGAGGTTCAAGTGTATATCCTTTTGCTCTTATTTTTCTTTTCTTTTTTTCAGAGTCCACATTACTGCCAGTGAGTCCTAAAACACCTTAGTGCAAAATACACCTTCACGCAAAACAGTCACTGTTTCTTTTAAACCCAATTGGCACATGTATATGTGTGTGCAAAAGTGCAAAACATAATAGGGTGGCACACAAAAAATACATTGCACACTGAAAGCAGCTGTCTACCCAAACAAGGAATGAAATGTCTTTGGTTAGAACATAAGCATTCAGCACTGCATTTGGAATAAAATTAATTGACTGTACTTCAGCACTGTAACCCAAGACAGAACAGGTTTAGATGAAACTGAAAGGCCTTCTATTTTAATTTCTTGAATTACATTTAGAGGTAATAGCTTCTTGAAATTTCCACATCGAGTCATCTCTGGAGCCTGGGATCTCTAACTGATCTTCAGGCTTAGGTTTGCATCACAAAATTAAATGATAAATGGTTTCACAGTGTTCATATATACCATAATGCAGCAGTACGATGGAAGCACAATAGCATATGGATTTAAAGATGACTATGAAAACAGGAGAGAGTTGAAAATCAGGCATGTCATTATCCTTGCTCCCATGAACCTATCTTTCAGCACAATCCAAGAAAGCAAGAAGACAAAAGCTTTGTTACAACAGAAAAGGGCAGAGATGTTGTCACACAATCTCTTGTTGCATTGCAACTAATTTGGCAGAAGTTAAACTCCCTTTTCTTTCCAACCGACCTCAGATAGCTCTGGGTGGCTGGGGGCCGCTGGGCTTAACTCCTGAGTGATATCCAATCAAACAGGTTATCATGATCAGGTTTCATGTATTCTCAGAATTAAGACTCAAAAGAGAGTCAAGTGCTAAACTACTTTAGTTTGCCTACAACAAACAGTAATGTAAGGAGAAGAGAGAGAAAGAAAGAAAAGAGACCGAGAGAAAAGGAGTAAAAGTTACAATAGTCGCTAGTGCGAGTCCACAGCATCCCATCCATCCCCTGTTCTCCTTTAACATTGTTTCATACAATATTCTCTCAAGTCTGGTGGGAAAAATGTTCCATCTGACCTCCACTGGTCTTGCTTTCTATAACATTGTTTCATTGCATAGTCAATAAGTTCCTGGAACTTCCTCACACATCCATGTCTCCCACTCAGCGGTGGGGCACATGCCCAGTACCATCTCCAGAAGGTCCTGGAAGGTTCTGGAGGGTCCAAGTCCCCCTCTCCACATCTCTTGTTTACTGTCTTCTGCTTCTCTTCCAAGGTAATATGTTCTAAGACAGTAGGATGGGCATTCTGAGACAAAAAGGATATATAAACACCTCTGACAGAACTTCCTTGGTTGCTGGAGCGATGTGGGTCTGGTGGGTAACTGTGCTGCCAGCAATGTTGGGGCATACTTCTAGTACCTTACAGATGTCCGTGGCTGTCAGCTTCTTTAAAACCGATAAATAGAGGTAGTTAGTTAAAGGCCACCAAATAGAAAGGGGAACAGTCCTTTTAAGAAAGAGTTCCAACATCAGACTATTTTCACCAAAAATCCAACTGCATTCTCTATGAAGAGAGTTTACAACTCAGCCAGGATTTCCTTTAGCATCCACTCCAACCCAACACATTTGTTAGCCCTTTATCACATTCAATTAAGTGCTTTACCTAACTACCCTGCACACTCATAGGAATTTATTGTTTGATTCACATAGAGAAAACAACCCACAATCTTCCTAAAACAGCAATTTTGCCAATAGAGACAAAGTAACTTACCTGGAATAACCACACTCTACGCAGCAATTATTCTAGGGACTCTCAGAAATGAAGGTTATCCATAATGTACTGACAGTTCTCAGACTCTGCCTTCAAGGTCATGAACAAAGAGATTATAATCGCGGTTTTTTCTCTATAGCTTGACAATATTTTTCTTGCGTTGCTCCAAACCTTGTTTTTATTCTTATTGAAATATATTCCCACCTATGGCCAAGTAATCCTTGCCTTGGGGATTACATTGCAAACCATCTCCAGCNGGAAACAGCACTACTGTCCAATATGGTACCTGCGCAGGCTCAGGGGAGACCAAGTACTCAGACATGCAATTTGATTAAAGTCACATCAGTGCACCTCTCCTGAAACATCTCTACTTTCCCAAATTGGGAAGGATGGGTTTTACCAACTACAATGCATTCTTGGTTAAAGATATTCTTTTCTCAACATGGCAGCCTGACATGTCTATTTAAAACATGAGAGGTCCTACAAGCAAATTCCTCATACAACAAAAAAAACTCACACAGTGAACCAAGGTACCATCAATCTGCAACACATCCTCACAAGCCAACATTAAGGGATTCATTTAAACATCATAAGGCCTAAAGGTCCCAAAGTATTCCCAGCCAAATATGGCTGTTGAAAAATATGCTGTTAAAAATATTGTAGTTTCTTACTATTAAGAATGGAAACCATCACTATCATTCTGAGGAAAGTAGGATAATAACATCTGTGAAATCATAGTATCATAGAATAGTAGGGTTGGAAAGGACGTTTAGAGATCATTTAGTCCAATCTCCCAGCAGAAGCAGGTCAGCCTAGATCAGGTCACACAGGAATGTGATCAGATTCTAAATGATTCTGCAATTCTACTTAATAACCATTCATTCCCTGATGCCACTACAATGACCCAGGGTACAAAGCAGTTATTTCTGGAAATAACAAATTACTCTCTCAATCTCAGGGCCAGGGAGTCCCAACAAGTTAACAGGCAGGCAGATCTGCTAATTATCTCCTTTACTCTAGTTGACCTCAGTGTTCTCAGAAATCAGCCTGTTGTCCAAACATCAGAGCAAAAACGTTACACATAGAAAGAGAAGAGCTAGTGGTGTCCATCTTGTATATTAGATGAAAAGCAAATACTCAGTGAAGTAAATAAGTTTATGTTTAAGCTTGACTGTAGGCTTTTATACCACTGATTTCACCAGGAGTTAAAGGCAATGAGTTTCGTTGTTTGAGAACAGACTCACTGGTAGCACAGACTTGAATGCTCATTGATGGCACATTTTTCTCCCTTTGAGACTTAGATGGATGCAGAGGGTAATTCTGAGCTCAGACTACATCTCACTTCAAGACAGGTGGCCTCTGATCTAGATGCAGCGTGGCTGTGTCACCATTGCATGACACCAGCACCAGGATGACTCCTCTCCCAGCAAGAACAGATCTGCATTGCAAACTCCAGACCTGTATGCTCTCTCCAACCCAGGGGGAATTCTGCCATCAGTTCTGATGCATGATTGCATTGTTATGTGGCTGTAAATCAAATTAGTCTCAGAAGATGTCAGCATTTGTCTTCGAGGAAACAAGCTTGTGCTGTGTTACAACAAGATAGAAAGATGCTCGGGCTGCTTACAGTAATGTGAGGCAGTGAAGTACCCCAGTGCTACGCTGATAAAATACAAACGCAACAGTAAAACCATCCAAGCACATCACTGTGGTGCAATCTGCATGGCAGTAGGAAAAGCTCTTCTACAAATGAGCAATGGGAAATTACACCTCTGTCATCCATCCTGGCCTCCCACTGCCAGGGAGATGCTGGGAATAAGCCCAGTGCTCCTGTTCCACCATCCACAGGGAGGGTGGGTGGATTCCAAAGCCAAAAGTGGGAGAGGGTGTGAGGGAAGAATATGCCAGAATGGGTCAGGTTTTGTTGTCCTGCAGATCTCTGGGGTGTCTGCACACAGACAAATTCAGGGTAGTCAGGAGAATGGAGTCTGAAGTGCCCTGAGCGTGAATCCTCAAAAGGAGGATGACTCAGGCTTTATTATATTACTCCAGGTAGGACTCTGTGGGATGGTCAACTATTTGGGTGAGACAGTTGTGGCAACACTGCAAATGTCACTTATCTTCTCAGAAGCAGTGGGAGGGATGAGCACAGACTCACAGCTAGGAAAAGCAATCTGGAAACTCTTCACAGGCCCCAGGCCACAGACTGTTTAGCAGATGGAAGAGCCTCCATCATACACAGCAGTGTACAAGGATCACACCTCTCAATGAAAAATAAACAGCAAAGACTTGTGGCAGGGAGTTCTCCTCTGTGCCTGGGAGAACTCCATGAATAATGCTCAGCGAATGAGGTGATAGGAAGGATATTTTATTTTCCCAGCCATGGCTACAGTAGATTGCCTCAGGCTCTGTGAGTGCTGGCTCCTCTATGGATATTCAGCCTCTTTGGCATGCAACTAAAATTAAACTTCCAGGAGTCATCAGATGTGACAGTGATTAAAACCCTGGGCTCAGGAGAGATGGTTCCATGGATCCCTCCCCATACAGATAACACCTGCAGACTGTTGACTTAAAGGCAGAGACTGATCTAAGGGCAGCTGACCCTGAAACTGTGACACAAACTATTTCCAAATGCATGAGAAATCTATTTAAAACCTGCCCTCTAACATAAATAGGTCTTTTTATTTGCAAGTAGCCCTCAGCCTTCAGCTCTGGGCAGTGTGCCATGCTCTCAGGAATTACAGCACCTCAGGCAGTCATGTAGCATTGCCTCTGGCACTCATTAAATAGCTTGTGTCACCTGTCAGTTATCCTGATGCCAGCCCCTGCAGAAGAATGGGTTTATTTACTCCTGATGTTCAGCAGCCTCTGGGGTGTAAGCAGCAGCTGGTTTTACAACAGCTTACAGAAAAAAAAAATAAAAACCACAGCTAACAGTCGCTACCTGGGGTAACGTGAATACAGTGAATGCAATTACATCACCCAAGTTAAAAAGTGGCAAGGCCATCCCTGATATTACGGTAGCAAGAAGCATCGTGGGACCTTTTGTGAGCATAAGTTGTTATCATGACATTTGGTCCTTCTACCTAAACAATGGCATCTGTGGCAATAAAGTATCTTCCAGCTCCTTTTCACCAGACAGACACCAAACAAGGACAGTGGTTAAGCAACTGGTGAATTGTTATCCAGGACTGACCAAGACTGAACATTAAAAAGGAGCCCAGCCAGTTGTATTTGTGTGCTCAAGAGCTGGAGCAAAGAGAAAGGGAATTGTGCATGAACTTCTCATATAAGCAGTGTCTAGCTTGGAAGCAGCACCATGGGAATGCTGTCTCCCAAGAGGAATGGTCCAAGGGAAGCGCTGGTTTCACACCGCTGATCTTCCTCTCTACTGTTGAGCCATTTAGGACTGGAACAGTTTCAGGCAATGGAGATCTGCATCTTTCCTCTGAAAAGCCCTTTTCAGTGAAGAAATTTTCATCCTATTCCTTAAGTGGCTGAGGAAGCCGGGCTGAGTTACTGCTGCAATGTAGATGGAGAGATTTGTGTAGGTGACAAACTTGCAGATGACAGCAAACATCAGCTACTTATGCCTCTGTCTTCAAGTGATGCTTCCATCTTGTTATCCTTCTTGCTAAAAAAACCACCTCTTCCCAAGATGTTCATATTTATTAAACCTGCACCTACCAATGCTCTTCATAGGCAGTGTCTCAAGGCCACATAGCACCTGTGGGCCTAACTTCAGCTACCACATCATAGATATATTCTGACAGGAAACTGCTGGATATCACAGTACGTGTCCTTGAGAAACAAAGATGGTGGATTGGGAGGCAAAATTTATTGACACAGGTGAGGTGCCTGAGGACTGAAGAAAGGCCAATGTCACTTCAGTCTTCAAAAAGGGCAGGAAGCACAACCCAAGAAACTGCAGGCCAGCCAGCCTCACCTCCATCCCTGGAAAGGTGATGGAAGAACTCATCCTGAATGTTATCACTGAACATATGAAGGAAAAGATGGTTATCAGGGAGAGTCAACATGGATTCACCAAGCGGAAATCCTGTTTGACCAATCTGATAGCCTTCTAAGAGGGTATAACCAGCTGGCCAGATGAGGGGAGAGCAGCAGATGTCATCTACCTTGACTTCAGCAAGGCTTTTGACGCTGTCTCCCATAACATCCTCATCAGAAAGCTCAAGCAGTGTGTGTTGGATGAGTGGATGGTGAGGTGGATCAAGAGCTGACTGAATGACAGTCCAGAGAGTGGTGATCAATGGCACAGAATCGAGTTGGAGGCCTGTGGCCAGTGGAGTTCCACAGGGATCGGTTCTGGGGCCAGTCTTGTTCAACATCATCAACGACCTGGATGAGGGGACAGAGTGTATCCTCAGCAAGTTTGCTGATGACACCAAACTGGGAGGACAAGCTGATTCACCAGAGGCTGTGCTGCCATCCAGTGGGATCTTGACCGGCTTGAGAGTTGGGCAGAGAGGAACTTCATGAAGATCAACAAGGACAAGTGCAGAGTCCTGCATCAGGGGAGGAACAATCCNTGGGTGTCAGGATGTTGGGGCATCCCTTTTTTCCATTGTATCTAGCTGTAGTGTTTTAGCCCGATGTCCACCAAGTCATAAAACCACTCCCCCTCCTAAACCGGACAGGAGAGAGAGAGAGAAATATAACAAATGGCTTGTGAGTAGAGATAAGGACAGAGACATTGCTCAGCAATTAGCATCACGGGCAAAACAAACTCAACTTAGGGAGAAAAAGGTTTGATTTATTAAAGAAACAATAAGAGCAGGGAGATAAGAAATAAAACCATCTTAAAACGCCTCCCCACACCCCTCCACTTCCCGGGACTCCCTTTCCTTCCCCTCCAGCAGCACAGGGGATGGGGGATGGGGGTTGCGGTCAGTTCATTACAGATGGACTTTGCTGCTGCTGCTTCTCAGGGGGAGGCCTCCTCACACTTCCCACTGCTACACTGTGGGGTCCCTCCCATGGGAGACAGTCTCTCATTAACTTCTCCAGCGTGAGTCCTTCTCATGGGCTGTAGATCCTCACGAACTGCTCCAGCATGGGGCCTCCCATGGGGGCAGCTCCTCACACCCTACCCCAACGAGGGTCACCCACCAGGAGAACAGTCCTTCAGGTACCGATTGCTCCAGCCTGAGTCCCTCACAGGATCACAAGTCCTGACAGCAAACCTTTTCTGGTGTGGGCTCCTCTCGCCCCACAGGCTCCCAGGTCCTGCCAGGAACTTGCTTCAGGGTGAAGTTCCCAGAAAGTCACAGCTTCCTTCAGGAATCCACCTGCTCCAGCGTGGGCTCCTTCACGGGCTGCGAGTGGATATCTGCTTCCCAGTGGCCTCTAAGAACTGCAGGGGCACAGCTGTCTCATCATGGTCTGCAGCACAGGTCACAGGAGAATCTTTTCAGTGCCTAGGCATCCTCCTCCCCCTCCTTCTCCACTGACCTTGGTGTCTGGGGAGATGTTTTCACATTCTCACTTCCTGAGAATGTGAGCAACACATTCTCTCACTGAGCAACAACTTCTTCCTCTTCTCAAATATATTATTCACAGAGGCATTACCTCCTTCATTTAATTGGCCAGGTGTGGGTAAGCTCTGGGTCCATCTTAGAATTGACTGGCTCTAACCTTGTGAGCTACATGGGAAGCTTCTGGTAGCTCTTTGTTTAAAGAACCCTGTAACCCCCCTGCTACCAAAAACCTGGCCCTGTTAAAACCATTACACTAGTAACAGGACAAGGGGTAATTGGATGAAGCTGGAACACAAAAAATTCCATTTAAACATAAGGAAAAACTATTTCACTGTTCAGGTGAGGGAGCCCTGGCACAGGTTGCTGAGGGACAGTGTGGAGTCTACATCTCTAGAGGACTTCAAGACCTGCCTGGACACGTTCCTGTGTGTCCTGATCTAGGTGGACCTGATTTATCAGAGGGGTTGGACTGGATGACCTCTAAAGGTCCCTTCTAACCCCTACCATTCTATGATTCTATGATATTTCCAGAAAGTCCAGAAACATGAGTCAGAATTTCTTTAGTTCTTT
>WBNH01009651.1:0-26461 GCA_013401255.1 Urocolius indicus
GCCCCGGCGGGCAGCGGAGCCCCACAGTGGAGCCCCCGGCAGACAGCGGAGCCCCGGCAGACAGCGGAGCCCCGGCGGGCAGTCGGTCCCCCTCGGCCCTTCCCCACGAGCTGGAGACGGGGCAGCGCCCGTCGAGGGTCGTTTATGTATTGTTTTTCTCCTGGCGTTCAGCAAGTTGCGGAGGGAGTTCCTGGGCTCCCCTCCGTGCGGGCGCTGGCCCCCAGCCCGCCAGAGATCACGGGTGGAGGAGCCGTGCCTGGCCTGGGGTTAGCTGGCACCTGGCCTGCGGCTCCTCTGGTCGTCCACAGCCCACTCGGGAGGGGGAAAAATAAACGTGTACACTCTAAACTTCTGTTAGAATACCCATTGCAAACACCTTCACTCAAACGAGGTCTAAACCTCTTGTGCTTTTCCTTTTCAGCTGCTTTTCCCCATCTGACCCTAAGCACCAGCCAGGCCCTGGAGCTGAGAGCCCGTGTGTGCTGCAGGAGGCAAGGACAAGCAGCTGCAGCAAGGAAGGTCTCTCTTGCCTCTTTGGCAGTGAGCTGCAGCTCTGTTTACCTGATGAAAAGTCTCTGGCGTGGGTGTTTGAACTTGCCATGCTGCTGGAGATTGAGCTTCAGGCTAGGAAGCTGATGGTACGGAAGCTGGAGGGCTGAGAAGCGAAACGCTCTGGAACCAGGCTGTTTCCAGACTTCCAGGGCTTAACAAATTACAGGCGCTGAAGCAATCATCATTAGTGAGGCAGTGTGCAGGCAGCCAAGAAACCCAGGAAGCCAAATGAGACAGGTGGGTGCAGAGATGGCATCACCACTTTGGAGTTTCCCTGCAACAGACTTAAATCCCCTTTAAATCCCAAGCACTTTGGATTTCATCCTTGGGCTTGTTTCAGGTTAGGATGCTGAGCAGGACCTGTTGGCATGGGGAGCGGATGGAAGAAAACCTTGCAAGAGGACCAAAAATGCTGGCTTTGACAAGAAAAGCAGCCTGGAAATAGTCAGGATTGGTGAGTGTTTGGATTGTTCTCCCATGGAAAACATTTACAACCCTTTTCTGCACAATGGATGGGATCTTCGAGGTCTCTGACAGTGGCATATCCCAGCAGTTCCCATTCAGAGCTGGAGGCGGTGGGCTCCTTCCCTCCAGCCTTGAGCAACACACAGGTTTTCTCTGGGTTAACCCCCAATCCGCATGCTGCCCCCAGGGTGAGCCCAAGGGCTGAAGGCACCCCAGTGTAACCCTCCGCTGCCTTCTGCTGCTCTTTGTCTGTCAGAGGCTACCCGACTGCTTAAAAATCCTCAGACCTCAAGTTTAAAGTCCAAAACCCCTGCTGGCTGGTTTTTCTATACATCTCACCATGAACCTGAAGTGCCTTTTGCTTAAGCCCCCCGAGCACCCACACTGCCTGGTCATTCCTGCCGACGTGGGCAGCCATGTGGTCAGACATCCAGGACACGGATCTCCTCAGAAGTTTCCATTCTCTTTGCCCAGATCCTATGGAATTGAGCTAAAAGGCAGGACTCCCTTTATCCACATCGTGGGCTTGTTTGGGATTTTACAGCCGGTGGAAGGCGGTGGGGCCCAGCTGCCTCTGCTTCTTTTCCAGCCATCCCGTCCACGCATTGGGCCCCGGTTTGGCACAGCGGAGCCCGTCCATACCTTGAGCACAGGTGAGAGCTGCCCGCTCTGCCAGTCCCAGCAAGACACTGCCCTCCTTGGCATTTCTGGACTCCAGCTGAGCAAACACAGGTGCTGCCTTTGCCAGCCGCCAGTGTTGCCCCTGGCATGGAAGCTTGGCTTGGGGCTGGCAGCCCGGCGCTGACATGCCGCTCTCCCGCTGGCTCTGGGGCTTGCTCTGTGCCAGCCACCTCGTCTCATCCCTCGCCCCAAAGCCTCCGGCTGTGGCTGCTGCTCTGGCACTGGCACCTCTTGTGCCGGACAGCGCTGGGGCTGGCTGCCAGCCCCAGCACCCCGTGGCAGCGCAGCCACTTTCCCCCTCAACATGTTTCTGTGCCCTTGCACACCTGCTCAGGGCAGGTTTGATCGCACAGGAGTGACACTCTCACCCCTACCCCAGCAGTGAAATGCCTTTGCCCAGCAGCACGGCTGTTCCTCGCCTTACAGCATCTCCTGCAGAATGCTCCTGATCAGGGGAGGATGGCAGGTGCAGAGGAAATACCGCCAGAAGTGCCCAGCAACTCCGTCTCTCCCTCCCTCCTTTTAGAGTGACACACAGCAGCAACGGGATCAAGTGCATCTTCTAATGAGCAGAGGTTTGGTTTCCTGGGCTGCTCAGCAGGGCGGCCAACACCTCCCTGGGCACTTACTAAATAATTGTTACTTAAAACTGAGAGGGGGGAAGGGGGCGGCTTGAGAAAGGGACAAGACAAAGGAGAGGTGGCCCCAAAGAGCCTGGTGTGAGAAGCAGCCAGGAGATGGATGCTCTAGGATTCAGTGAGGCCCAGGGAAGACGCAGGAGCTCAGAGAGGGGCAGTCTGTTGTCCACCTCCAGCTACTGGGGATGTGTACAGTCCAGCTCATCTCGCTGCCTTCGCTCTGGCTGCTATCCTGGCTGCCCAGAAGAGCTGCCCACAGCCTGCTTATCTCACACACGGCCTCACCCCAGCTCTGCTGAGAGCCTCCAGCCTGCTGCCAATCCTACCCTGTGCTCCCAGCATGGCCCTAGACACAGCCTCAAAGTGCCAAGGGGTTGCAGCACGTCCCTGTGTCCCCAGAGAGGGGCCAGCTTGCCTGCGGGGACTGTGCCAAGTCCCAAACTGCCTCCCTCTCCTCTCCTGCCCTTGAACAACTCCACTGCGAGAGCTGAGAGGACTGGTCACTAGTAGTACATATTTATATGTTGATACAAATAAAAACAAAACAAAGCCCCAAAAGTAACAACAGAAATGTTTCTCTAAACGAGAGCAAAATAAGAACATTTACAAATACTTCTGGCTCTGGCTTGGACCAAGTTAATGTTAAATACCAAAAAAAAACCCCATAAACTCAAAACAAACAAACAAAAAAAAACCCCAACCCCTAACCCACCCCCCTCCCCCCCCCGAGATTATAAAAAAATAAGAATATACACATTCCAAGAGCTTATTACAGTATAAAGTTACTGAGGCGCAGGTGCTGCCGGTGCCAGCGCGGGGGCCAGGGGGTGGCAGGGGACAGAGGCCTGGGCGGCCATCCCGGCGGGTGCCGCTGCCCCCACGTCGGCTCGCTGCCTCCCCAGGGCTTTGGCTTTTTGCTCGGTGCTTTTCCAGACAGTGAGTCAGGGAAGGGCTGTGCCCGTGGGTACCCAACTGCTGCCTTGGGGAAGCCGGGCAACCTGGCCCCAGTCGTGTCCCTGTCGCCTCGTACCTAAGTGACTCCCGAGGGGCAGGGGACGCCGGTGAGCTCCTGTCCCCGGGCCAACCTGCCTGCCAAGGCCAAAATCCTCAAGACCCTCCTCCAGGGAGCGGAGCTGCCCTCTCCCAGCAGGAGACAGGAATGGAGATGATGAGACAAGGAAAGGGAGAGACAGTGCCAAGCGTTCCCCCCCCATGCCTCTCAAAAGATGGGCACTGCATCCCAACACTGCCTGTGAGGAGCAGGGTGTGCAGGAAAGGTATAAATATGGAGAAGGGAAAGACAAGACAGATCCAAGACCAAACTCACTACTCCAGGGATCACAGTAGTGAGAAAACAGAACAGTGGGAATCTGCAGGAGCTGCTGAAATGGGTGCTGGTATATGTCTCTATAGAATAGGCAGGGATAGCACAGCGAGGATATATTATATACACACACACACACACACACAGAGACACAGACTTAGTGGCAGGTAAGACTGGAGTCGGCACCTCTTCCTAAGCCCCAGGGCAGGACTGAAAATACATCTCCTTGGACTTTGCAAAGCCCCTCTCGAGATACATTTTGAGTGGTCCCAATCAGAAAAAAAAAACCAATAAAAAACAAAGATCCCAACTTGAAGAGAAACCACCTCCCCAAACCACTGAGCTCCCACTGGGAATACCCCAGGGAACAGCGAGAGCCTTGTCCCGCACCGTCCTCCCCCTGGCGAGCAGCAGCCACTGTCGGGGTTCAATAAGGCACAGTTGGGCGGTGGTGCGGTGACGGCCACCGCTGGGCAGTTGCCTATGGCCAACGGGCACCCGCCGCTGCGCCCCAGCACCGCCGCAGCCCGGCACCGCCGCCCCCAAAGCTCCACCATGTGCCCACGGCTGTGCGGTGGCTCTGGTGGGCACAGGAGGATGGGAACGGGGGTGTCTGTGTGGAGGTGGCGGGTCTCAGTGTCCTGGTGAGCTCTTCTCCTGGGCGGCCCGGCTGTGGTTGGTGAGCAGCAGGCCCTCGCGCTGGGCGTGCTCGAGGACGGCGCTGTAGCAGAAGTAATACTGCTCGGGGGTCTGGATGCTGAAGGCGCGCTGGGTCCGCATGCGCAGCACCGTCTGGTAGATGTTCAGCGTGCCCACGTCCTGCAGCTGGGACAGGCAGATGTCCAACGCGCAGAAAGTACCTGAGGGACAATGAAGGGGATGGCGTCAGGCACCAAAGAGCCATCGCTGCCCCATGTGAGAAGCAGAGAGGAGGGGCAGTGGTGGTCCTCTGCTCCCCACCAACCTCCCACAAGAGACCGCTGGCAGTGTGAGAAGTGGGGCAGAGACTTCTCCCAGGTCTGATGGCTGCAGAAAATCCTGCTTTGACCAACTGACAAACACGTCGTGGCTATGTGGGATATGGATGCACCAGGGAGGTTGAGCTAATCACCTCCAGCCCCCTAAGACCCGCCCCCAGCAGCGGGGTTATCCCCTTCCCTGTGTGTGTTGCCCCCCCCAAGCCCTGACCCCAGCAGTGGAGTTACCCCATTCCCTGTGTCCCCCCACCCAAACAGCAAGGTTACCCCATTACCTGTCCTGCCGATGCCAGCACTGCAGTGCACCACGATGGGGGGTCCCCCAGGGTGACCCCTGAAGCGGGGCCCCAGGGCACTGACTGCAACTCTCTGCTGCTGCTTCACAGCCCCCAAAAAATCGATAAGGGTGGCTGCAGAGGAGGGGACACCGTAGTCTGGCCAGCTCAGGTACTGGAAATGGGAAACCAGCCGCCGCTCTCTGGCCTGGGGGAAAACAGGGGCTCAGAACCTCTCTCCTTCTCTGCCCCTGGCCACAGAGGACTTCCAGCAGCCCCGTGCTGTCCCCTGCCAGGCAGCTGTGGCCACGCACCTCTGAGCTGTGGATCTCCAGGATGGTTTTCTTGTAATGGTTGAGGTTCTCCACGCCCAGGTTGGTGATGGTCAGGGCCCCAAAGCACACCTGGAAATCCTTCTCCAGTGGCCAGTACTGGCCACATTTTCTCCTACCTCCCTCCTCCAGCCTGGGAGAAGAAGGAGAAGCTGGAGATGTCGTTCTCACTCTGCTAGGGACATGTCCCACCTTACCTGGCCTTTGTCCCTTGGGGACCCAACAGGGACCAAAGAGTCCATCCCTGATGCAATGTCCCCACCCCGTGGGGCTCTGCCTGGCACCACAGCTGGAGGGCCACTGCAGAGACCTGCTCATCCAGCAGCAAGAATGTTCACTTTGTGAAGAAAACCAGGGCTGTGCCCCTGCCAGGAGCACTCACCGGGTTGTCATCACGATCACCAGGACGTTTTGCTCCCACACCATGCGCCAGAAGTCACTGTAGGTGTTCTCCAGGGGCCCTGCAGGGACAGTCCACACATCAGCCCAAAATCTAATGGATCTAGGTAAGCTCCTTCTCTCATCAGCCTCTAACAGTCCCCCTTGCCTTCCTCAGGGGACCCTAGTCTTTCTGTGAGCACTGATCCCACTGTGGATCCGCCAGCACTCTTGGAGCTGCCACTCACTGCTCCCTCAGCAATTCCCTATGGCACCAATCCTCTTCCCGGCTCCTTCCACCCTGAGCAGATGGGGCAAAGCCAGGGGCTGGGTTAGGGGCAGGAGGAGGGGGGCCTGCTCAGCCCATTACACGTTTTGTGGAAGGTGTGTGAAGGAGGATGGACCCGCCGACTCCCTCCCAGGAGGAACTCTGCTCCCTACTGACCGGGGCCTGGGAGAGGAGTAAATACACCCAGAAAGGGGTAAATGGACCCAGAGAGGAGTCAATGCACGCAGAGAGGAGAGGGACTTGCCCCACTCCCAGGATGTTCCCCACTATGGCTGGTGGCTGACGCTGAGCAGGGAGATGAAGCCCACACATGCAAGCAGGAGCAAAAATCACCCCTTGGTGTGTGGGGCCATACCCTGGGTCCCGATGTAGGCGCTCCTCTGCTTGTAGCCATCCATGAAGCTGGCGTTGATGTAGTCAGTCACCTGTGGCAGGAGGGGAAGCACAGGCAGTATGAGCCCTGTGGAGCCCCAGGGCCAGGATGGCCACATTGGCCCTGGGGCTGGCTCACCTCCAGGCGGCTGTACGGCTTTGCCAGCTTCACACGGGTTTGGTCAAGGCAGGGCACGTCTCCGTACCGGTTCTTCTCCTGGTTGTAGGGTGCCCTGGTTGTAGAGGAGAGGGGGAGTTGGGTGTTTTCCAAATGGGAAGGAAAAGACAGCACACTCCTTCACCCTGTGCAAGCCTCCGGCGCCCGTAGCCTGGGCTCTGCTGCCATCAACTGGCCAAAGCCTCGGGAGTGGAGTCCCAGCCAGGTCCCATCCCGGCCATGCCCTGCCCAGCTCTCTCCCAACCCTGGGGGCTGCTGGAGCTGTACGAGGGGCTCGCAGCATCGCTAGGGCTGGGGCTCTCCACTGCTAACCAAAACACCGCACCCCAAAGAGGCAGATGGGTCACTACCAAGCAACAGCAACACGGGATGGGGGAACCCAGCTTTTTGGAGCATGAGAAGGGCCCCCACGCTGGCCTGCACCTGGTTCCTTGGCCCCCGGACTCACAAAGAGCAGAAGAAGGTGCCGGCGGGGCTCCTGCGCCGAATATCTTCATACTCTTCGTAGATGCCTCGCTTCTGCTTGTGGCTGACGTGATCCAGCAGCTCCTGGAGCGTGAGGGACTTGGGACCAGGGACGTGGACGGAGCCGTTATCTTTAGGGGCCACCAGTGGCACCAGGATGAGCTCGTCCAGGGGGTCGGGGTGCCCATTCTGCTGGGGCAGGAACCGGCAGTTCCAACTCAGAGGGTCCAGTTTGAGGGACCCTCCAAGGTACTCAGGGAGGCATTCCCGGGGCAGGTGCTCCTTCAGCTCTGACATCTTCACCATCTGCACCTGCAGGAGGAAGAAGAGGGATAGGGGTGACTCCAAGAAGGATGGAGGGGAGGCCACTGGGACAGAGACAGGGATGCCAGAAGGAAGAGGAGGGATAGGAGTGACTCCAAGAAGGATGGAGGGGAGGTCACTGGGACAGAGACAGGGATGCCAGAAGGAAGAGGAGGGATAGGAGTGACTCCAAGAAGGATGGAGGGGGGGTCACTGGGACAGAGACGGGGATGCCAGAAGTCTTAGAAAGGTCCAGACGGAGCCCAGAGATTTCCCCCAGCAGCATCAGGGTCTTCTTTCTTCCTCCCTTGTCCTGGGAGGGCACACAGCTGAATGCTTGCAGTGGGGCGGGAGCTGGATCCCCGTGTACCCAGGGTGGGGGTGCATACTGACACCCAGCTCCAAACTTGAAAGTGGCTCTTCTGAGCTCCTACCAAATGCAGAGGGTGAAAAAAACAGCCCTGGCAGCCAGCAGGCTGGAAAGAGGCTCTGCCAGCAGCACCACTCAGGAAACTGTTTTGGGCAGTTTTGGCTTTGCCAGATCAGGCCTGAGCACAGGTATTTAGGCTTCCCTTGCCTCCCACATGCTCAGCAGAGGTTTCATTTCCCTTTCATCATCTACCATGGCCTCTGCTGGCTGCTGCTGGCAGCCTCACCTCCTTCCTCACAGAGGAAGGAATCGAAGGCCATTTCAAAAGAGGTTCAAGATATTTGCTGAAAATATTGAAAAGGGTTGGCCCTAACGAATCAGGCTGAGAGCCTCCCTTTCCCATAGATTTGGGCTCAGCAGCTTCCAGCAGATGGGGCACACAGCCTCAGCCCTCCCCCTGCCGAGCACCCCGTGGCTGGGGGAGGCCATGCTCACCCGCTCCCGCAGCTTCTCCTTCAGCAGCAGGCTGATGATGGAGTAGGGCACGCGAAACCACATGGGCGCTCCCACGATGAACACCTTCTTGAGCCGGGCCGGGAAGGCACCCTGCAGGCAGGAGGGGTGTGAGCCACGGTGCCGGGAGGGAGCCAGCCCTGCTCTGTGCTCTGCCAGAGGGTCGGGGGCATGCATGTCCCAGCAGGGAGGACAAGCAGCAAGGTAGCTGTGCCACGTCCAAATCGTGCCTCGCACGCAGCCCCCAGCTCTGACTCAAAAACAAACGATTTCTTTGGAATTAGGTAGGCAGAGGGTTTGGCTCAATGGAGGAGAGGTGAAGCCTGTGTAGAGAACACACCCTGGGCCAATGTTTGCTGGGCTTTTTTTTTCTGGAGGAGGGAGGAGGCGTGAAATGCCAGCACCACTAAAAACCAATCTGCATCTGTTTTCCCAAAAGTGCTGCCAGCAGCTCTGAGAGGAACCCGGCACAGGGACAGTTGATGCACCCCCACCCACGGGACCTGACAAGCTCCCAGCACCTCTCCCACGGTCCTGCAGGGCTGGAGTGGGTGCTCCTCGGCCAAGACACAGTCAGCATGGTCTGGTGGGAAAGTTTATGCCCAACCCCCAGGACCTGCTGTACTTGGTGAGCGAGCGGCCCACGTGCTGTCCCCAGGCACCGCGGCACCCCAGCACCGTTACCTTCAGCAGGTTGAGGATCTTCTTGCTCAGGTCCAGCTCAAAGTTGGTGTACTGCGAGCCTGCCATGTCATAGATGAACACCAGCCCGTTCCTCTGCGTTTCGAAGCTGAAAGAAGGGAAAGAGCAACATCAGTCTGCAACATCCAACTGCTCAGCTTCTGCACAAGGAGATCTGTCCCATGCTAACCCCATCTTCAGCTTCCTGACGTCCCAGAAAATCCCCCTTCTCTATTTCCAGAGGACTCACAGACCCAAAGCTTGCTTCTGCACTCCACAGCTGCTCCACCGCCTCTTCCTACAACCCTTATTTAAGCCTGTCTGAGCTGCATCACTTGTGATGGGGAATTTCAAAACCAGAAAGAGCCCAGCAGCATAAAGGGGCCACCCAAGCTTTATATTTTCAGCAGGGCTCATGTTATGTCTTGCCAGCAGTGGGGCTGCCTCCTCCCTGGCCAAAGCCTGCAGGAATCAGGGGCTTTGCTAAACTGAAACCTGGACTTGGGCAGGGAAAGGTTATGAAGAGCTTGGGGCAGTGTCCAGGGAATTTTGATCCCTTGCTGAACATCTCTGTGGGGATGACTGGCTTGAGTTCAAAACAGGAGAAGACAAGAATTTCAAGCCACAGGGAGCCTTGAGCCCTTCTCTTCCCTAAGAAGGGACAGGGATGGGAGAGCCAGAGGCATGCAGATGGACTCAGGCACCACTTCGCCTTCAGGAATTCACCTTTACCAGAGAGATGTGATTTCCCTGCAAGACTTCTAGACGGATTCCATCATGACCCAATCGAGCAGCAGCGTGTGCCCTCACCCCCTTGGAGGGCAGGGGCTGCCCAGGGCCGTGCCGCTCTAACACCAGTACCTGGCAGAGGCAGGCTCACCTCTCCACCGCTCGGTCCAGCAGGTAGAAGAGTGCCTGGAGCACCACGTGCTGCACGCTCTTGCTGGGGTGGTGCAGCTTGGCTGTAAAGAGGGCGATGGAGGCTCCTGAGGGGTCCCGCACGCTCTGGTGAGGAAACGGGGTGAAGCTCCCACCGGCACCTGAGGATGCCCGGTTGGGGTAACCCTGGGGTGGGGGGAGGGGGGGGTGGGTGTACCCCCACCTACCAGAATGGTGAACTTGCCGCTGAGCAGCTCCGAGCGCAGCGGCTCCTCATGCGGCTTCAGCTTCACGATGCCCTCCTTCAGCCGCGTCTCCTGTGGGCAGCAAGGAGGTGTGAGGATAGGTACACCCCCCCCCAGCACATCTCCTGGGGCACCCAGCCCAGAGGGAAGCCCCAGCAGGGAGACCTCTGCTCCATAGCCCCATTTTCCAGGGGAGGATTGCAGCACAGGCACAGGGAGGAGTTGCTTTGCAAACCCAAGGTGGGAAAGGTCCGTATGAAGAGATACCCTGTGTATATGAGGAGCTGCTGTGCTACATCACACAGCACGCAGGAGGACGCCCTGCGAGCACACGCGCTGCTTTCAGCGCAGGGAGGCGACTGGGGTCACTGAGGTCTCCATGGAGACTTGCCTTGGTTGAAAAAGGACTTTCCAGACAAACAAAACTCATAATGGAGTGGGAAAAAGAGGCAAAAAAAGGCAGGGGGAGGGTCATCTGTGGGACTGGAGATCTCTCGCAGAGTGGCCCTGGCCCCGTTCACTTACCCGGTAGGAGTGAAAGAGCTCGATGGCCCGCAGGACGTCGAACTTGCGGGCCATGAGGAACTTGACAGCCACGTTCCAGGAGAGCGGGGACACATTGTACTGGCCTGTCCATTTGTTGATCTCCTCCAGGAACTGCTTGGTCGCCTGAGAGAGAGATGAGAAGCATGCAGTGAGATAGGGGGGGAGGGGGAGCACCCAAGCTGCATCCCTGGTCACGGTGGGAGCTCCACAGTCCTCAGGGCACGGCTGGGGCTCAGCACGGCTCATCAAAGCCAGCAGCTCCTCAGGGTGAAGCAGGGAGCTCCACAGCAGGTACTGGCAAAGGGGGTAAAAGGCAGCAGGGATGGAGACAGAGGCAACACCAGTGTGGTGAGGGGAGCAAGTTGTAGGAGCGCTGGCATTGGAAAAAAATGCCCTTGGGGCTTGGGGAGACATGCAGAAGGGAGAGGAAAAGGGACAGGAAGATTTTTCAGGTGGTAAACTCCAGTTCAGGCACAACAGCCCTGAAACTCATCAGCTGGACTTGGACCACCCATTAAGCGCAATTTCACATGACCATGGAAGACCAGGTGAGAAGGGAGAAGTCCAGCATGCTTGCAGGGCTCCTCACAGCTCACGGCCTCGTAACACGCCGGGGCCATCTTACATGAGCACCATCCCCTCCAAAGCCCCAGCACTGCACACACCTGAAACCACCAGAAACCAAGAAAGAAACGTTTCCAACTCCAGTGCTGACGGCGTGGAGTCGCAAAACCCAACCTGCAACCTCCCAGCAGGCTTGAAGCCCTGAAAAGGGGGAACAGAACCCCAAACATTATCTTTACAAGCTGTGTTTGCAAGATGGGCTTGGGCTCTCTCACCACTCGTGCTAAGGGAAGAGGTTTTGCTTTCTGCAGCGTATTGTCTCCCAGTCCCATACAGGAGCCCCTCAGGGCCGCATGGCACAGCCTGCCACCATGGCTCAAAGGATGCCAACAGGGAAAGGGGAGTCCCTGAAACACTCCACTCCCACCTAAGCACGCCCCAAAACGCAGGTTTCAACCCTCGCAAGAGCAGAGGATGGCAATGACAAGGTGAGGAGGAGGGAGGGTGAGCTCTGAAGGCCAGCTCCCGGAGCGGGAGGGCAGGCAGGCAGGCGGTGGTGTTGGGTGTCAGGCAGCAGCACGGAGTTACTGGAGCTATTCAAGCAGAAAAGCTCGTCGGCGTTAATGACTTCCGCCAGGAGGAAGCACGGGCTGGGCTTTATTGGCACAGCCAGGCTCGGAGGCAGCAGTGAGCCCCTCCAGGGGGATGAGCCAAAGGAGCCCAGCTCTTCCAAAGGATCTCCCCATAGCTGCCTGGCATCGCAGCAGGTATTTCAGGCATGGGTACCCGCTCACCTGGCTCAGGGCCAGCCCAGACCTCCCCTGCACTGCAGCCACAAGCTCCTGAGGCGGTACTGGAGCCCCACAGAGCAGCTGAGCAAGCACCAGCCGGGGTGAACTCACAGGACCAGGCTGGATCTGCCGCTGACAGCGTCGGGAGGAACCTGGAAGCGGGTTTCACTAGCCCAGCTCCAAGCCCTTGCACAAATCCCCTTTAAGCACTGAGAGCCACATGTGCCACAGTCACCGGCTGCAGCCTGGCAGGCGGATCGGTGCCCCCACCTCTCCGATCACTGCCGGCAAGGGACTGGGCAAAGTGAGCAGCAAAGGAGATGAGGTGTTATGCACCTCCACCTTGCACTTTCAGGGATGCTGTTATCCTCACAGCTTCATCTCCAATAGCCTCTCCTTCACCGAAACAAAAGAAACTCTTTTGTGGCCCAAATTTCTAACGACTTCTCCTCTATTAAGAGGGATGGGAAAACAGACGGGGCAAGACAGAAACCATTGACAGCCTTAACTCATCCACACACATGTATATGGGAATAGATCCTGTCCATAAGCTACGAGGGGGAACCTCTCTGGCTGTACCCCTACTTTGCCAGAGAGTCTCTTAGACCCTGAGCTGCCCAAAAGCTAGGGCTGGGCTGGAGATGCAACCCAAAATACCAACAGAGACGCTCCTTCCCCATTACGGGCAGGATGGCATAGGGGCCAGTGCCAGGCATGCTCCTGCTGCCCTTGAATGGAGACCAGAGCCCACAACACAGCTTGAGATGGGAATGATGCCCTGAGATGATGGGAAGGAATCCCCAAGGGGCACGGTGGCAGCGAGGAGAAGATGCAACGTACAGTTCAGGTCTCTTTCCTCAACATCTAAGATGTCCCACTTCACGCGATCCCACGCCCAGCACCCATCGTGAGGGGTGCTGGGGTTTTTTTGCAAGGGGGAAGACCTTCCAGGAACAAGAGCTGGCTTTGCAAGCAGCTCAGCCAAGAACTCCGGATCTCCCTCTGGGTGCAAAATGAAGTCCCAAACTTACCAGTGTTGACACTCACCAACAGGTGAGCCAGGAGTCACCAAGCTGTGCAGCAACACCAGCCCCCCTTGCACGCTCCCTCAGGCCCCATCAGCACTTCTGGCCCTGATCTTATATGGATTTCTGCAGGTGCTGAGCTGAACGCAGCAGGGAGCAGCAAGGATCGATCCAGGTGCTGGAAGCGAAGCCCATGGCCCAGACCTGCAGCCAGGAGCCTCACTGCTGCACACGACAGCAGCGCTCTGAGCAGAACCACCCGCAGCCAGGCTCCCGGAACAATGCTGGGCTTTGGAGAGCTGGCGTCATCGCCGGCCATGTGCCGCTGCGCCAGACCAGGGTGGTGACAAAGCCACCGCTGCAGGGATACCAGGGCTCTTTGAGCCCTCCTCCTCCAGGCTGCACAAGCAGTAAAGCCACCCTCCTTCTTCAGCCTGAGCCAGGGAAAATAAGTCCTATGAAAACTGCAGTTGGGCTGAAAACCACTGAGGAAAATCCACTTGGCTCCTCTGGGATAGGCTGGGAAGAGAACTGCGATGTCCTAGGGAGCAGGAGATGTGACAAGGCTAGCAGGGAGAGGAGAGGCACGAATTCCCTCCCTGGCTTGCTGTCAGTAATGGAAGAGAGCGGAGCAAATCCTGATGGTCCAGAGGAGGCCTCAAGGCGCTGGCTGAGGTCCTTACTGCAAACCAAGCCTCCCTGTCAGAGTAGGTTCTTCCAAAACCCTGTTTGCTGAAGCTTTGCCTGCTCTGTGATGCAGGGGAAACACAAACCACAGGCACCTGTGGGGACACAGGGCACCAACACTCCCCAACCCTTTGCCATTTTATTACCCTGGAGACAGCAGTACCGTGGCTGGGAGCGGCGCTGCTAAGAGGGAGGTGTGGTGGAAGAGAAAGCCTGGGAGTGCTGCATTTCCCCAGCACCAGCGTGGGCTGCAGGATGGGCTCTTCCAGCTCCAGGCGAGCGCTCCCTACGCGGCCGTGGAGGTTTTGGGAAACCGAGATGGAAGCCAAGGATACTTTTAACACGAAAGCCAACCAATCAGCCAGAAAACCAACCATCTGGTGCCTTTCCTGTTTGCGTTGTAGCCCTAGAAGGCAGCCAGGCAGCTGATGCCATGCTGCCGCGACCGGGCAGAGGGGAGTCCGCTGGCAGCGGCCGGCAGCTCTCGGGCTCCTTCGGGTGCAGAGCCGGGTGGGTGACCCCAGCGCCGAGGACGACAGAGAGGAGAGCCAGAGCTCGCTCTCGCCATACCCTGCATCCCGGCCGCCCGACACCGGCCCCGCTACATCCTCCCGCGGTGACGCAAGGCCGGTGGAGGAAGCCGGGACGTCACGGGAGGCCTGGGGCGTGGGAAGCGCGTGCACACGCATCCCCACGGCAGCCTGCCCACGGGGGCGGCAGGCAGGGAGCAGGCAGGGAGAGAGGCAGGGAGGCAGGCAGGGAGGGAGGCAGGGAGTGTGGCAGGCAGACAGGGAGGCAGGGAGGCAGGGAGGCAGGGAGTGTGGCAGGCAGGCAGGGAGTGTGGCAGGCAGGGNGAGGGAGGCCGCCGGCAGCGGGGGACGTGCCGCTGCGGGAGCGCTTGACCCCCAGCCCAGGCTGCGGCACAGACCCCGCCGAGGCCTCTGGGGTGCGGGTGGGGGCAGGAGGCTCGGATGCGGGAGCGGGGGCGTCTGCAGACGGGACGTGCCTTGGGGGGCACCTCTCCGCTGGAACAAACCGAGCCTGCAGCCCGGGGTAGCCAAAACATGGGGAAAGGGCGCAGCGCAGGGGGTCGGGCCGGGGACCTACCTGCTCCTCCTCGGCGCTGAGCTCCGCGGCCATGCTGCCGTGCCGTGCCGGGCTGTGCCGTGCCGGGCCGTGCCGTGCCGGGCCGGGCTGTGCCGTGCCGGGCCGGGCTGTGCCGTGCCGTGCCGTGCCAGGCCGTGCCGTGCCGTGCCGTGCCAGGCCGTGCCGTGCCGGGCTAAGCGGAGGGTCCCCCCCCGCAGCCCATCCCCGAGAGCCGCTGGCGCTGCGGGTACCGGCCCCTCCCGGCCGCCGCAGGCTCGGGCGAAGGCAGCTCCGCCGCGGGGACCCCCGGAAAGTGCCGAAAAAATGGAAATGGAACAAAATAACCAAAAAAACCCGCAAACCGAAAACCCTGTGCCTTGGCTGCCCCCCGGGAACTTTCGCTCGCCCCGGGGAAGCGCGGCTGCGCCGGGCAGGGCCAGACCCAGCTCCCCGCCCCGCTCCGCTCTGCCCCGGCGGGGGCGGCGGCAGGAAGCGCCCGTAGCCNCCTCCCCTCCCGCGGCTCGGCCCGGCCCCGGCGGGCGGGCAGGGGAAGGCGGGGAACAGGAACCGCTCCCCGGCGGCTGCCGGGCTGGAGGCTTTGCTGAGCTTTGTCGCTGCCCTCCGCGGCACGGGCTGCCTCGGCTCTGCCGGTTTGGCGTCGCGTGTCTCGCATCCCCCAGCTCGGGGTTACGGCCGCGGCTTTGCGACAGCACCGCTGCCGCCGGTGAAATGGTGTCCGGCAGCCCTGCCGCCATCCACCGGAGAGCGGGCGAGCAGAAGGGCCTTCGCATCCCCCCCCCCCCGGATCAGCCTTCCGCACGGGGCCACCTTTGCATCCAGGCTCGCAAGGGACTTTGAAGGAAACCCATCCGTTCCTGTGCGCCCGCTGCCATGCGAAGCTCTCCGGGGCCCCAAATCGGCCTTTTTGTTTAAAAAAGAAAAAGGCCATGTGGGTGTGTGCCGTACCTGCGAACCGTGCGAGCGGGAGCAGCCCGGCTGCCCGCGGGATGCGCTCCCGGCGCAGGGCACTCCGCCTCGCCTCTCCCGGCAGCTGCCTCGCTTTGCCTCCACTCCAGCCTCCGCCTCGCAGCCTTCTCCCGCGGGCAGGAGAGCCAGGCGTCCGCCTCCCCGCTGCCCAAACTGGCATCCGGCATTTCCAGCCCTTTCTTCGCTCTCCCTCTACAATACCAAGCTGCACCCGCCAGCTGGGCTCGGGTGGCAGCGCCTGGAGGGAGAGCCGCGATGCTGCTCCGGATGAGCAGCACCCTGTGTGCTGGCCTGAAAAGCCAGGCCCTGGGACAAGGGGGACATTTTATTCAGCGTTGGCAACACGCCCACAGCCAGAGCCTTTGCACCTAACTTGGAGAAAATGGAAGAAGGCAGACATCAGGGGCTAAGCTCCGAGCTGGATGCGGGCTGTCTGTCCTCCGGGCCAAATCTATGTGTTTGAGCTGCCTGCTCGGCTCTCCTACCCCCGGACTGAATTTACCGCCCTCCTTGCTCACTGCTGAGGCTGCTGTCTGTTCCAGCTGGGAGTGGGATCGCACCCAGCAAAGAAAATAGTCACAGCAACAAACTGTGTTGGCTGCAGTGACTTCCTTTTAACACCCTCTCTCCAAACACAGCCTTTTGTTTCAGACAGGAATTGTAACGCAAATATTTACTTCTCCAGCCCAGCTCATGCTTTTAAAAGGGAATCTATGCAGCATCACCTGGAGCCAGCAGAAAGCAGCAGTTGCTTCCCTCTTGCTCTCCATCCATCAGATCAGGGGACAGAAGGCTGTCCCTCCTCAGCTGTGTTTTCTCTTCTGCCCACTCCCTTCCCTGGGCTGGAGGACCATGAAAGGTTGTTGTGGGGCAGCAGGCAGGCAATAACCCAAGCTGCAGCTTTCTCTGCCCTCGGGTGCAGAAATCTTACATCCAGATACCTCCGGATTTAATTGCCTGATGGAAGGAGAACTGAATTGATGGGAGGTTTGGATGTGTTCTCTGCACCGGGGCTGTCCCCGTGGCCCTCTGCAGCTGGTGAGGCCGAATCAGAGGGGGAGTCATAGAATTGTTTTGGTTGGAAAAGACCTTTAAAATCAAGTCCAGCCACTCACCTCACACTGTGAAGTTCAGCACTACTCATGTCCCTCAGCACCTCAGCTATGCAGCTTTGCAGTGTCTCCAGGGATGGGAACTCCATCACCAACCTGGGCAGCCTGTGCCAGTGTCTAAAAAATTCTTCCTCATCTCCTATCTAAACCTTCCCTGTGGCAACTTGAGGCTGCTTCCTCTTGTCCATTACCTTGACAGAAGAGACTGACCCCCACCTCGCTACAACCTCCTGTCAGGGAACCCACAGCTGGAGCAGCCCTGAGCCGCTGAAGGACGGGGAGGATGAGGCGGTCCAGGTGTCTGTCCTCTTCCCCTGGGCCACGTGCTTCACACACTAAAAAAAATAATCTTAAATATTAAAAATAATACAGTAAACATCTGTTTGTGAAAGACCTCGGCACGCTCGGCTGCAGGAGCCGGTGCTGCCTCCTCCCCTCCCCTCCCGCAGCCCCTCTGCACTGCCCATGATTCAGACAGTTCCTGCTGCCCACTGGCAAGATCAATAGCGGCTGCGCTGTGAGCCACTCGCACCCAGCTCATGTGCCTGGCACAAAACCTGTGCTTTTCTGAAAAAAAATGGGGGGTGTGAGGGTGGGATACAAATGTCCCCACTATCCGGAGGCAGCCGGCCCCGCTCTCGGGTGCTCCCCCTCCATACGGACCCTCCTCTGGGACATCCTCACAGCCAGCCGCGAGGAAACTCCCCAGTGCCCAGTTCAGCCTGCTATTTCCTTTCCTCCGTCTGTGGCGATGGCCTCCCGCTCTGACCTTTTGATTGCCCTCTGGAAAACAACCTGGGATGGCGAGTAGGACCCTTCCATCCACACCGAAGCCGGGCAAAGCCGCGGCGGGTACTCGCAGGGCGGGCAGGGGAGGCAGAAGCGTGGCAGTGGGGAGAGGCTGCCCCACACCACCATTTCCTCCACTGCAGTTAGTGCTGTGAGAGTTTTCAATCCCTGTTTGAAAGGCACAGCACGCAGCCACCCTTAGGTAGCAGGAAGACGCTCAAGAATTTATCCTTCTGAGAAACCTTTTATTTGGCACAATCAATGCTGGTGTTTTTCAGAGCAAAACCATTCCTTCCTCCCCCACCGAGAAAAACCCCCGAGAGCCGGCTTCTGCCATGCGGCGCTGGGCTCGGGGGCAGGACGCCTCGGTTCCCTCAGGAATCCAGGGCCTGGAAAGCTCGGCCTTTGCGGGTACAGCAGCCTGTACCAAACTTTTGTTTGTGGACCAACCACAAAACTTGCATTGAGAAGGCCTCGGTTAACAGCAGGATCACAGGGGGAAGTGCCCGGCTTGCGCGGCCAGGGTCAGCAGCAGCAGCTGCACCTCAGAGGTCTGAGCACTGTTCCTATGCTGGAGCTTTGCCAGAGGCTTGAACAGAAGCAGGGTCAGGAGCTGAACTGGGAACCCCGCAGTGTGAGGACAGAGCGTTTCATTTCCCAACGCACAACTGGCTTAGCGAAGAGCCAGACAATCCTGTTAGGCCTCACAGAAGCCCTGGCCAAAACAAAAACAACCCAAACTAAAAAAAAAAGAAGAATCCAGCGGCACTTGGAGCAAGACATTCTACTTCCGTGCCCTTTAAACAAAACCATCCTATTGTTAGCTTCACCCCCTCTCGGGGAGTGTGTGTGAGAAGCGGGGAACCATTTCCTTTCTCCTTATCCCACTGGCCTGTCCCAGCAGCCTAATTCTCCATTTGGCTCTCTGCTTCATCCTGCCCCTCCAGAGAATTTCCTGGCTGAGGGGTAGATAAGTGTTCCAGCTCGTAATGTCCGTTCCTCGCGGCCGCCGCGCCGCCTGGCTGATCCTTCGCTGCTGCCAGCTTTTTACTCCTCTTGCTCTCAATGATCTGCTGGAGCTGGTGCCCGGCATAGTCTGGCTTGGCAGTGAGCTTGGTGGCGGGCACGGTGAGCCCCAGGATTTCGGGCACCATGTAGGGCCGGAGCCAGCCCACCAGCGGGGTGCTGCCGGGCGTGTAGTGCGTTTGCTTGTGATAGAAGAGGAGCCCATCAACCTGTGGAGAGGAGAGAGAGTGAATGAGAGGACAGAGGCCTCCGCAGGTGGATGACAGAGTGCCAGACGACCGTGCCGCTCTCCCTTCGTGGGCCAGAACTACCACCTGGATCATTTTTCCCCAAGCTGTGCAATAAATAGTGGAAGGGAAAGAAGAAACCTGCTGAGCTCCTGCCCTTGAAGAGCAGCACAAGCCTGGCGGCTTTGAATGGCCAAAGGCTCCTGGGGCTGCTCCCAGCCCCATGTGCAGAGTAACCGTCGGGTTTCTGGCCGCTGCGCTGGATGAGGGTTCTTGTAAATAATGTATTTGGAGAGTAATCAGTCAGAGCACGTGATGCCAAGGAGCCCTGATTCATAACGCTGCCACAGCTCTTTCAGCTGCCTTATGCAAAATAAATGCTTCATGTTTCCCACGAGAGAACTTCTCCAGCAATCAATGGCAGTTAAGGGCACTCAGGACCTGGAAGGTTCAGGCCCAAGCTCTTGTGCTGCAATTTCCACACTCTGCAATGCTGCAGCTGGCTGCCGTGTTCCCCGCTGCCCTCCCACCCTCTGGAACCCTCTCCCCTGCATCCCCTGCGCTGCCCGGGAAAATGCTCCACGCATCAGGGCCTGCTGGCAGGCTGACCTGCACTGGAGGGGTTGATCCTTTCAGGTGAGTAAGAGTGGCTGAGCAGGTGGAGAGATGAGAAAAAGAGCCCACCTTAGGCTGAATTGCTTCCAGGCCCCTCCGCGAGCCTACAGTCCCCAGAGTGGGTACAGCAGAAGGGCCCATGTGTCGGCAGTGAGCCAAGGCATCGGTCAGCCACACGCAGGACCGCAAGCCGTGCTGAACCAAGAGCCTACATCCATCTCTGCACCATGGGTGGAATCTCCAGCAGGGTGGGTGGAGTTTCTGCCACTACTCTACCCGGAATTTTCAGTCCATTAAGAGCTTGCAAAATAATCCTAGAAAAAGGGGGATTCCTGTGCTAGGAAAGCACAAAACCAGAGCAGTAAACATCATTATGAGCTTGTGTAACCCTCCAGATATGTTTTCCCTCCCCCTGCCTCCTGGCAAGGGCCAGATTCCGCAGCACCCTGTCCCCCTGCCTGTGGGTTTGTGGTGCCTGACAAGAAATGGGGGTTCACTGGCACCCAAAAGATTGTTTTGGTAAAGACCAGAGCCCAGAAAGGCTTCTGCCTTCCAGGCCCTTCCAAAGATCTTCCTCAAGCTGGAGAATTCAAAGGACTTCAGCCCGGTGGGGAGTCAGGTCATGTTCTTCCCCTAATTCCTCTTAAGTTACTCCCATACTCCTTCCAGTTTATTTAATTTATTGGCCAGGTCCCTGCCCTGAGTCACCACACTGACACCAGCCACATCAGAATAAGGGCTGACACTGTCCCTAAACACCCAAACCTGAGGAGAGACTTGCCAGCCAGGATTTCATGTCAAGGCCCTGCTTTTCTGAGTTGAGGTGTTTTCCAGCACTCCCCCCATTCCTTCACACCCAGGGTTTCTCAGGGACTTGGGCTCCCCCTGCCTTCATGGAAATCTGACTGTTGCTCTGCTCAGACCCGTGAGCAGGGCAGTAGCTCTTCAGATCCACCCCAAAACCCGCTTCAAATTCAGTGCCAGTCAACTGATCCAAAGTCCACCGAGTTCAGTGGAAAAAAAAAATCCTCTGAACATGGTAGATCAGGTGCTAACTCTGAGGATCCAGGTTACAGATTAACTCTGAGGACCCAGATCCGAAGGCACTGACCACCCCGTTGACACCACACGCGCGAGATCCTCATAAGGATCCCAAGATGCTTGGCCCAGGCACCAGATGACCCCTGCGACACGAGACTATCTGTGGCAAGGCTGTGTTTTCCCATCTGCAGAGTTTAGTTTGTTGTGTGCTGTTGGTGGAAGCTATTTTTGGAAAGTTTTTGGGCCCCCTCTTGTGGCACACCACCAAGGGGGACACGGCTCCCTTCCCTCCTGCAAGTTTCTTTGAGGATACCAGTTGCTTACACCATGCTTCAGTCACTGGGGTAGCAGCCTGATGAACCTGGGGGGCAAGTTGCAGCTGGATTACACAGGAGAGTCTGATCCACTCCATCTCCCTCCTCCCCTGGCCTTTCGAAACAGCCTCCTTGGCAGGCCATAGGTTTTCTGCTCTGACTGCAGCGGGGCAATTCTCCTCAGCCTCTCCTCGTGGGAGCAGATGCCTCAGGAAGGAATGAAGCTTTCCTCAGTAAAGCCGGGAATGGCTGTTTCTACAGAGGCACTCAGACATTTGTAATTGAGCAAGCTGGCTGTAAGAAGGCTGGGATGCCTTCTCAGTGCTTCCTCATCTGTGTTCAGAGCCAGGGCTGGCAAGATAAGCAAGGGGCTGGGACTTTCTGACTCTCCCTAATGACTGTCCTGGCTTTGGCAAACAGAAGGCAAAGTCAGCCCTCACAGACAAATCTCCCTTAAATTTAAACCTGCCCTTAGGTTGATCGCTGCCTTGGGCTGGGAGGGCACAAGAAACACAGCCCAGTCAACGTGGCTTTGGGCTTAGTGGGACGAGCAACCTCTGTAGAGGCTGTTCCTGAGCTGGGGCTGAGCCTGGGCACCCCACAGGAGCCAGAGGAGCTTCTGGCTCCCAGGTGTTTGTCACTGACACTGTGCCAGAATGCCATCACCTCCTCCACCCTCTCTGCTTCAGTGCCAAGTCCCCAGGGCAGTCGTAGGCAGCCTGAGCTGTTGCCATGAGGGCCTCTGACTGGCGGCTCACAGCCATGGCAAGCTGGCCTGGGCAGCACATTGATTTGCCCACCCTGCCCTCCTCCCACCGCCAGCAGAGAGGCCAGGGCAGCATGACAGCTCTCCAAGCACTGGCAGACGTGCAGCAGGGCTGGCTCTAAGGCTGAGATCCAGGTCCTCACCTGCGTGTTCTCACCTTGAAGGGGAAGTCCATAGCCAGCACCTTACACAGGCTGTTGGAGGAGCAGGGGAAGTTCTGCAGGCCCACAAATTTGTACTGAAAGAGTAAGAGAGGGTTAGAAGAGACAACTGCGTGGGCTATAGCAGAACAAGTCACTGAATCAAGCGCTGGTGTGCAGGCAGTTAAGGAGGAAGGATTTCTCTCAGTGCAAGATCCAGCACTAGAGAGAAAGGGTGAAGGACAGGCATCAGATAGAGATGAGAGAGATCTCAAGCAGGGACCAAATCAGAAAACTGCTGGCCTTCCTGCCACAGGGTATCAGTGGCCCAGAAACTGAAATAGGCTCAAAAGAGGATTAGAGCAGCTCCTGGAAGGCAGGACCAGTGATGGTGATCAACTCCACAACCTTGGGGCAACCCCTGGCTGGTGAAGTCAAGGGGCATGGCAGGCATCTCTGAGCCCTTACTCTTTCCCTAGCCACTGGTTTTGGTGATTACTACAGGTTATTGGCACAGAGAGACCTCTGACACAATTCACAAAGCAATTCGTAAGCAAATCCCAGATCTAGAGCCAAAGCAGGCCCAAGCTGTCCATTGGTGCCAGGCGTATCCCTGCCAGAGCGACTGAGAGTACCTGCCTGGAAACTTACAGCAGCCCAGCCAACAGCGGGGATGGGGTAGGAATGGGCCTCAGAGACACCCCCCACCGCCTCTCCAGCAGTGCTGCAGCTTCACCAGCCTCATTCCAGAAATGGGAGATGACCTTTTAAAGCCCCACGGATTGCCACCACAATGCCTAGACAGCATAAAACTTTGAGTGCCCAGAATTACCTGTTTCCAGTATCTTATCATCCCAGTTCCAAACAACCCCCGCTCTGGCACCGAGTACCGAGTGAGACAGCAGAGACTCAGGGCACAGCTCTCCCACATTCCCCATACCTTTCTTCCAGGCATCTGAGGCTGGAGGGAGGATTTTCAGAAGAGCTGACCCTGAGATGCTCTTTTAACCAAAATAGAAAATGATGACCTCTGGGCAGGAAGCAAAACAGACAGACGTCTGCTCCAGGCTGCTAGCTCAGCCAAGCAAATCTTTCCACCTAGGAAATGAAAGCTGAAACAAACCCCCTTCATTAGGTAGTTGTCTCCTGGATATTCCTGTTGGAGTCAGAACAGCATGTTCCTTTTGTGACTGACCTGGCTCACCCCTAGGAACTGCTCTGCTCGGTCCTATCTGGGCACACAGAGGGACTGCACAGCCCTCAGGTCCTGCTTTGTAAACTGCGCCCCGTAAGCCAGGCTGCTACATCTCTTAGGTCTGTCCCCCAAAATCCCCTTCTGAGCTGCTGCAGGTTCTGGGTCTGACCTCCACATGTAAGTCCTCAAAAGAAGACTTTTTCTCCTTGCTCTGCAGGGACTCCAGGTAGCAATCTAGTGACCAGGTTAGGCAGGAGGGAAGGCTAAAGCTTTACAAACTTTTACCTAGTGGGCCCACAAGGCTGTATAAAAAGAAGGCTGCACAGGCTGCAACCAACACTGGCCNTTCCGCCTGTGAAAGAAAGTGCTGAAGCCTGCTGAACAGGAGAGCTTAACCCCCATCCTCCTCCTCCTCCAAGGACAAAAGAACTTACTGGATTCAGCCTGCTTTTCTCTCCCAGCCCTTCCTCTTCTTGGATCTTTGAGAAGAGCCAGAAGAACCTGAAGTCAGTCTGTGAAAGGAGGCAGAGACTTAATGACTGTCCACAAGTCGGCATCGATCAGCGCCTGCCCAAGCCTCTCCACTGCCTGTGACATTTACAAACTCAGCTGCCCCTGCAGAACCAGCCAGCACCCCAAACCCTGCTCCTTCCCCTGATACCCACAAAAGATGTACCCAATTACTCCAGTAGTCAGCAGGTTGTAAGCTGGACAGATGCTGGCGCTTAAGATGAAATCCCCATCCCACAGCACAGCAGGCTACATCCAGCAAAAGCGTCTCAGGGACAGGGAACAAAAGGGAGGGGGCAGCAGGGCAGACGGGATGCAGCACCTGGCAGTCGTANATTCTGTTTCAAGTGAAAGCTAAAAACGGCAGTGAAGTTAACTGATACCCTGCAGTCTGATCTCCCTCAGCACTTTGGCTGGCAGAGGGGAAAGCCACCCTCATTTTACATTATTCAGTGGCTCTATTTACATCCTGACCATGGCATCTATTTCGTCTGGAATACACTTTGAAGCCTGAGCTGTAAGGGGTGGGGGNCCCTTCCTCTTCTTGGATCTTTGAGAAGAGCCAGAAGAACCTGAAGTCAGTCTGTGAAAGGAGGCAGAGACTTAATGACTGTCCACAAGACGGCATCGATCAGCGCCTGCCCAAGCCTCTCCACTGCCTGTGACATTTACAAACTCAGCTGCCCCTGCAGAACCAGCCAGCACCCCAAACCATGCTCCTTCCCCTGATACCCACAAAAGATGTACCCAATTACTCCAGTAGTCAGCAGGTTGTAAGCTGGACAGATGCTGGCGCTTAAGATGAAATCCCCATCCCACAGCACAGCAGGCTACATCCAGCAAAAGCGTCTCAGGGACAGGGAACAAAAGGGAGGGGGCAGCAGGGCAGACGGGATGCAGCACCTGGCAGTCGTACACTGGGTGTCCTCTCCAGCACATCACATCCAGGATATAGTACGTCTGTTCCTCCTCATTGTAGATGCAGTCCAAGATGCAGTACACTGTGCACACAAACAGAGGCAGGTCCAGATGTGCTCCACAGGCCAGCCCAATCCAAGAAGCCAATGCAGAGCCTGCACTAAAGCTGCCCTCGTGGAAGGCTGTGAGCTGTGGAGGGATCCCCTTCTGATAACAGAAGCTGTGACCACAAAAAGCCTTTAGCTTGAAGAGTCCACAACAAGGCTGCAAACATACTATCCAGAGGCACAGCGAGTGAAGGCATGTTTCAGAAAATGGCACTTATCAAACAGTAACCCCTCCTCAGAGCCAAAAAGCAACTGCAAGAGGATCAGGCCATACACAGCTCTCCATTGTAAGACCGAGAGGATGTTGAGGTTTAAGAGTATCTGTCAACCAGGCAGCTAATTAAAAATGTTATCTAGCACAAAGGCACTGTCCACCTCTAGTTACTCCCAGGGATACATGAACAGGCCTGAAGTGAGCTTCCTCCAGCACCAGAAAAAGGCAGAGCTGCGAGGCTCTCAGGGAGCTGGAGGAGCAGCACTGAGCATGTAGCATACAGGCACAGAGGGACAGGCAGTGTCCCTCCCTCTCCCGTGCTCAGGGCCTCCTCACACTGTTACCTTTCTCGCTGGTTGAATTGTGCCGGTTGCCCCCTGGCAGCAGGGATGGGAACCTGTTGACGCAGAAGCCGCTCTTGGTGTAGGCTGCTGTTGTGCCCTGGCAGGAAACGAGAGAGGAAAAAAAAGGTAAAGGCAAGCCAGATGCTTGTGGGAGACTTGTGTTGGCTGGGAAACACGTCAGGGCCTTTCCCCAGATGGCGAGACACTGCCACTGCTGTCGCTTACCCTGGACGACACGACTAGTGCCCTTTTCCCAACGGGACACACCACTACAACCCACTCCTGCTCCAGATCCAGGGGGACATCGACCAGCCATTCCGACAGCATCAGCTACAGAGAAATCCAGGGAAAGAAAAATAAATCGGTTAGCAACAAGGGTCCTGAAGTTATGGAAAAGTCACAGATAACGCAAGAAGGTTTGGACTGGGCTGCAGCTGCAGCACTGGGCGCTTTGCAGGCAACTGGCACTGCTTGTCACCCTGCATTGCAGCACCAAAGGAGCTCCCTCCCTCTCTCACCAACCTGCACAACTCTTTTCCCCCCAATCTTTCTCTTGTTTCCCAGCTGCTGACTAAGCTTCAGACCACAGCACAGGGCTCACTGTCCTCACTTGGGCACTCTCCTACCTTGGTCCCCACTGCAGCCTCAATTTAGCACATTCTTTGTTTTTAAATATATGTGAGAGCTTAGAGATTCACACACATTAGAAGTGAGGAGCCCAAATAAATTGGCTTCTTCAGAAGCTCTCTGGCTGTGTGTCTTTTTGCACAGATGCGGCATCCAAGGCCAATAAAACCCATCAGCTGAGCACCTTTGACTAATTGCTGCACAACAGGACACGGATGCTGCTAGCTGAGCTGAAACCTCCTAAAGCGTGCAGGTGACCCATCTCTGCCTGTCCCCCGTTTGAATGCAGCACAGCTAAGGGGCAGGAGAACAGAGGCATGGTTCCTCACAGAGAACCAAGCCAGGCACAACATGCTGTCCTCAAACCCAACGCAGCCATCACCATAGCTGCTCTCCACACCCAGCCCAGCCCCAGCACCACCAGTCCCAGCACTGCCTTCCCACCTGCTGCCCCTGGGGGGAAAGCAGGCCATGGCAGAGGTGAGCAGCTCCTCACCTGATTGGCGTAGCGCTTGGGCAACTTCTTGCCAGCATCCACATCCATCTCTTCTTCCTCTCCATCTTCCACTTTTTCCTCCTCGCCTTCGCTCTCCACTCCGGTCCAGTCGTCCTCCGCCAGCCTCCTGGCATGGTTCACGTAGTCCAGACGCCTCCTGGGAGGAGGGAAGGACAGAATCTGGTTTGCCCTCTGCGGCAGACGGACCAGCAGGCCGGGGCAGCACCAGGCAGGCTCCCTGCTCCCCATCCCCACCGCCCAGCAGCCCAGGCAGCACCAGGCAGGCTCCCTGCTCCCCATCCCCACCGCCCAGCAGCCCGGGCAGCACCGGGCAGGCTCCCTGCTCCCCATCCCCACCGCCCAGCAGCCCGGGCAGCACCAGGCAGGCTCCCTGCTCCCCATCCCCACCGCCCAGCA
>WBNH01009659.1:0-12569 GCA_013401255.1 Urocolius indicus
CTCCCACCTTTCCCCAGTGAGAAGGAGAGCAGAGGTACAGGAAGCTGGTGCAAGATGCTCAGTACAACTACAGTGAGTTAAAGATTTGTTTAAGACCAGAAGTTAAAGAAGGCAAGAGAAAGAGGAGAGTGAAGCAAAGCTGGTTGCAGCTCACCTTGTTCACCAAGGAGGAGAAGGCAAGAGAAGTGGATGAGGGAGTCTGCTGCAGCTCTGCCTTTTATACTGAGAGCAGACCACCCCAGGCCTAGAGGCACTCTTTGTGCATTTAATCTGGTTGTCAACAAGCTCATCTTGCATGCAAAGTATCACAAGAAATTGCAGGTTTTGTTTATGCCTTTCAATGTTTCATTTTCATTTCCCTGTTCCTGACATGCCCATTCAGCCACACAGGCTCCTTTCAACTGACAGTATTAGAGGCCAAAACATTTGCAGGGGAAATGACACGTCAGCACAGGCTGATGATGCAGCCAGAGACAGGATTGTTCCACCTCAGCAGGTGATGCCACTAACTAGCCCTCCAGGGCCTCATGTTAAAGTATTTCCTGATAAATGAGGCAGATCTGCTCAAAACCCAGAGGCTTTATGTTGGACATGCACAGCAAGGGCTGGCACCATCAGTCCTGCAGACTCATGCTTTGCTCACACTGTATTAGGCATTTATTAGTGCCTCATTTATTAGTGTCCCTTCTGTTGTTGGCTTTTAGGCTCTCTGTTACACTGATCTTTGATCTCAGCAGAAGTTTGTCTGCCTTTATTGTCATCTTTCTTCTCTCCTTCATCCCAACGTGCCTTGAGCAGCAGACAACCAGGGCATAAGAATTAAGGCCATTGTCTTTCCAATACTCTTTTCTACTTGGGGATCTCATTAATACTTACAAATATCTAAATGGTGGGTGTTAGGAGGTTGGGGCAGCATTTTCTTGTTGTATCCAGTGACAGGACAAGGGGTGATGGAAAGAAGCTGGAACACAAAAAGTTCCCCTTAAACCCAAGGAGAAAGTCCTTTGGTGCTGAGGTGAGGGATTCCTGGCCCAGGCTGCCCAGGGAGGGTATGGAGGGTTCTTCTTGGGAAGCCTTCAAAACCTGCCTAGACCTGTGTGACCTGGTTTAGGTGAACCTGCTTTAGTAGGGCAGTTGGACAAGATTTTATCTAAAGCTCCCTTCCAACCTCTTCCATTCTGGGATTCTGTGATTCAAGAGACCTCCCATAAAGCTGGAGGAATCTCTGAGACCAAGGCATGTGCTGGCCAATCATTGCATGTCCTTCTTCCTGCCCATGTCTTTGTCAAGGCTTCTACTTTGGACATTAAGACTGTTGCCACACTTGGCATGACCAACAGCTTGGCAGGATTTCCACAGGACACCCAACTCTGCTCAGAGGCAGGCAGGCTCCATGAGTCCTTGCAAGGACAGTCAGGGAAGAGCACAGCAGGAGAGATGATTCCTGCTCTGCCTCAAGTGTGATCAGAGCAGCAGGACCAAGTTATTGCCTACATGGGAAGAAGGGAGTCAGAACAGAGCTGGTGCAGTACTGTCCCCTCATTCTCACCACGTTGGAGACCTTTTGCAGTGATTAAAGAACCACTGCCTGGGACTTCTCCATGAGGAAGGAGGTGTCTGGAGGATTTGCTGCACATCTGCTCCAGACTCACTTCACATCAGGACACAGCAACATACACAGAAGGAGTTTGAAATATTTAATGTTTTCAAACACATAGAAACTATGGTGGGTCTAAAGAGGCTTTTCCTGCTCCCTTCTGGATCTTTGCAGAGTATCCAATACCTGTCCCTACTATTTTCACACAAGGAAGGATGATCTTTGTGTGCCCATTGTACTTTCCTCTGCTCACCTCATACCCATTGTGCCAATATCTAGCAGAGGGCTCATCTCTCATGTTGCATAGTT
Organism: Urocolius indicus; assembly: GCA_013401255.1. NCBI lineage: Eukaryota > Metazoa > Chordata > Aves > Coliiformes > Coliidae > Urocolius > Urocolius indicus. The sequence continues at coordinate 1,907 of WBNH01009659.1, forward strand.
TTCCTTAAACATATCCCCTCAACTCCTTTGGCAATGACTCCACCTGCAGGGTTTGAAAGAACTGCTTGGAGGAGAGAAAGGCAAACACACATTGCAGGTGGTCACAGGCAATCAGAGCCTCAGCAGGTGGTCATTTCTGTGCAGGCTGATGACATGCAGCATATAAATCCTTTATCCTACCAAATGGAAACCATTATCGAACCATGCTTTTGTGTCATATATCCTATGGGGGAGCTCCTGGCCACCCTTTGCATACTCAGACAAAACCACACTTCCCTCTAACCTCATGGCTCTTCCAATGACCAAAGCCCTTAAGACTGACCAGCTTCAGCGATCATGAGGCAGGTGCAACATTAGTGCTTTCTCATACATCATTTCCCTCTTCAAGAAATCCCATTACCCTCTGAAAACTCTGGCTGGAGAACTCATGAGGGAAGGAATACAAGGAGACTCAAGATAAAATGCAACATGAACTTTAATGAGTATAAAGAGAGAAAATAAGCAGTGCACACTGGAAGAGACTCAGCCCAGGCTGCTACAAGGCAGCTGACAGGTAGCCATCTCTTCACAGCAATGGGACACACGTCTGCCTCCCACACAGATGCACAGAGAGGGACGAGCAGGGCCCCTCTCCACTCGCTTCAGGATGAGCCCGTGGCACAGGACAGCAGCACACAACAGGGACTCGTCATGTGCAGAAGAAAGCAGAGAAGCAGAAGACATCAGCTGGCTGGCAGCCCAGCCAGCACAGGCTGGCCCCGTCCTTCCCTCCCTGCTTGGCAGGAGGGCACGAGGGAGTTCCAGCCATCTGCAAAGGCTGGCCAGCAGCTGCGGCCTCAGTCCGGCACGTGGCTTTGGGCTTCCTGGTCGAGGCACTCACTGCATGTCAGGCCTGGCTTTAGCAGGGCAGGCTCCTTCTGCCACAGTAGCGGCCACCAAAGCCACTCAGGCCACCAAGGCTGAAGCCTCCAGAGTTGATGGGCACTCCCTCCTCACTCAGGATGCTGCCGACAGCAGCGGAGGTGGAGGAGCCCACGGCGGTGTTCTGCGGGAAGGAGCTGAGGATGGGGCCGGGCAGGGTCACCACCACGGGAGAGGGCTGGATCACCACCCGGGAGTCCTGGCACTGCCTGACACACGGCTCGTTGCAGCTGTTGGCAAGCGGGGTTGGCCCACAGGGACGGCACAGATCGTAGCAGGACATGGCTGTGGGATGGATGAGCACCTGGCAGAGAGAGCAGGGAGAGCAAAGGCAGAGTGTCAGGGGAATCCTCACAGCCTGCCTGGCACAGACAAAAGGCACAGGCTGGGGAGTAGGGATAGACAGCATAGAGAAGAAGAGAATTTAAACAACCCTAGTTCCCAAGAGGTTCCTGCAAACAAAGAGCTAGTCCTTCTCCCATCTCCCATGATGGACAGTCAAGGAGCAGAGCACGTAGAGCACACCAAGGGAGGAATGTTCTCAGGGAAACACACCGAGGCCTGAAGAGAAAAAAGACCAAGAAGAGAAACAGACGAAGGCACTTGCTACTTACCTTGTTCACCAAGGAGGAGAAGGCAAGAGAAGTGGATGAGGGAGCCTGCTGTAGGACTGTCTTTTATACTGGTCTGTGGTGCCCCAGGCCTAGAGACACTCTTTGCTCATGTAATGTGTCACCAAGCAGTTTGACTTGTATGAAAAAGCTACTGAAGTCGTCTTTGATTTAGTATTCAAGATTCTTTCTCCCCATTTCTTCTTCCTGGCACACCAAGTCCACCCTCAAGCCTGGCTGTACGTGACACAACTAGAGATCAAACGTATTTAATGCACAGCATTGTTGTTCCAAGCCATTCAGATGTTTATGGTGATCTGCTTGGTGAGCAATGCATTTTTCCTCCATCATTTTTGTCAGTGCTTGCTTTCCACAGATCCATTTACAAGTCAGGATGATGTGAGACTCATTTCAGATTTCTACTTAATTGGGTAATGTCCATATTGTGCACAAATACACTTACAGGGGGTTTTGTCTGTCTTAGGCTTGCATCACATATCTGGTTTGAATCTCTCATTGAGAGGGAAGTCCTTTTTTTTTTTTAGATAAAAGCCTAATTAGGTCACATCCTCTGCATAACAGCATCATTTTAGTTTGTCAGTAAACATTAACCATCTGATTACAATCCATTATGCAACATCAGACTGTCCAGACACCTGTGAAGCACAGAAATAGCTCTTCTCACAACAGGACTTCACCCATGTATTGACAGAAGAGAAAACTCTTGTAGTGCAAGACACAAAACCATCCCACACTGAGTGTCTGAGATGCAGCTCAATGGGAAAAGTGCTGCAGGTGTTGGAAGATGCTGACTTAGGATTTTATCCTAGCAAATTGGGGAGTTTTTAAAGCAAACCTAAATCATTCCACAAAGCATTTCTCAGTGGAAAACTACTGTTCATCATCTGGTGTTGGGGATAGGCAATGGAACAAGTTGCTCCCCTGGTCTAATTAGGGGTGTAACACAGGTTTTATGTACTGGCATAACAATTTGGCATTCAGAATGTCCACTTACAGTATTCAGACAACTCTGCTGTAGGAAAGAAATTAAAGCAATTGAGAACACATGAGACGATGGCATCCATGCAATTTCTTAGACACATGCTTTCAGTTGATTTATTACCATACCTAAACACACAAAACCAAATGCTTCATTCTGGTTGTAGAGCAATCAATCATTCACACCGCACTCAAATAATTTCAGCTGGTAATTTTGGCTAACCAAATGAAGACTAAAAAAAAAAAAAAAATGAAGAAAATCTGAGCTTTTAATTTTTACACCACTGCCTGAAACGTTTCTGAAGAGAGAGAAATGTTTGACTTCATGAATACAGAGCCTAATACATCACAACTACAGCAAAACAAGGCTTAAACTGGCTGGGAAGGGATAAAGTGATGCACACAGCAGAGTTCCTATAAAACATCAAACCCAGGTTTGTGATTTTTTTATTACTTTAGGGATCCAGTTCAGAATAAAAAACAAATCCACTGGGGGAGGGCAGTCTATGGTAATCATTGAGGTGAAATAAGGGACCAGTTCCAATTAGTGGGAATGCTTTTATTAAATAATCTTTCATTCAAAAAAAAAAAAGTACCTTTCACTTCAAGTTTTCTATCAGAATCTTGATCTTTCATTTACCTCCATTACATATTTAACCACTGAGGTGTGTTCCTCTGCAGAGCCCTAGGGTTGTATAACAATTATTGAAGCTTCTCCTTTGGTTTCTTTAAAGGAAAAACAAAAACAAAAAAAAAGACACTTCAAAGTCAGTTCAAAAAATTCATTAATGGCCGAGACATGCAAAGTGTCTGTCCTATGTAAATACTGCAGGTATATGACAACATTTAAATAGCTATGTCACCTACATAATAACATCATTTCCAATTTGGGAGCCATGGTTACTCCCTAGGCAGGCAATATTTAATTGTTTCAGAAACCAGGGTTATTAATCTTTTCATTAAAAAGTAGTTTTGTGTGTGTCATAGTAACAACCCCTCAGCAAACTGCTCTACATGCTTATGACCACATAATTCAGCAGCGCTGGGCAACAAAATAAGTTTGGAATGTGGGGGTTTTTTGGAAATGACCAGCACAAACTATCCACTTTCTCAAGCATTAGGTGTGTGTCTGTCCCTGCTGTTCCTTTCTAGACAGAAACCGGTATTTTGTTTCTCATTCTTTAGAAAAGAACATTTCTGTCCATCCTAACCCATTCTGATAGATAAAACATCACTCTGCACTCAAGCCAGGGTTGATCCTTGGGTTATTTCTTTGGCTATCAACCCTGATTAAGAATCAGGGTGAAAAAAAGCTGCAGCCACCAAGGATGACAAAGATTTCTCTCTTTTTTTCTCCACATGGAGCTCATTTTTGGGGCTGTTGTATCAAAAGCTGTAGCTGTCAGCTCACACAAGGAGCTAATCAGGGAAAATGTCTCCCATATCCCCAGATCTGCCATTCCCTACAGACAGATCTCCTGCCTGGAGTTGTTTACCTGCTACTTGTTTGCTTCTCAGCTAGAGCAGTAAAAATTTTTCCCTGTAGATCTCTCCTAAATGATGAGGTGTGTTGGAGGGATCCCCAAGGCAATGACTCTTATCAGGAGGTTCTGCGTCCTCCTTGGATCGGATGTCATATCACAAGTATTCATTAATGATTTATACACATAGAGTGCTGTGTTATTATACATGAAGCATGGTATTGGCTTCAGACATCCATGGGTTGAGTAATAATATCCCTCTAAGATAAACAGATCAAAGTCACGTGTGTCATTTCGCTGATCAGCTCGTAATCAGGTCACGATTCCTGGCCTCATCATGCTGCTTTGCTTTTTCCTACACTGCATTCATATTAAACCTCACTCTCCCTTTACAGTCTCAGGGACCCTGGATCTAAGTAGATGCACATAAACTCCATTCCATGGCTTTGTATGTCACTGCAATGATTTCTGCCATGCAGGGTAAAGCCTTGCAATTTGAATCTATTTCTTCTAAGGATATTAGTGCCATCAAACTAATTTTCCCTTTCTATGAGTGTATTTCACTGTCCCTTTTCACTGGCACAACTTCTAGTGTTCTTAGCAGGCTGCCTCTCATCAGTCTGATGATCTTTCTCCATCATCTTTCCCCTGAAATAATATTTAGCTGTGGTACTAGTTACTTCTAGCTTTAAATTTGGAACAGCTCTGAGATGCCTCATCTCAAGACACATGATTTCTAAAAGTCTGTATCTTTTGAGGCTTTGGCAACCCAAATCTCATCATTTTTCAGTGGGAGTGAACCTCAGCTTCGGATATAAAACAAGAATGGTTTAGATTCATTTTAATTCTGTCTCCCTGGCTATCTCTCCCACCTCACAGAGAAGGGATTATAGGGAATCACTAAGCTCTGTATGAAGCAATACCAAAGACCGTGGCTATTTGGTGACCTCTATCATTGTCCATACCCAAAAAACCTGTATTCTTAAGGAGACTGAGCACACATTACCTGGCATACATGGAGACGAAGTTTTTCTCCTTAATTTCAGTACTTCTGTGTTCCAAAAAAAGCTGGATCCTACCCTCAGACAGCTGGTATAGTTCTGCTGCAGTCTTAGCAGTCATCTGTTTGGACAAGGTTGATGAGTAGCAGAGGACTCTTCCGTAATGCTGAGATTACATTTGTAGCTGGGTGTAAAAAACAACAACCAATCTTCCTTTTCAGTTTTAATGTACAATCTGCTGTGACCATGCAACTAAATCACTTTGGGCAAAGTGTTGCCACTGCTGGTGTACAGTCACATCTCATGGAAGATGTCTTGGGAGGTTTCAATAGAAAAGCATTCAGGTTTCACCATCTTACTGTGAAAATCATTTCATTTTGCCCCTATTTTCCTTATTTCTAATAATCCATCAATAAGTTGTCCTTACCTTCTAAATGATTCCTATAAAGTAGATGCCTTCGTAAAGGTCTGAGAGCAACGTCAGTCATCGGGAACAGCCTGCGGAAGTCTCAGATTAAAAGCTTTTAAAGCACTTTGCAAACTCTCATTAATCATTTATACATGCAAAACACTTATTACCATATTTTAAGCATCCAGCGTGATTACAGTGTTTTAAAGCAGAGTTTCAAAGTCACCCTGAGATGTGTGTCAAGGTTACGAATGCACATTCTCCGCTCAATGCATTCTTCTGCTTGCGTCACCCTACGTGTTCCTTTGAAAAGGAGTTTTCTGCAGGGCTGCCACATTTCTCAGAACAGGATGAACCTTGTGGTAGAGAAAACATGAAACTTCTCAGACAACATTGATATCTCAGAAATTGCACAACCACGCACTTGGCTCTGGATCTGAAAAAGAGAGAATAAATGTATAAGGATGCAGGACCCTCCATATCTTGATTGATTTTGTTTGCATTCAAGGAAAGGATCTCAGGAAGAGTTGAGTAAGGATAAAAGAGTAACGAAGTAAAGTCTCTTTATTAAGACACTTCATAAAGACTCAGAGGAGCCAGGAGAATGATTTGAGGAGAGGATTACGTTCTTCCACATCTCTAATGAAAGAATGTGAGCAGAATGTGAAGGTCAGAAAACGTGCAGATCAGGTCAGTCTGACCCACACCGAAATACACGGAATATACTCTTGGGGAAAAAAGAATCAACCTGGGTAGCTCAAAAGGCTTCTTTAATCTTTCAATTAATTTAAGAAACTTCCCACAACATAGGCCTCCAGTGCCTTTTTCTTATTGTTTGCTTTGTTTATTTCCCCCTTTATACTCTTCAGAAAAATCAGATCAATCCATTTCGAGACGATTGTTTCTCGGTAGCCAACCATTGCCTGAGGGATGATTTTTGACGTAGGATTTTCATTTAAAAGACTATTATTTTTTTTAACAAAGACCATTACTCCATAGTTAGTAATTTGGAGGCTTTGGTAATTGCAGATTTCTTAAGTGACAGCTGAGGTTTCAAAAGACATAATTGCAGCGGTGGATTTTAATTAGGAACGGTGACTTCAATACTTCAAAGCAGCTTTGCAAAACTTGGCATTTTTTTCCCTCTATTTTCTGTGGAAAAGAGAAAGAACAAATTATATAAAAAGAATCAATGTTCACTATTCATTCTAAGTAGGGGGAGAAAAAACCCAACCCACAAATCAGAGTTTGAGAATTTCCTGCCCTGTTGAGTTGCTGTTTCGTTCAGAGCAAGTGGATCTCCACTACACAAGGATTTCTAATCCTTTTACGTATTTATCCCTTCCAATTCAACTTCAGGTCTCTTATCATCCCTGTAAACACGGCTAGCCCAGAAAGGGGGATGTTCCAGACCACTGGCCTAATGGTGTGGTTGTACACACTTCAGTCATCTCACAGATTGAGCTGTTACACCAAATCCTCAGCTTATGGTGGAAACAGCACTGGGAGAATGTGAAGATGACAAGCACTCTTAAAATCAAAGAACTTCTTAAAACTCGGGGTTGTGTTTGCTTCCTGACTGCCACAGGTTTCCTGTGTAAAACTGGAAAAGTCATTTCAGGACATACCAAAAAGTTCTTGCTGTTCTTTTCCACGCTGACAGCCCCTCCCTTAATCCCTCTGCATTAATATTGCATTTGTAGAAGAGATAGCAATCCCTTCTCCTTTGTTTCTCAGCTCTAATCAGTTTGAAGGCTGTGGTTCGGTGTGGGGACTTGCCCTTTGTTTGCCCAATGCAATGCAATCTCAGTTTATGACTTCAAAGAGCTGCTGGGATTCAAACTATAAATACTATGATAAATACCATTGAGGAAAGCTTGTTTCACTCCAGGCTGTTCCGTTTGCTCACCAAGTGACCTCTGACAATTCCTTTAGCCTCTGTGCTTTGCTATTAAACCCAGATAATAACTAGAATTACAATTTGCCAAAGGCAATGCAAAAATTAATCTGCAAGGGAAGTAACATTTTATATAGTGCCCAAAACTGTAAAGAGAGTAAAAGCCTTGAGGAGTCCCACAACAATCAGTGGCACAAGGGGCTATTAAAAAAAAAAAGCAGAGGCAATGAAGAGGAAGCACTGAGCAATCTCTGGGATGGTATTTGGAGCAAAAAAGGCCCAGAAGAGGAGCGTGTGTTATGCCAAGCCTGGCTTAATGGCACAGCATTCCTCAGCTACCAAAGGTGAGCACAATTGGCAGCTAAGCTTTTTCTTGCCTGACAATTCCAACTCTCTGCTGGTAACGTTTATTAATGATTGGATCTGGCTTGTGAAAAAGCCTCCATGGGGCATTGCTCTGCTTCAGTCAATGTCCAGAGCCTACAGCCACCACTGCTCACAGACTTCAGCCTCATGGGATTCCCCTGCTGCAGGGCTCCGTGTCTGGATGATCACAGGGTGTCGTGCTGCTTTGTCTATAAAGATGAAATACTGGGGCAATTGCAGTAATTAAGGGATCTACTGCATGTGGTAGCTTTCCTCCCTCAGAACGGTGCCTGCAGTGGTTTATAGTCAGTTAAAAAAAATGGATTAGCTTTGTTTTACTTACCAGTTTTTCAAGTTTACCCTCACTCGGCTGATGAGCAGCGTGGTGGCTGAATTCCATATCGATACCACTAACTGTTTTCTTTAGCCACGGTCAAACTGCAAGAGCTGAGCCTTAATAAATGAGTTCTGAATGAAAACAGACATATACAAATACATATTAATCTCTATATATGTATATGTATCACTCTTTAGATGAAAGAATCCTGCTGCACAGCTTCTAGTGTTACATAGCTCCTCGGTGGCAGAGTAGTGCTTAGGCAGATTAATTAGAGGTAAACCTTAGGACATCACCACCTGTCTTTACTCCCCTTTAGCTTGGAACCTGCAAAAAGCCTCCTTTAACCAGAAAACTCAACTAATATGTGCCATCTCCTATTATGGCCCTAAAAAAAATAACACCCTGGCTTAGATGTACCAACATTTTACTCAGAAAAGTCCAAAGAGTGAAATGCAAACCCATCTTTAAACTCCAGAGCTTGGGGAGTTTTTTAGCCACCTTCTGGCAAAAAGTGAAGCACCTTCATGTGCTCCAAATCAATACCAGAGAGAGGAGACAGAGCTCTTAATTTGTACCAAAAAAAGAGAAACCCCTCGTTTGCCTGCCTGAAGAGCAGCTGCCTTCAGTGAATAGGAAAAGTATTTTCTGATGCATGCTCTGTGGAAGGATTAGGTAATTTTCTTCCCCATAACTTCAAGTATCCAGGTTTGATTTTGAAACATTTGAGACAAGTCAGTGTGGATGCTTTAGCAGTCCCCACGAGGGCTGAAAGCGTGCCAATGCACAGGCATGAGCACAATGCATCTCGCAGGGAGCCAGTCAGAGCACAAAGTTTCCTTAAGAATACTTTATATGCATTAAAAAACTTTTCCTGCTTTATGAGCTGGCACGTCAGGGGACTGTTATGCCAAAAAGCTCCCAGCTGCACTAACTGATGGCTTTTTGTTTCCATGTGAGTCCTGCTTTCCCTCTCCATCTTTCACTTGATGTTTCTGTCACATTGATTTCCTCCTAAAGTGTTTATAAAAAACACATCTGGCTTGTTCATAAAAGTCTTGACAAACTGACAGCCCCTGTTATCTCCAAATCTTATGTTACAGTTCCATCTCTCACCTCTGTGAAATTAAGTTCTCATCAGGATAGAGCTATTTCTTGTGTACTTTCCCCCCTGCCCTAGTCTTCACCTTAGTACTGCCACAGAAAAACACAACCTGGATGGAAACAGTGGTACAGTTCACTTCAGCCTTCCCTTTCCTCTCACATTGTCCTTTTCAACTCCGTCAAAAAGCTAGGGAAAACAAAACCAAACCAACAACCAACCCAGCTTCGTGCTGCTATGTGACCTCACTTTGAGTCAGTAGCAAAAAAACGTGGGTGGCATCCACCTGCCTTTAATTGCAACACTGCCAAACTCCACAGAGACCTGAATCAAATCCATATTCTCCACTTCAACCCTATGCAAGCGCTGTTTGTAAAGACTAAAGTGGATGTTAGATAATACAGAGCTCTACCTAAGGATCAATCCTCTCTCCAGAGATGACCAGTCTCATTGGGAAAGTGGCTGCAAGCTTGAGTTGCTGCCCACATGCATGAATATTCACTGAGAGGGATAATAGCTGCATACTCATAAGTTGAATGCCCTGTAAGGCATTTCAGAGAACAGCTCTCTTCTCTAACACGCTGCACAACGTGTTCAGGATTGGGAAATGAAGATAAAAATGCAGTTCTCTGACAGCAAATGGTGATATTGACACGCCATTGAATCCTTTCCACAGGCTGAACTTGCAGGGGAAATAAAAAGAATGTTTGGTTAACTGATGGTATTAGCTGAAACGTGGTTAATGGAACATATCAAGTTCTTTTTCGACCCATGAAATGTTCAAGTGAATCCTGCCTGCAGGGGCGTAATGTGTATTTAGCACACTATGTGAAGATCCCCATAGCCAACAAACACCAGCAGCTGAGCAAAACAGTTTCATTACTTGCAGAAGTTATGCATGCAGCAAAGTGTGTTTTGCAACTAATTAAGACTTCATGCAAAAAGGGTGTCACATCCTCCAGGCAATTTGACTAAGTGTATAAAAGCATTTGCTACGTAGAACTCTTCTAATCGCTTTTCTCAAACTCTTCTCCTTGGTGATCTGGGGTAAGTCGATTTTGAATCAATTACTTCTTGCTATCTAAAGATTATCAAATGATAGGTTAAACTCAGAAGACAATTGGGGGGGGGGGTGAGTATTCTTCCTGAAATATGCTTTCTATTGTCCTATAGTTTTAAGTCAATGGATGTTTTACACTTCAGAGATGAAAGCTCGCATTTGCAAATGACCTGAGCTGTTCAGGACAGCAGTTCATTTAAACCAGGGATAAAACTCCCTCAGAGACTCTCTAAAGAGCCTCGATAATTTGGTACTGGGAAGCATTCTTTTCATATTATAAAGACTAGGTTTCATTAAAGAAACGAACACTGAAGAAAATGGGGGTTTTTATGATGTTCTCACCTTCAACTGTCTTCAGGGAAGCTTCAGGTGCCTTTTAACAGCTGGAGAAACTGTCCTAAACATTTCCAAAACCAAACACAATCTGGAACTCCTATTTTTTTCTTACTGAAAATCCACTTGAGTGCTGTCTTTTAAAA
>WBNH01009661.1:0-10312 GCA_013401255.1 Urocolius indicus
CTGCAGGGCCCTGCCACCCCCCATGCTGGGGTGCTACGAGCAGTTATTTGTGGAGGCACTGCTGGCTTCAGCTGCCCTGGGGATGGTGACACCCAGCATCAGAGCTTCTCGCTGTGTGCTGTAGATGACCTGTCAGCTTTGCCTTCCCTTCCCTTCCCAGCACGAGTGCCAGCACCATCACTCGAAGAACAAGAAACATTCTAAGAAGTCGAAGAAGCACCACCGCAAGCGTTCCCGCTCCCGCTCGGTAAGGGCCTCCCCTCTTCACCTCTCCTGGGGGCTTCTCTTCTCTTCCTGGGGCTGCTCGCAGTGAGCAGGGGGGTGAGTTGCTGCTGACAGAGCTGGTTCTGTGCCCCTAGGGCTCGGAGTCCGAGGATGACGACAGCCACTCCAAGAAGAAGCGTCAGCGCTCGGAGTCGCGCTCGGCGTCGGAGCGTTCGTCCAGCGCCGAGTCCGGTACGGCCTCTCCCCCCTTTGCTTTGTCACCACTGCTGCTGTGTCACTGCTGCCCCTCCTCGCTCTCACACTGACGTGCTGTCGTTTGTTCCTCTGCCTGCAGAGAGGAGTTACAAGAAGTCAAAAAAACACAAGAAGAAGAGCAAGAAGAGAAGACACAAGTCTGTAAGTGCGGTTTGCTGCTCCGAGCTGGCTGGTGGCCCCTGGGCACGTGGGGCTCCAACCGCCCCTCTGGCTGCCTGCGAGCATCCCACTGCCTCTGCAGTCAGGCCAGTGTGGAATCTGACTGGAGGAGAGGGTCGGTCCCATTGTAGCTTCCTCTCACTTATCCCCTCATACCGAGCCACTGGAGAGTGCTAAATGTGCAGCAGCCATGGCAGCACGTGCCAGTAGCCTGGCATCCGCAGTTTGTCAGGGCAGGAGAGCTGGGAGGAACCCCAGACAGTTCAGCCTTATGCTGAGCATCATCCCTTTGCTCTGCTGGAGTGTCAGGGTTACGGTAGGAGCCCTGATGTCGACTGTCTTGGAGCATCAAAAGGAGCTGAACTGCAGGGAGGAGGTTTTCCCTCTGCATCAGTCGAGACCCAACAGGCACTTTTTGTCTTTGGGTCTCTGCACTCAGGCTGGCTGCAAAACTCTCCAAAGCTGATGTTTTCTTCCCTTTCTGTAATTTCTGAGCAGCTGACTGTGCCCTTCAGTGGCAGCTGGTGGCCATGCTGTGGGACACCAGTGCTAAAGGGCTGCAGCACAAACAGGGTCCCATCAGCACTGGGGCAAACACAGTTGTGGCCCTGGATCCCTCACCTCATGTCCAGTGCCAGCCCAGCAGCTTTAAAGCAGTTGAGGGCACAGCAAAACCTGCCCCCACTCCTGGCAGAGATGTGACTGAATGGGTGGCATTTGCACAGAGGAGACTCGCTGTGTGGCATCAGAGCGGGGACAGCTCTTGTGCGTTCAACCAGCCACTCTCCCTTTCTTTCCAAACCACTCCAGCAACCTTCTGCATCTCTCACTCCTGCGGTGGTCCGTTGGCTGTGCTCCATGAGGAGCCCCTTCCAGCAGGATTTTCACGTGGTCTGTGCTGGGGTGAAGTCACGGGCTTCTGAGTCAATCCATTGAAGACTGGCATTCAGTGTTCTCCCCTCTGTTTGCACAGGATTCACCAGAGTCTGACATGGAACGAGAAAAAGACAAAAAGGACAGAGAGAGGGAGAGTGAAAAGGACAGAGCCAGACAAAGATCTGAATCCAAACATAAATCCCCTACTAAGAAGCGACCTGGGAAAGATTCTGTAAGCATCTTGTGTCCCACGGGTGTGCCCGGGCTGCCCCGGGGCAGGCTGCCGGCTCTCCAGGGCTGCTTCAACCTGCTGAAGCTTTACTGGTGTTCCACTTGGATATAGCAAAGGGAGCAAAGCTGGGTGGAACAAGGTTGTGCAGTAGCTGTGCTCCCTGGGCTTGGGGAGCACTGGGAGCTGTGGGCTGGAGCTTGGCTGGGAGGGGGCTCACAACAGGCCGCTCAGGGATGTGTGAGACTGGGGGGGGGTGAGAGCCGGGAACTTCTGCTCCAGTGTCTGATGGGGGTCTCTTGGGGGCATTGCTTTCCTCGCTCTGGTTTCCTGAGTGGTGGTGACATTGGCCTTCTGGGTAACACTCCTGGAGAAACAAGGAGGGGAGGGTGGGTGTCTGCTTTGAGTTACCTTCACAAATAAGCTGCTTGGCCTCCACATGCCTTCAAACAACCCCTTTAGGTGGCCCAGCATCCATGGGGAACATGAGCCTGAGCAGCACAGTCTGCAGCAGGGCCTCAGCCTCACACTGCCACGCTCCCTGCCACGGCCTGGCACCTCCCCACCTCTCTGCCCTGCTGCCTGTGCCCCTGCCCTGCTGAGGGCTGCGAGGGGGGCACGAGGACTCGGCCCTGCTCACCCACTGACTGACCTGGCTTCTCCCTGCAGGGCAACTGGGACACTTCTGGCAGCGAGCTGAGCGAGGGGGAGCTGGAGAAGCAGAGGAGGACTCTGTTGGAGCAACTGGATGAAGATCAATGAGAACGTTATTTATAGCACATATGTTTACATTGTGGCATAATAAAAGAAACCAATGTGTAATGCAGGACCTGGGTATCCTGAGTTCCACTGTGCCGAGGCCGCTGCATCCATCCCTTCTCCAGCACTGCTGCTGCAGGCCTGGCACCGGCCCCGGCCAGGGGCTGCAGGTGGGGGGGTGTGAGCCGGGGCTGGGGCAGTGTTGGCACCTTTCTGGCACTGCAGCCCTGGAAGGGTGGGAACGCTGCTGCTGCTGCCCTGGCCCAGGCTCAGCACAGGCCCTGGGAGGGGTGGGTTTGTCCCTTTTGCAGAGGATCCTGACTCGTTTCCTTTGTCTTCACGGATTTGTTTGTGTTTTGGAAAGGGGAAGGCAGTGGAAGGGGAGATGGACACACCTCCTGGGCCTGTGCTGCAACCTGGAGCCTGCTGCTCTGTCCCAGCTGTGCCACTGGCCCAAGCTGTGCTGAGACCCAGCTCCCTGCCCGAGCACGGCGCCTGCTGAAGGTAACGCTGGAAGCCCTGTGAGGGCAGCTGTGGGGAAGGGGCCTGGCCCAGGGGGAAGGAGGGAGGGGGCTGGGTTCAGCCAGTGCTCAGCTTCACCTGAAGGAAAACTGCAAAATCAAGGCAGAAGTGTAAGGAATTTCCATGTGTTGCCTTAAGCAGCTGCTGAGGAATGTCCTGGGCAGCCCCTGCAGCGGGGGGGGGCCCTGCCTGGGGAGGAAGAGCAGCAGCCCTGGCTGCCCCCTGCCCATCCCCCTGCCCATCCCCACGCCTCCCACACCAATATTTTTGTACATTTTTTATCAATGATTAAACCTTGACTTCTAGTGTGTTGCTAGTGTTTATTTCTGGCTTTAAGCACCCTGCCCCACAGCTCTGCTGAGTGATGATACCTGGCTTCCGATGCTTCGCGTTCGGGCACCAACAACAGTTCAGCTTCCTCCCCCAGTGCTGTTGATCCCGCTGCTCTTCCTTAGTGCACAAATAATACTTCAGAAGGTCCAACTGTTGCCTTTCCTTGCCAGGCTGGTGCTGTGAGGCTCAGGGATGCTACCGGAGGTTGGAATTAGTCATGGGAAACAGCTCCCGGAGGGGCTGGAGGAAGCACAGGGGGTTGGCACAGAGCACATGTGCAGAGCGGTGTCTTTCTTCTCACCCAAAACCACCCAGGTTTGGTCAAACGGGCCTTTTGATACCTCTGTGTAATCTGGGACATGTTCGGTGTCCAAAGCTGGGCAGGGCTGAGGGACGTGCTGCTGGAGGCTTTGTCCTGGGTCTCTTCCCTGAGCTGGGAAACTCTTTTTCTGTGTTTAAAGGAAGGGCTGGTGTGGCTGGCAGCAAGGCCCAGGGGGGGCAAAGAGACCAAGGCAGGGGGGTTAGAGAAGGTGAGGCACTGTGTGACTCCTCTCCTGATGCTGCAGAGCTGAGGGCTGCCATGGGGAGGCTCTGGGGATAAGGGGCTGCAACTGCCTTACAACTCCTGTGCACAGCTGTGTCACTGCCCTGTGCTTGCCTGAGCTGCGGAAGGATCAAGTTGTTTCTGACGTGACTTTTTAAAGGTTTGCCTTTATTTTTCCACTGAAAATAAAAAAACCCTGTACCTGGAAATGCTTCCAGTGGGGTGGTGGTTGTCTGTATGGCCCCCAGGGGGGTGGTGGTTGTCTGTATGGTCTCCAGTGGGGTGGTGGTTGTCTGTATGGTCTCCAGGGGGGTGGTGGTTGTTTGTAGGGGCTCCAGTGGGGTGGTGTGTGTCTGTATGGTCTCCAGGGGGGTGGTGGTTGTTTGTAGGGGCTCCTGGGCTCTTGCATAAGCAAAGCACCTGCAAAGCAGGCTGCTTTCTACCCTGGGCAAGGCACAATGCAGTGGTTAAGGAAGGGCAGCACCCACCCCGCAGGGGTTTCTCAGCCTTCCCCAGGCTCAACAGCCCCTTCTCACAACCCCCTCTGCATTGTGGCTCAGGGCTGAAGCTGTTCCCATTGGGTTTAGGACTCCAGCCTTGTGCTGGGTTAACGCTTTGACTCAGCATCTCAAAGGCCTTTTCCAACCCCGAGGATGCCCTGAGGCTCTGCTTTGTGCTGCTGGGATTGGGCTGTTTCTGGGTTATTACTTAGTGCTTTATTCCTTACAGCTGTCTGGGCTTGGCCCTGCAGGTCTCTGCTCCCAGGACACGCACCTCAGGCACTGCAGGAACCAGGAGCAACTTTGAGCCTCCTGCTCACCAGGCTGGGACAGAGCTGTGCTTGCAGAGCACTCACAGACTTGCTGCGTGTTGCTGGTGGGGAGCAGGGCTGAGAGGGACCTGCCCTGCTGCAGCAAAGCCCCAAACAATCCCACTCTGATGGGCAAAAACCCCCCCACCCCAACCCTCCCAAGGCTTTCTCTGGGCGTTCTACCACCTACCACCAGCTGTGGGGAGAAAAACAAGGTCAAGGTGAGTTAATAAAAGCCCCCTCTGGCTTTGCTGGGTAGTAGTGTAAATAGTTTATTTCATCTTATGCCAGGGACAGACCAGGGAAGTAACATGAGCTGCTTTTATAAAACACTTCTAATATTGCTAAGAAGCAGGTCTAGTACTAGAAAAACACCGAAGGGAACACACCAGCAGCAGGGTGCAGCTCTCCTACCCCCTTCCTTTGGGCTCCCTGTGCTCAAAGCCCTGGGAGCTGGGGCAGGTGAAGAGCTCCTGCTTGTAACCGTTCCCCTGCCGGGGCCCTGGCACGTTCCCTGGGGTGCTGCTGCCGAGGAAAGCTCCCGGGGGGGGCAGAGGGCAAAGCTGCTCCCTGGGAGCCCCAAACCAGTCCCTTCAGTTAAATATAAAACAAAACAAAACAACCCCCCAACTATAAGTTAAAATAACATTCAGGATGTAGAGCACAGGCTGATGCTGGGGGCAGGGGGAGGAGGGCTGGGGGTTGGCTTTAAACATTATTTACAGTATTAGCCAGAGGCGCATGGGGGGGGGGAGGCAAAGAGGAGTGTAAAAACCATAAAAAACTGCACCAGTTCTGTAGCAAAATATCTGTACATTTAAAAACAGAGTCTCAGAGAACTACACGTCATCGGGGGAGGGGAGGGGAGGGGAACAACACAACGGGGCCGTCACCAGTGGTTCACGGAAGCACGACGGGGAAAGGGGTGAGAGCTTCAGTGGTTAAATACTATACAACACATCTTACAAGGAGCCTGGTGCTGAGCTGGGGCCAGGGCCGAGGTGCTGAGCTGAGCTGGGCTGGGGCCAACTGGAGACAAAGCTCTTGGGGTGGGGGGGAGGTCCAGCTCTGCGCTGCGCAGGACACGGCGGCTGCGGCTCCACGCCGGTGTGGGATGGGGCTGAGGGAGGACTCCTCTCCCTTCCTGGGCTGGGATGATGCACCGTGTGTGTCCCCTCTGAGCTCTCCCCCAGCCCCAGGCTGGCAGCGATCAGTGGCAAGAAGGAGGGGGAGCCCAAGGTGGGCTGGAGCCAGTCCCAGGCCTGCCCCTGGCCCTCGGAGCCCTAATACTGCTGATGGAGGTGTTAATACCTTAGTGCTAATGAATAAATAGGCTGTTACTCAGGAGCTGCCTGTGCCTCTGCCACCCTCCTCTTGTGCTGCTGGCGTTTGCCCTCCGGGGAGGGATGTGGGGGAAGGAGCCGGCTCAGCTCTCTGGGGAATCCCTTCCACGTTACACACGGCGAGCCCTTCAACGTCTTCCTTTTTTTAACAAGAGAGAAGGAGCCAGTAAGTGCAGCTGAAGGCGAGGGCCAGGGACGTGGTTGGGAGCAGAGCCCCAGCGCTGCCTGTTCACACCCAGCCGGGGCCGCAGGTTCGGGGTGGGATTGGGGGGGGTGTCACTGAACTGTGACAGGATCAACCCAAACCCCCCCCCCCCAAAAAAAAACCAACACGTTTGTACATTTTGGTTACAAATACTGAGCAAGGTGTGGGTGTGAAAAAAAAAAAACCAACCAAAGATACCCAATCAAATCGAGTCCTATTGCTTCGATCCGTGCGAGCGGGTACGTGGGGGGGGGGTCGTAGGCACTTGGTAGCGACGCCGGAGCGTGGAGCCCACGGCCGCCATTCCCCTACACAGAAGGTCACCGTCACGCTCCCCGGGGGCTCACAGGGCCAGGTCGGTGCCGTTGGCGGAGCGCAGGACGTGGTCGTCGCAGCGGCGCCTCACGCTGCGCCTCAGCGCGTCGGCACGGCGGTACGGCTGGCTTCGAAGATCTGCGGGCGGCAAAGCGGCGGCGTCACCGGCGGCCCCGTGCCCACACATACACCCCAAACACACACACCAGTGAGTGCAGAAGTGAGCAAACGCTGGCCCGGCCCCTTCCCTACGCGCCCCAGTGGGAGGTAATACTGGTGATACTGGTGATGCTGGTGGGGAGAGGCGCTGGGGTGCTGTGGAGGGGTCAGAGCAGCAGGGCAGGACAGTGGGACCAGCCCGTGCCCTGGCCCGTGCCCCGGCCCTTCTGCCGCCTCTCCACAGCAGCACGAGCTGGAGGAGGTTTCTGAAGCGGGATGGAGCGGGCTGGGGCTGCGTGTCCCAGGGCCAATGGGGTCTGTGCCCCCCACACAGCCCCATCGCCCAAAAGCAGGGCCCTGGGAAGCAGCCACAGCCTTATCCTCACCACCTACCCCCTCCCTCCTCCTCCTCCTCCTCCTCGCCAGCAGCGGGGCCCGGCCCGACCCGCCTGTGGCTGCTGCTGCTGCTGCTGCTGCTGCTGCTGGGGAGGTGAGAGCTGGGGCAGAGGAAAGATGCTGAGCATGCAATGATCCAACAGTGGAGCAAGCTGGAGATGGATGCGCTGATGGAAGCCTGTGTTACGTGGGCCGTGACGTGGGTTACATGTGCTGTTACATGTGCAGTTAGGACATAACAGGCACACTTAGTACACGAGTTAACAATCATTCCCCTCCTGGAAAACGAATTTGGTTGGGTGGGGGAAACCCTCCCTCGAATCTCCTGGCTGGTTTAGGTCTCGGATTTGANCACCCCACACACACCCCCCCCAAACACCGCGCTGGGAAAGGTCCTGCTGGAAGCCAATCAAAGCAGCTTATGGAGAAGGGACTTCATTCCCCCCCCCCCCCAAACACACACACCAGTGAGTGCAGAAGTGAGCAAACGCTGGCCCGGCCCCTTCCCTACGCGCCCCAGTGGGAGGTAATACTGGTGATACTGGTGATGCTGGTGGGGAGAGGCGCTGGGGTGCTGTGGAGGGGTCAGAGCAGCAGGGCAGGACAGTGGGACCAGCCCGTGCCCTGGCCCGTGCCCCGGCCCTTCTGCCGCCTCTCCACAGCAGCACGAGCTGGAGGAGGTTTCTGAAGCGGGATGGAGCGGGCTGGGGCTGCGTGTCCCAGGGCCAATGGGGACTGTGCCCCCCACACAGCCCCATCGCCCAAAAGCAGGGCCCTGGGAAGCAGCCACAGCCTTATCCTCACCACCTACCCCCTCCCTCCTCCTCCTCCTCCTCCTCGCCAGCAGCGGGGCCCGGCCCGACCCGCCTGTGGCTGCTGCTGCTGCTGCTGCTGCTGCTGCTGGGGAGGTGAGAGCTGGGGCAGAGGAAAGATGCTGAGCATGCAATGATCCAACAGTGGAGCAAGCTGGAGATGGATGCGCTGATGGAAGCCTGTGTTACGTGGGCCGTGACGTGGGTTACATGTGCTGTTACATGTGCAGTTAGGACATAACAGGCACACTTAGTACACGAGTTAACAATCATTCCCCTCCTGGAAAACGAATTTGGTTGGGTGGGGGAAACCCTCCCTCGAATCTCCTGGCTGGTTTAGGTCTCGGATTTGAAGAGGGCTTCCCAAACCTCTCTTGCTGCTGGGGTCCCCCGGCAGGCAGTGCCTTGGCTGGAGGCCACCCTCTCCCCTCTCTGCACCCGTGGTCACCCACCCCCCGTCCCATGGCCGCAGCAGGGCCAGGGCCAGCACAAGATCCAGGGAGCTACGGGGCTAAAACGAGCCAGGGACAAGGCTGCCTGTCCGGGCTGCGCTCGGGACAGAGGGCGAGGACGGTCACCAGCCCACGGGGGCTGTGAGGGCCCTGCAGCCTTATCGACAGTCCGGGTGTCCCCTCGGCCTTCGGGCTCTCACCAGTCTTACACTCAGCCACATCTACCCCCAGGCTGCCTGGCGTACAGAGACAGGAGGAAGCTAAGTAAAAAGTGATGCTTGCCAGCTCTGTGTATCCTCCACCACCGGTGTGCTAGAAGCAATCCTTACCCTCGAGTGAACATTGGGAAATTTAGTGATATTATTCTTCTTTAGGGCTAAACAGAAAAAAAACAACAACAACAAAACAACAAAACAAAAACAAAATGATGGTTAAGTAAAAAAAAAAAAAAAAAAAAAAACAAAAACCAACCAAACAAACAAATAAATGGGATGGAAAAGTGAAGAGCAAAGTGCCCCTGAGCGTCCCAGAGCCCCGGGCGGGGGGCAGCAGCGCAGCCGGGGCTCCCACACCTCGCACCACCCGCACTCCACTCCAAGCTGCTTTCAGATTGGCTCCAGGAGGGTGACACGGCCGTTAATGAAGCGGTGACGAGAGCCGAGGGGAGCTGGCGGCCGCGTTAGAAGAGCTGGAGAGGCAACGCTGCTGTCTCCTTTACATCCGAAGCAACAGTGTCGGGGGCCGTGCGTGGGGGTTCTGCACACTCCCCCCTCCCCGTGCCACACACCACACTGCACGGGGGGGCTCAGTTCCATGGCAAGCTTCCCATCCGCCCCCCTCCTCCGGCCCTGCTCTTTCCCTCTGCCCCCTCCCCGTGTCCCTTCCCCCGGGGTTTACCTGGTGAAGCTGGCATGGAACTGACAAGTGTTAAACTGTGTGTGGGAGTGAAGGAGAGCGGGCTTACCCCCGGGGTCTGGCATGCACACAAACGTGCAGGTGCTGGGTAAAGAGCCCAAAGGCTCGTGGCAGAGGAGGGGTTGTGACTGCAGCCCACCCCTCCCTCCCTCCCTCCCGAGGCAAGGGGCAAAGCCCCGCTTCATGCAGCCCACCGCGCCGCTCCGGCACACGCCTGGTGACGCACATGCACCTCACACAGCGGGGACGGGCATGCAGGGGGGACATGACATAGAAAAGCCAAGTGAGCCGTCGCTTTCTGAGCCCCGCTGCAGCTCCCCGTGAGCTGCCAGAAGCCTGCGCCGCGCCTCCCGCCACCACCAGCACTCGCTGTTCTATGGCATTTGTCGGGTGAGGGAAGGGAGGTGGAGGGGTGAGAGATGCCTTGGTAAAGGTGAGGATGGACAAAAGCATCGGGTGCAAATGTCGATGGGAGGGAACAGAGAGTTACTGGAACACCAGAGCATGCAAAGGCGTGGGGTGGACGCCGGACGGGACCACACGCTCAACATGGACGTGGTGCCACCGAGGGAAGGGCCGCACGCACACGGGGGAGCAAAGTGGCAACGAATAAACGGCTACAGCAACCTTCCGTGGGGGGTTTGTTTTGTTTCTAAGAGCGTCAGAGGTGAAAGAGGAATAAGTTTAGTAATGGAATTCCTCAGTGAGAACAGCGTCGCAGAAAAAACGAGAGCCCCGCTTGGCAGTTCGAGCGGTAAAGGGCACAGTCTTCAGCACTGCATGGGAACAACAGCCAAACAGACAAACAACAGCCGTCAGAAGCGCCTGGCGCGCGTTAGTGCAGGGTTAGTGCTGGCCTCCAACACCCAGGGACAGCTCTGCACCTCCCAGCGTTAGTGCAGGGTTAGTGCTGGCTTCCAACACCCAGGGACAGCTCTGCACCTCCCAGCGTTAGTGCAGGGTTAGTGCTGGCTTCCAACACCCAGGGACAGCTCTGCACCT
>WBNH01009661.1:10777-32731 GCA_013401255.1 Urocolius indicus
CCAGGGACAGGTCTCCACCTCCCGCTGTTAGTGCAGGGTTAGTGCAAACAGCCAACCCCCAGGGACAGCACTGCCCCTCCCAGCGTTAGTGCAGGGTTAGTGCTGGCTTCCAACACCCAGGGACAGCTCTGCACCTCCCAGCGTTAGTGCAGGGTTAGTGCTGGCTTCCAACACCCAGGGACAGCTCTGCACCTCCCAGCCAGCCCCTGGCACACAGGGCAGCGTGCAGAGTGTCATGGAGTGGTGGGGAGCTGGAAGCGATCTTCAGAGCTCATCTAGATCTGCTCAAGCAGGTTTCCCTCACCCAAGGGGCACAGGAAACCTCCCGAGAAGGAGCCTCCACACCCTCCCTGGGCAGCCTGGGCCAGGGCTCCCTCACCTCAGCACCAAAGGACTTGCTCCTCCTGTGCCAGAGGCACTGCCTGTGCTCCAGCTTGTGCCTGTTACCCCTTGTCCTGCCACTGGGCACTACATTAAAAAGTGTTGCCCCATCCCCCTGACACCCACCTTTGCCCTAGCTGTAAGTACCACTCCTTACCCCCCACCACTCCCCTGGGGCTGAGGGGCCCGTGCTGAAGGTGCTGCAGGAAGGGGTGTGCTGGAGGCAGCGCCTTTCCCCACAGCCTGCAGCGTGCCCCTGCATCCCACCAGGCACCAGCCAGCCCCAAGCCACCCCTTCCATCCCTACAGCTGACAAACAGCCTCGCTCCTGCCCGCCCTTCTGCACCTCACCTCGATCCACACACAGCTTTCAGCCCTCAGAGACACCCCGTAACGGGAAACACCGTGCACGAGACCACGGGAAACGTGCAGGGACAGCCTGGCACTCCCTGCCCTGGACTGACTGCCTTTTGCAGGGGGATGCTCTTGTGCCACACAATCTGTTTGTCCCGCAGAGCAGGAGAACTGCTTAACCGATTAAAGAAGCTTCCAGAGGCCTGAGGGAGTTGCAGGAGCAGTAAGAGATTAGATATTAGAGCAACTCTGCCCTTTAAATCACAGAGTATCACCTTAGGAAGCCATTAATCAAGGTTGAGTTGTG
Organism: Urocolius indicus; assembly: GCA_013401255.1. Taxonomy (NCBI): domain Eukaryota; kingdom Metazoa; phylum Chordata; class Aves; order Coliiformes; family Coliidae; genus Urocolius; species Urocolius indicus. The sequence goes on from WBNH01009661.1 coordinate 11,820, forward strand.
AAAGCTTCAAGCAATTCAGCCCTGGCACCTAGCTGGGCAAGAATTCCCTGGCAAGCGGTAAAGCAGCCCTCCTGCAGGACAGAACTCCTGTGACAAGCCTTCAGCAGCAGCAGCCAAGGAAAAATACTGCCCAAACACCATTGTGCAACGGAAACAGTTCCACCACCAAGCTGCTGAAGGGTTGGAACCGTGTTCCTCCCGCACCACAGGTGAGGAGTGAGCAGTAAAACCAAAGCACTGCCACCACAGCAGAGGAAACGTTATCTGACTCCTGAGCAAAACATGGTTTAGAAGAGGGCAGCCCTGCCAGCAAGTATCTGCACCAAAGCCCTGGCTGTGTTTGGCTCCAGCAAGTATCTGCACCAAAGCCCTGGCTGTGTTTGGCTCCAGCCCCTGGCTGGACCAGCGCAGGCTTTGCCCACCATCTGAGCAGCAGTAAAAGCAGCCACAGCTTAGTTAGGGCCATAAATCATTCAGGTTGGGCTGGATGATTTGCTGTAACTGCAACGGGCTGCAGTTACTGTTAGTACATTGGAACGAAGAAGTAGGCTCTGAATCACGTGAAAGAGTCATCATTCATTCCACTGAGGGGGAACAGGGGCTGGTGGGACAGATCTGCACAGAGCGTGGATCCCCCCCGGGGCTGGGCTCTGCAGCCAGCGCAGGATGGGCACATCCCCCCGTGCTGGAGGAGAGGCCTGAGCAGCTGAGCGTGTGCCCCAGCCCTGCAGAGGCAGCCTGGTGGGGCTGGTTGGTGACGGGCCGTCACCAAGCGTTCCTCTGCTCAATTCACACAGGTAAAGCACGTCCTAAGCTGTGCTCCAGGAACACTTTTGTTCACGGCAGCTCCCAGGCAGATCCCCACCGTCACCCTCTGCAGAAGGGCCTCGGAGCTTACAGAGCAGGAGGGCTGTACCTGTGATGATGTCCTCGATGGCTCCATCCTTCCCTTCGTACACGTGCCTGTTGTCCTTCACCTGCCGCCGCCTCAGCTCTGCGATCAGCTCCTGCTGCTGGCGCTTGGTTTTGTGTGAAGGAGACTGAAAGCAAAGCAAAGAGGATTTGTACACACTGACCTGAAACACCAAGTGAGCCCCCTGGCAGCAGTCAGCACATCCCTGCCTGGCTCTACAGGCCCCTTTGCTCGCCTCCCGTGGCACAGCCCGGAGGTGACCTGGCTGCCAGACTGCTCTCCCTCCTTACGTCTCTCATCTGCTTCCAGCTTGCAACTGGAGCTCCAAGCTCCCACCTCTGAAAGGGAACAGGGAGAAGAGGCTTTCCTCCCAAAGGGAAAAGCTTGGCTGGGACTGAAGATCCCAAGGGCAGCTGCAGGTAGCGGCACCAGCTGAAACGGCTGTTGCAGAGCCACGGGAAAGCTCCTCCAGCACATCTCCGGTGTCACCTCAGAGGAAACCACCACGGCAGGAAAACATCTCTAAAGCAGGGCTCAGTGCTGCTCTGACGGGGAAGGAGCTGCGGAGGATCATCCCCTGTGCCTGGACACGAGGGGAGGCCCAGGCCATGAACACTGGCAGGGTTTTAACAGCTCCAAGGCCAGAGGAGAACAGAGTGAAGCCAACAGCCATGGGGATGAGACAACGTTCTGTCTGCTCTGCTTTCCTCCTGCACCTGATTTCAGTTCTTTCCACGTAAGGAGAAAACTTCCAGAGGCTCTGTTTCTGGTTGGGCAACTACAGCCCTTACACAGACCTGAGGTTTGTGAACTAACAGGGAAACACACTGACTCGCTGGCTGCTGCCTGTCAAACGTATCTGCTTCATACCTTTTGGTCCTGTTGCTCCATCAACGCCTCTTGCTCCATCAGTTTTTCCATTAAGGCCTGTTCCTGCTTTTTCCTCATCTCATTCTCTTCCTCTGCTTGCTATTCACCACCAAAAAAAAACCCACAGGTTATAGCTTCCCATTGCTACAGGCAACTTAAATGTTACACGAGTAATGGCATCACTTGGTACCAGAGAGCTCTCTGAGGGAGCATGCTCAATCACACACAACCAGCCTCCCCCAGCCCCAGAAGACACGGGCTCAGGGTTAAAGGTGTAAGGCTGCAGCCACCCAGACCACCCCCCCACCATGCCTGAGGATTCCTCATGTCCCAGGCAGCCCCTGTTGTTTTTCAGCCCTGAAGATAATCCCAACACGACTGTTTGTGGTGCCCAGGGCTGCTGCTACTGCGAGTGTAGAAGCTAGAGGGAGCCAGCAGCTGCTTGTTGGGAGCCCTGAGCCACGCAGGTGCCGAAGAAGGGTCAGAAAGACAGAAGAGAGGAGGAGGAGGAGGAGGCTGTTTACCTTGTAGGCCTTCACAAACCGGACAAACACTGGGAAGAAGACCGAGGGGGGTGTCGTCTTGGGATTCTCCCCAAAGTACTTCACAGCATCATCAAAGGCATCCTACACAAAGCACACATTTAGGGTTTTGCACATGTTTCAAGATGAACTCACCACGAGTGGAACAAGCATTCAGTGCTCCGTGTGTGAGAGCCTCGGCTGCCACCAGCCACGTCCAGGCCCCGCGTGCGGACCCAGGAGCAAACACAACCCCCTGCTACCTCTGTGCCTCCACTCGCACCCATTCACACCCCTGCAGCACTACCTGGGCTATTTTGGCGTCATCCTGCAGCTTCTTCAGCTTCCCTTCGTTGTTCTGGATGAAGTCCTTCAGCATGGTGTTGTGGTCGTGCATGGTGTACTCGCGCTTCGTCAGCTCCAGGCCCCTCTGCAGCTCTTTCACATCCAGGAGCACGTTCTCAAGAGACACTGGGAAACAAAACAACAATCACAGAACCATTTCAGCTGGAAAAACCCCTTGAAGCTCCTGGAGTCCCAGCCCTGCCCTCACCCTGCCCAGCCCAGCACTGACCCACAGCCCTCAGCACCTCAGCCCCACGGCTTTGGGATCCCTCCAGGGCTGGGCACTGCCCCAGCTCCCTGGGCAGCCTGGCACAGGGGCTGACACCCCTCTCAGGGAAACAGTTCTGCCTCAGCTCCAACCTCAACCTCCCCTGGAGCAACCTGAGGCTGTTTGCTCTTGTCCTGTCACTCTGGAGCAGAGACTGACCCCCCAGCCACAGCCTCCTGTCAGGGAGTTGTAGGGAGCAAGACGTCTCCCCTCAGCCTCCTGCAAGCTGAACACCCCCATTCCCTCAGCTGCTCCCTATCAGACTTGTGCTCCAGCCCCTTCCCCAGCCTGGTTGCCTGGCTCTGGACAGGCTCTGCACTGCTCCCGCTGTGCCAGTGCCCAAACCCACAGCTGGAACAACTCCCCACCGAGAAAATCCCCCCCAGCCCACGTGAGGGGTGCTGTGAAGCCCCTGGCATAGCACACGTGCCAGCAGGGCTGGCCAAGCCCCGGGGGGGTGCTGATACCTGCAGCAGCCTTCTCCACGTAGTGAAGCTCGTTGTAGAAGAGGGACACGTGCTGGTACTTCTCCTTGACCACGTTGGAGATGTAGTGCAGCAGCGTCTGCTTGCGGTCGGTTGACTTGGTCTCCAGGAGCTGGGGAGAGAGGGCAGGGGGGCTGCTGGGTGCAGCTGCAGCAGCCTCTGGGCCAGTGCTCACCTTTCCCTGCTGCTCACTCAACTGCTTAGCAGGTGTGTTTCAGGCTGTGGGCTGCAGAGCCTCAGAAGACACGTGCCTTCTCCTAAGCAGCCCCCTCCCCCTTAACCCACGATCAGCACACACTCGCTCTCCCAGAGCCTGCAGGGAGCTCCCTCCCCACTGCTGCTCCCTGCCTGGGCCACGGCACAGCCCCGAGCGAGTCCTGGCAGCCACGTGAAACACAGCCCTGTGTGGCCCCCACAACGCTGCTCTGCTTCACCTACCAGGTCTAAACTCTGGAGCTTAAATCCATACACGGCTCCTCGTTTACTGCTGTTCATGTAGTTTCCAAGAGCCAGGATTATCTGCCAGGATGGAACAGAGCAGAGCGTGAACTTTCAGGACAACAGCAGGATCCCTGGCAGGAGAGCTGGGATGGCAGCACCCAGGCTCCCCGCCAGTACACGGTGAGTGATGGGGCTGCCGAGTGCAGCTGGAATCAGACCCACCTCCAGTATTTTCTTCAGCTTTTGGGATGACTTTATGGAGACAGACGCAGCGATGATGGCGTGAAGTTGCTGCGGGGAAACACACAAGGAGCTCTGGTTAACACACATCCAATGCAGGAGTGAAAGCACCACTGAACATTCACATTCTGAAAACAATCCTCTTGGTTTCCATTCACCCCACAGGCTTTGGCATGAATGTTGTCCTGCCCTGACACCTCGGGGTCTCAGACAGCTCCTGTGCACAGCAGCTTTACCATGCTCAGGTGTGGCTGAGGGGAGGTTAAAGGGGAGTCACACGTCAGCCCTTCTGACTGACAGACATCACAGAATCCCAGCATGGTGGGGGCTGGAAGGGACCTTTAGAGACCATCCAGTCCAACACCCCACCCGAAGCAGCTCCCACCTAGATCAGGTCACACAGGAACGTGTCCAGGTAGGTCTTGAAGAGCTCCAAGGAAGGAGCCTCCACACCCTCCCTGGGCAGCCTGGGCCAGGGCTCCCTCACTGAAACACTCAAACTGTTTTCCCTTGTGTTTTAATGGAACTTTTTGTGTTCCAGCTTCATTCCATCACCCCTTGTCCTGTTGTAATACTTGTAACTATTAACGAGCTCCCCTCTCAGTCTCCTCTTCTCCAGACTGAACAGCCCCAGGTCCCGCAGCCTTTCCTCATAAGGAAGTTGCTCCAGTCCCCTGATCATCTTGATGTCCCTGCACTGGCCTCTCTCCAGCAGTTCCGTGTCCCTCTGGAGCTGGGGAGCCCAGAACTGGACACAGGCCTCAGCAGGGCAGAGCAGAGGGGGAGCAGAACCTCTCTCAGGCTGCTGCCCACCCTCTCCTTGATGCACCCCAGGCTGAGCGGGACACGCCTCCAGGAGCACAGGGACCAGCACTGAGAATCACTTTCCCCCGTGACACAAGCCTGACTTTCATTTAAATTGGTTTTTAACTCCTCCAGGGTGAAGAGGAGGGTGTGGAGCAGCCCAGGGCACGACCACACAGCCCCTGGGCCCACCAGCGGATGACACAGGGGAACGAGAGCGCGAGAAGCACCTTCCCCCTCGCGTGACTGACGCTCGTTACTCACCGGGGTCAGCATCTGGATGCTCTCTGCGAAGTTGCCGATGAAAGCCATGATGGTCATCTTCTGCATGAGCCTCTCGATCTTGCTGAACTGCATCATGAAGCGATCCTCGTCCGACAGGTTCTCCACGGGCTTCCTCTCGCGCTCGTACAGCCGCAGCGCCTTCACCTCGCTCTCCGTGGGCAGGAAGCGCATCAGGCACTCCACGAAATCCACCGGCAGCGTCTTCAGGTCGAACCTGCGGGAGGATGAACCCCGTGGGCCGGAGGCAGGGAGGAGCCAAGCCTGGGAATGGCTCCTGCTCTGCTGCGTGGCGTGAGGCCATGAGCGGGTGACCGTGCCGCTGTGAGTGCCGCTGCTGGGCTGCTCTTGCTGCCAGGCGTGTGGGCACTCACAAATCATAGAGTCACAGAATCATTTGGGTTGAAAAAGCCCTTGAAGCTGCTGCAGTCCCAGCCCTGCCCTCACCCTGCCCAGCCCAGCACTGACCCACAGCCCTCAGCCCCACGGCTTTGGGATCCCTCCAGGGCTGGGCACTGCCCCAGCTCCCTGGGCAGCCTGGCACAGGGGCTGACACCCCTCTCAGGGAAACAGTTCTGCCTCAGCTCCAACCTCAACCTCCCCTGGGGCAACTTGAGGCTGTTTCCTCTTGTCCTGTCATTCATTACCTGGGAGCAGAAACTGACCCCCACCTCGTTATAATCCCCTTTCAGGGAGTGTCAGAGAGGGCTCCTGTCTCCACTCAGCCTCTTCTTCTCCAGCCTCAACACCCCCATTCATTCCCTCAGCCCCTCCCCAGCACCCTTGTGCTCCAGCCCCTTCCCCAGCTCTGTGCCCGGCTCTGGCCACACTGCAGCCCCTCAGTGTCCCTGTGGCAGTGAGTGAGGGGCCCAGCACTGACACAGCCCTGGAGCTGCAGCCTCAGTAGTGCTGAGTACAGGGGAACAGTCCTGCTGGCCACACTCTTTCTGACACAAGCCAGGATGTCACTGTCCCTCTTGGCTACCTGGGCACACTGCTGGCTTGTGTTCATCACAGCTGCAAGCACTGTGCAAACAGAATACCAGGTGTGGTGTGCCATGGCATACTGTGGAGGAATTAGCCTCTTCCATAAAAGAAGTGTTAATTTGCTGCGGCTGAAGAGTGACACAGGGGTGCAGAACTGCAAGGTTTTCACTCTAGCTCAAGGGAATCTGCTTTCTGGGAACTCAGGCTGGTTTCATCCTTACTCCTGGATTTTTACCAGATTCAAAACCATTTCCATTGACCGCCAATTCCAAACCAGAACAACAGTAAATCTCACACAGGCTTCCTCTGCTGACAAGTGCTCACTTACACGTGAATGGCTTTGCAGATCTCCTCTGCTGTCTTGCCAGCTTTCCTCAAAGTAATGGCAAGATTCTTGGCCCTGTTGGCATCCAGCAACGTGACTTTGTTTGAGCCCTTCTGAGTGATCTTCTGCTTGCTTGAAGTAAGATCAATGGCTGGACCTTGGGCTTTTGTTTTGAATATTTCTTCAAACTCGTCCACGTTTAAATCCTTCAAAGGAAAGAACATGATTTATCCCTCCTGTGGCAGAACTGTAGCACAGGCTCCAGCACAGTCCTTCCATCAGGGGCTGCAGGATGGAGCCAGCGAGCCAACCTGTGCTCTGCCCCCAACAGCCCAGGGCACACTCAGAAGTTCAGGAGGATGTCCAGGTGAGCCCTCGTGCTTTGCCCAGCCAGAATCAGGCATGGGACACGGGCCAGCCCTGCCCAGCCAGCTCTGTGCTGCACTCTCTCAGCCTCCCCTTCCCTGGCACCCAGCCCCTGCACACTCAACCAGCAACCTGAGGCTGGCAAAAACGCACCTTCCTCACCTTGGCTGACCCGTCACCAACAAACACACACAACTGGGGTGTGCCCTGCCTAGCCCACACTGCCAGCTCCCACTCCCATCCCTCCCCTGCAGCACTCACCCTGACCCCCTGGCTACCAGCAGCCACCCCATGAGCTACTGAATCACAGAATCTCAGGAGCTGGAAAGCTCATCCAGTGCAACCCCCTGCCAGAGCAGCAGCACCTAGAGCAGGGCACACAGGGACTCATCCAGCTGGGGTGGGACGTCTCCAGAGAAGGAGCCTCCACAGCCCATCTGGGCAGCCCCTGCCAGTGCTCCCTCACCTCAACAGGGAAGAAGCTTTTCCTTGTGTTGCTTTGGAACCTCTTCTGTCCCAGCTTGTCCCCGTTGCCCCTTGTCCTGTCACTGGCCATCACTGAGCACAGCCTGGCTCCAGCCTCCTCACACCCACCCTTGATGTGTTTGTAACCATGAATGAGGTCACCCCTCAGGCTCCTTGTTTGCCCCAACAACTGCTGCAGCCTGTCCCTGCAAAGGCCACCGAGCCCTTGTGTCCCAGCACTCGTACCTCCAGGATCCTCTCATCATCTATTTCGTTGAAGACCGTGCCGTTGATCTGGTTGGGTTTGAGGGCGACCCAGTTGAACACGGGCATGCGGAACTTGGTCTTGATGGGCTTCTTGATTTTCACAGCTAAAGACACCAGAGGAGAGCAAATGACATATCCCCCCCAACTGCTGGAAGCCACCCTGTGTGCCCAGAGTGCAGCTCTAGGGTCGGCTGCTCAGCACAGGAGGGAGAACCGGCCAGAGCTCAGTTACCAGGCTGGGAAGCCTGGGGAGCTCTCGCTGCCTCCAGGGGCTTTCAGCCAGGCCCAGCCTCTGCACAACTGAGCACCAGAGGCTGTGCAAACGTCACTGAAGGAAATGTGTTACTGCTTTATTAGCACAGGTTGTCTGCATTGATTTACAAGCCCAGGCTATTTTTAAATGCTACAGGAAAGTGACGGAGTGGTTGGAGTTAACCCTGTCGTGGTGGCTGGTGCGAGCTGGTGCACAGCTCATCTGAGGTCCCTGTCACAAAACTCAACGCAGAGTAGGTGACAAGAAGAAAACCAAGCTCCTTCCCCAGGGTTTTGGTACAGGGAGCAGCCCCTCCCACTGCCTGCTGCAATGGGGCAGGGCTGCTTCTCACCAGCTTTGTCTTTTAAAGCCAACGGGCTGCAGCAGACGTGAGCTTAGGCAAGGCTGAATGCTCCTGCGCTGTGCAGAGCCAGTAAATCAGTTAGGAACTTACACAGAGGAGCTATCAAAATGAAGACTGACTACTCCTCATTCACCTGTGAGCAGTGTACAAAAGAGCAACGTTGGAGGAAGGGAAAGAACACTTTCCCATTCCTATTGCTCCCAGGTCTGCAAAGGCCACGAGCCATCTCTGTAAGTCACGGGCCCATTCCTTTGTGTCTGCTGGTAAACATGAGGTTGTTAGCTGCTACAGAACCAGGATGCTCATTACAGTGACCAATCAACACTTTGCTCCTGAATTACTCAGAAAAGCCACGAAGCTGCAACCATGGAACAGAAACCCTGATCCTTCCTCCCCAGTGAGGGAAAGAAGAGCCCCTGAGCCCGCGGCAGGGTCCGGTGGCAGTGAGGCAGGCAGGTTTCAGGAGGTGGCCAGGTTCCCAGCTGGCAAAGCACTTGAGCAAAGAACTGTTCTACACTCCTGTAACAATTGTGTATGTGTGGGCTTTTGCCAGGACACAGACAGCACGACTGGAGGGCACAGCCCCGTGCCCACCAGAGATGGGTGAAGGCTCGGTTTGTCGTTCCGCTTTTCAAACACGGCTCGAGCTGTGTGTCCACGTCCCTCTCCTGCTCAGGCTCATTTTGCAGGGACATCACAAAGAGTAAACTACTGGCAAGAGACAAAGAACCATAAGAGAGTAACAGGGACCATTCACCATATCCAGCTGTGTATTGTGAGAGCTGCATTTACCCAGCTGGAAGACACGACCGCATGTGATCCATCAGCCCATCTGAACCAAAGGGAGTTCTACTCTGCTTAATTGATGTCCTTGCTTCAAAAGAATCCCTAAAATACTAAACAAAGCTTTTTCCCATCTGAAAAAGCCATGAATAAAAACCACCCAAACCATTTTCCACTGATGCACCCATCAGAATGGGTTATTAGCTGCTCCTGGGTTATTTCAGGACAGAAAGGAAGCCGCTTGCCTCGTGGGCGAGTTCCTGATGTGCCTAATCAAAATCTCTTACAATTTCCCTTCCTCCTCCATTAGAGAGCCCTGGGGAGGTGATGCTGCTGGGAGGTGCCAGCAGTGAGAGGTGGGCATGGCTGGGGCCAGACCCCACAGAGCCCACGTGCAGCTTGTGAACCCCCCTCCTCAGCTCATCCCTTGGCCTGGGCAAGGAAAAGCCCATCCTTGAGGATGGCTCAAAAGACATCACACCTCTTCATCACTTGCTGAAGTGCTTGGCTGCATCAGGGCCACCTGGGTGCCAGATCTGGATGGTTGGCAGCATCACCACAGCTCTGGTCAGCAAACCCCTGCAGCAGCCTTCCCCGTCCCCGTCACCCTCCCACCGCCCACAGGAGCCCACGGGCACACACACACAGGGGCACAGCACAGAGGGAAACGCAGAAAGGGAGGTAAATACTTAGCAGAGAGCAACCTACAGAAGAGCTTGATTGGCCCATCTTAGCAGGAAGCAGAAAGAACAGAGAAAATCATGTTAGAAAAGGTCAGAAAAGCAAAGTTTGGTTATTTCATTGACTCCCCTCTGGCTCAGAAGGTTCCTACCCCAAGAAACGCTCCCGGCTGCTCAGCCATCCTATCAAGAAAGGGCACTTTCACTCTCCTCCCCTCTCCTAAGCCACTGCAGAGCCCCAGATCCACCCCACCTGGCTGTGGCAGCTCACGAAAGCACCTGAGGACAATGCTCAGCTGAGGCAGGGCTGCTCCTCTGCCCCCATCCCAACAAGGACACTGGGCTCAGGCAGTGTCTGGGCATTCAGTGGCACAATCCCTCCTGCTCAGGCAGCTCCCGTGCCCCCCAGCACCCCCACAGACATCCCCCTGGCCATGCTCTGCCAACCCATGGCGCTGGGATCAGCCCCAAACCTCAGCTGTGTGTTGCACCTTTCATGCTTCCCCTTTTTTTTCCCCTGTAATATGCCCTGGGACCCTCCTTTTCACTTTCAGAGGAAACTTTAAAGGCTGGAATATTTAATCAGGTTTAAAAAGAGAAAGCTATTAATCAGAGCTCCTGGGTCCCTCTGGGCTCCTGTGGTGCTGGTGAGAGCTCTGGAGGGGGAACAGCACTATACAATTAGCATTCCTTTGCCTGGCATACGTCAGAGGGTGCAGAGATACATGATCCAACACAGCCAGGACATTTCCTTTCCTTCCAAGGAACTACCAGAGCCTTGCCTTTTGTTTTTACAGATACTTCTCCACAAAGTTTGCAGCAGAAATCAAACCCAGGAGGGTCTGTGCTTCCCTCCAAAGCAGATCTTGTTTGCTTCCAGCCGAAAACGAGCACGTTTGAAAACTATCTCTGGCTTTAGCCACAAGAAGCTTGAGCTTCACTGCAGCAGCCACTTGTCCCAGGCCGAACCAAAGGCATTTGGCTGATAAAACGCTCCTTGCCCTTACAAAGCCCCCTCAGCTCAGTGTGAAGCCGTGAGATGGTGTTGTTTGGGTGGCTCAGCACCGCAGGGCCAGCTCGGCACCCACCCTGCCAGCAGCCGTCAGCACACTGAGCTGCTGCAGGGGTGTCTTACCTGCAAGGCCCGAGTTGAACACCACGGTGGGAGAGGCTGTCCCGGGCAGGGGGGGTGCCGAGGGTGGCGGTGGCGGGGGCAGCGGGGCCGCGGGGGCCGTGTCCAGGGCCGGGCCCGGCAGGGGAGGCGGCGGCGGGGGCGGTGGAGGTGGCGGAGGAGGCGGCATCGCTGCCACGGGGCCGTTGTGCACTGCAACCAAGGGAAGGGAAGGTGTTAAAGGAACGGCCACCAACAGGTCACCACGGGCACCCAGAAGCCATCCCAACGCTCATCCCGTCCCCTGCCACACATCTCCCCCCACCACTGCACCCGCACAGGCGTCCGCTGGGACTTATTCACCAAAGTGCTTTGGTGCAGCCATCCAGGGACACACCACCCTAAGGACAGAAGCCAGGGCTTTTTTCCTGTGAACTGAAGGGCTCAGAAGCGGATCAGACAAACGTGAGAGCCAGCCATGAGCCAGAGTGTAAGCACAGCTGGGCACCTCGGCACCCTCAGCTGCCCCACAGTGCCAGCACCTGCACCTGGCTACAGCTGAGGGTGCTTCTGTCAGCATGAGGCTGCTGTGACTGTCCCTGGCAACACAAACCCCACGTTCAGCTCCAGGCCAGCCCACATCTCAGGGACAGAACGCTTCTTACCTGCCTCGGGGGCTGCTGCTAAGGGAGGTAACGGTGGTGGAGGTGGTGGCAGTGGCACCGACGATGCGGCTCCGGCCGCCGCTGTGAGACACGTGCCAGCCACAGGCTCAGACCCTGCTGGCACCATCCCAGAGGCCAGAGCCACAGGAAGGATGGAGATGTCACCATCACCTTTCTTCTGGATCTTAATGGTTCCCTGTTTCTCCAGCTCATGGATCTTTTTCTCCAGCGTTGACTGCCGCTGGATGGCTTCTTCCTTCTCCTTCACCATCTTCCTCAAGGTGTGAACCTGAGTGTTTGCGTCTTTGTAGATCTCCTGAGAGCACCACAGAAGCAGGGAGTTGGCACAAAACACATCACCGACCCCACAAGCAGCACGGCCCTCCCTAGCAGTGAGCTCCGGTGCAAACTGTGCACCTGCCTTGGTGAGGAGGAACTCACGTCGGGGCTTTCCCGAGGTGGCAGCAAGGCAGTGCAGGGTACTGAGTCCTGGGAGGCACCAGCACCTGGGGCTGCAGAACCTCTCCCCATCACTTTGCCCTGGTGCTCCCCTCCCCATTTCCAATGCCTCACACATCTAGTGTGGGGATGCTGCCTCAGTTTTCACTCCACCAGAGAGTACCTGACACCTCGCTGGGTACTGTGCCTGAGCAGCTGCTGACCCGTGAGGGAAGCAGGAGCAGAGCTCCTGATCTGCAGGGGAGACTGTGCCTGCAGCTACCCAGGGCAGACACTCAGAAGGAGGCCTAGAAGCTGATGCTGCAGTTAGTTCACATTCATTATTGCTGTTACTGAGACTGTACACGAAGGTGTAACGAGTCTGACTGTGCACAGAAAGCTGCCTGCGCTTGACAGCAGACATGGGGCACTTGCTCCTGTCCTGCTGCTGTGCAGCCCAAGTCTGGAGGACTCCAGGTCTATCCCCAGTGCCTCTGCACAGCCTCAGCTATCCACATGTGCCAAATCCCAAACACAGATGCCCCAGACCCCAGTGCTGTTGATGCACCTGACTCATTCACTGGTTTGCTGGCACACTTCAGGAGCTTCATATGTCCATCCTCGAGTGCACACACTAGTAACTCTACTTGACCTAAGGTTTAACGTCAGGAAGGGCTGAGAGAAGTCACTTGGCACATGAGAAGAGATGTTAGCACCTACACACCAAGCACAGAGGAGGTGACTGGCTGGAGAGTGGCCCCCAGCCGCCCCATCGCACCTACCCGGATCACATCCAGCTCTTTGTTTCTCTGCATGAGCTGCTTTTCCAGTTCCACAATCTTCGCCATGGCTTCGTTCTCTGTATCCTGGAGCTTCTCAGATAACTAGGCATTCCAAACAGAAACAGATGCTGTCAGTGGACAACAGTGGTTTCCTCAGCCCACGTAGTTGTGAGGCAGGCTGGATGGAGCAGTGGTGTGTGGTGAGGTACTGACATCCCACCACACCTGGATGTCTCTTTGGCAAGGGAAAAAGCTCCATCAGGGGACATCCTCTGATGATCAATGGTACCCTTCAGCTATGACCAGCTGCTAACCTGGCTGGGCTGGAGCTGGGAACCTCTCCAGGTAGGGAACCTCTCCTACTCTACAATAAAGCACTTAAAAAGCAATTGCTTGCATACACACTAAGCCCGACCTGAACTCCTCAGACCCTACAGAACACCACAGTGTCACTCTGGCAAAGCCAAGAGATGCTGAAACAGTGGAACCTATACATATCCCCTCCCACCAGGAGCCTCATTTGATCAGTCATGAATAAAAGGGCATTGGCTCTGGATCCACTGTTATTTGTTGCCAGCCCCACAAACCTGAGACCTGAAAGCCCCACAGCACTTGTTGGCTCTTCCCATGGCCACGGAGCAGACGGGCCCAGGGGAGGCTGCAGAGGCTGTGAGCTGGCACTGGCTGCCATGGTTTGCAGAGAAAGAACTTCTGCAACACTCTCATTAGTATTTCTGCCAAGACAGGATGGAATGGTGTCTGCACTCCTGAGATGAGTCTACGTTATGTAACGAGAGGTCAGAAGCAAGCCTTTAAAAGCTGTCACCAGAGGAAACCACTCAGCTGCTAACCAGCTGAAAGGAGTAGATGTACAAAGCAAACAGTGCTGTGTCTACAGCAGCACTTGTCTCTCACCACAGGTCACTCAGAGGGGCAAATACTGCACAGCAAGCTGCTTTAAGGACACCCTTGTTCTCAGTGCTGGCGATACAGGAATGGTAAGGAGAATGATGATCTTTTCAGGATTCATTTGAAGTACAGAACACCACTTTGACTGTCAGAAAGCCAAGCCCTGTTTCCTGGACTGAGTAGCTCATTCCAAGAAAGCACGGGACAGAAAAGCCACGAGCAAACGCTGGATGTCTGCTCAGCACTGCTGTTCAGTCCCTCCCTCCTGAGCCCAGTACCGTGCTTCAAGGCACAGTTGGGATGGTTATCTGCTCCACTTGCATTGCTGAAGAACTTCCATTTCTATCTAAATTAGCTTCCTCAGCTCCTAAGACTCAGAGGCAGAGGCTCTGTGAGCCAAGTGACCCCACAGCTTGTGAACAGATCTTCATAGCAAGTGGAACACTGCTTAACTAAACCATGCAGAATAGAGCTTGGGAGCACCCAGGACAGTTGGGCTCTCATCTTAAAGCTCCTTTCTAAAGGCTTCTGTGATTCTAGGCAGTTTACCTGCCTGACACTTCCCAGAGGTTACCAAATCTCTGGTTATTCTCCCAATCCAGAAGCTCAGTAGAGCTCCAAGGCTCTAAGTGGACCTCAGCCCCAAGGCTTTGCCTGTGCCTCCAGCTCCCAACGTGGGCAGCAGTAAAGCCCACGCACAGTGTGGGCTCTCAACTACTGCAGAGATCAAGGTAACAAAGGCTGGTACTAACATGGGAAATGTTTTCTTCCAGTTCTTCAACTCTTTCCAGGGCTGCATTCTTGGTTTCAGCATCTTCCAGCAACGCTCCCACGTCAAAAACGTTATCCAGGTAAGCCTGAATTTGCACCTGCAGTTTGTCACTCTCTGTGTGCTTCAGCTTCTGCAAATCCAAGCACAGAAAGGTGTTGGGAGGGGATGGTGGTGGGAGAGGGCCGAGCTCCCACCACGCAGGAGAACACTTTGCATTTGAACGTTACCTGGGCTCATAAATGATCAACAGTCACTTTTGAAGATGAAACAAGCAGAGCTTCCCAATCAAGCTCAGCAGTGTCCTACCTTCTGCTATGCCAGAGGACATTACTGCCTGCCTCTTGACCATGGCAAGCTCTGAACCTACCACCTGGCCCTGGGACGGTGTAAGGCTGGTTGAGGACAACCCTGCTGCTGCCCACAGTGGCCACCAGGCAGAGGTGAGGCCTGTGTTTGGGTTCAAAGCAGTTGGAGCAAACCCTCCCGTTGCTCTTACTGACCTTGCTTGGGTTTGCTGTTCCAAATGAGTTTTATCTCCACAGATAACATCAGAGCACACTTTGAACTACTCTGCCTCTTCCCAAGGGACTGCAGGGTTTGTGCCACTCTGGGACCCCAAACAGACCTGTGCTCAGTATCACCATGGACAAATACTTCTTGTGGACTACAAAACACCTCTCTCCTGGTTGCTGCTGAGCAGAAGTCAGCAGGGACACAGCAGTCCCTTGTCCACATGAGCCCACCTTTCCCTTGTGCAGTCCCAAAAGGACAGGGAGAGCCAGGAAAACATGAAAGGGGAAACGAAAAAGCAGCTTTGCTCTGAAAAGAGGGCATTTCCTACAGCATCCCAGCAAAGGAGGAAACTCAAAGGAGGATTTATCCCCACGGAGACCTGAGCTGGGGCCCACAGGAGGCCTGCAGCTCACGGCTGGAGGGCAGGGACGTGGCATGGGCAGAGACAGGCTGTGGTTCATCCTCCCTTTGTTATAAGGAGAAAGGACAAATTTAGCTGCCAGCCTGTAATTGCAGTATGTCACAGCTGATTCTTCTTCTGCAGGGGTGGCTCCAGGCCACGGCCCCCAGCCAGCAGCCAAGGCCCTGGGACAGCCCTGCTGTGCCCTCCGTCCCCAAAGCTGTGGGGTGAGGGGGTCGAAGGGGGGTTAGGGCAGAGCTGGGGCTGAGCTGTGAGGCTGCCATGGGGGGGACATCCACCATACTCACATCCAAGTACTCATCCAGGCCCAGCTTTGTGAACTCATACTGCAGGTGGACCCTGAAGTTCATGTCCTCCACGGAGTGCACCACGATGTTGATGAACTGCATGCAGGCCACCTGCAAGGAGAAGCCTGTCACAGGGGCCCCAGCGAGTCACCACCTCTCCCCGTGGTTACTACAACCAGAAACTGCTGTTCTGCAGCGTTTGTTTTCCAAGGCAGTGCTGGGTTCAGGCTTACAGGGCGTTTGTCTGCTGTGAGAAAGGGAAAGGTTAAGTCGCGTCTGCGGAGCGTTCCTGCGGTGGTGCCGGTGAGGGGCTGCCGTGCCACACGCCTACGGGCACACAAGCCCTTCAGAAAACACTGCTGTGTCTGAAACAGCTTGTCAAAGTGAGATGCTGGGTTGTGCAAGTGGAAACCCTGCTTTAGGAGATGGGGCTTTCACACAAGGCAAAAAGCACAAAGCTGTGGTTTGGGAACTCAACGAGGGACCAGGGCATAGGAGCTGGCATCCAGACACATCCCAGCACAGCAAAGGGAAAGTCTCTCAAGTGAAGTGGGTATGAGCAGTGGGGGAAACCTCCTGCAGAGCGGTGGGAACTGAGCCACAAACCCCAAAGGTTTGCTCTGGCCTTGAACACAAAGCATGGCCAAACTCTGCTCTGCCAAAATATCCCCAGCCCCTTTCCAGCTCACAGACCATCGTGTCTGCCACCCTCTGCGCTGCCTGAAGCTTTTACCCTAGTCCTTACCCAAGGAAAAGAGGAAGGAATATGGTCAAAAGCTCATCCAGGAGCTCCTGGGATCCTCACTTCTTACATAAACAACTGAACCATGCAGTTGGAAACCTAATCTGAGGTTTCGAGCCTCTGCAGGATCCTTTCCAGCTCCTGTGTCCAACTCTGGTTCTTCCTAGTGCTGGTGCTGGCTGAACCCTGCTGTCCTGTCCTGTCCTATCACCCAGAGCCTAACTCCCCTACTTCAGAAGTGCTTTGTTGTACTTGCTTTGGCTCTTGCAACTCCAGGGCCAAAGTCTCGTTTCCTCTCTCACATCCTTACGTGCACAACTGAGGAATTTATCAAGTCAAAGAGAACTCATCTGACAAAAGTTGCTTTTAAAATGAAGGAAGTCAATGTCAACAACAGGAACCTTCTCTAAATTACTTCTGTCTCTTTGTTGCTCTTTCCTCCCTGTGAGCCCATGCAGTGACCCACAGCCCTTTCAGGCTCCCTCGCCTTCTCGTGCAAGCTGGCTCCTGCAGGAATGGCTCCTTGTTTACATTCAGCCACTGCAGCTCCTTGAATGACTCGGGCTTTAAGGTTATGTCCTGGAGCCTGGGCTCCAGCACCCCTTTTATCCTGAGCTGTGGAAGGAGCTGTGTCTGCCCTGGGCACGTGGCAGCAGCACACGGAGCTCCCAAGGGACAGACAGGGACAAGAACCAGTGCATCTGCCAAAGCTTTCATCATGAGCTCTCCCTTTAGGCTCTTCATATAGTCCTCAATCAGTGGGAATGGCCCAAAGATATAGATTTTATTAGTACTTGGGCAAGTCTTGCAAATTTCACCTCTGTCTCCAACCTATGGCCTCAGAGGAGCAGTGAATTCTCTTACAGGCCATCACATGGATGCTGAACGCTCACAGCTCACCAGGCTTCTACAGACACACACATGCAAGTTCCTTATTATATCCTTACAATACACCACTTGGCATGTTAAGTAAAGATGAGGGATGATTTTAATTGTACAAAGAGTGGACAAATGGTGCAGCTCACAGCAAGGTGGCTGGCTGCAGGCTGCCGCCCCTGCCTTGCTTCCAGGCTGCACCGAGCTGTACTGCTCTCCTGCTCCCCAGCTATGGTCACCTCTCCCTGGGAGCACAGCAGAAACGACTCAGTGGGTTGTCGAGGACTGACAAATCTGTTATATTACAGACTAAATTGTATGTACATCTGAGAACATTTAATGTACACTGTGACTACCAACGTGGCCTTCCTGGGACTGCAGGAATAAGGAACAAAAGCAGCTGTAACGTGTCAGGGTGTTACTGACAGCAGCTTGCTAGCTTGAGTCAAATTGCAGTGATCATTGCAAGCTTTTCTTTTCAAAGACAAGAAAGAGGCCCATCCTTCCTCACTCACTCCACCCCTTCAGACCCTGCTGTCCCCTCAAGGGTGAGGGCACGCCATGGCCATCAGGGCTGCAAGCCACTGACATCACAGCCTGTAGATTACACCACACTGGGTGCTCTATCACCTAACTCCTGGCAGAAAGAGGTCTTTAACACAAAGCTCAGTGCTAAAACTGTGTAAGGTGTGACAGATGCTGAACAGAGGCCTCAGCAGACCAGCTGGAAAGTCTCCTGCTCTGCATTCACCTCAAAACAGGGTCAGGTCTTAGGCACTGGGCACAAGAGGAGCAAGGGAGACTGCACTGACCACGCCATCATTTGTGTTCTTATTAAAAACAGGACTTAATCTTCTCCCACTTCTGACACAACCACTCATTTGCCAGAGGCTTTAAAGAAACACACACACACACAAGTGTTTTTGCCATGGGACACGTATCCAGCTCGTTCATCCTCAGCACCTCTGCCTTCCACATGCTGCCAACGTGCAAGCTGGCACTGGTGATGGTGGGTGGCAGCCAGAGCTTCCTCTCTCGATGTTCCCCCCCCTCCTTGTGCTCCAGGGGAAGTGGATTTGGTGAATAATCATGCATATGCACACTGAGGAACCAAAAGTGGTGCGAGCTCCCGCTATATTTATCAGCAGATAGGGACAGACAGCAGCTGCAGCCAGTCTCTCCCACACTTCCCTGTCTGTGACTCCGAGGATGTTGGCACAGGGACAGAATGTGCATCTTGATATTGCAGAAGCTGCTGCCTTGCCTCGGCGAAATAGCAGACACAACCAAAGTGCCTTTCCTCTTACCTCTGCTACAGCACCAGGAGTCACTTGAGGATTACTGAGCTGAACAGGGGCTAAAAACGAAATTGGGCACGTTACATGGCTTGGAATGCACAAACACTTGCATGGTGGCAATTACAGACCGAGGATTCACAGGGCAGATACACCTCAGAGTGCAGCACTGGTTAGCAAAGGCTCGCTGCTGGCAAGTGGCACTCACCATGAAGTCGATGTTGTTGTCTTCGTTTCGGAAGTGCTCCATCAGCTTCTCGAAGCGCTGCTTCTCGCCACACACCTGCAAAACAACCACCACGTCTCTGTGCAGCTGCAGCCTGAAAGGCCTGAGCACAGCCAGCGTGTGAAAAAGCAGCTCAGCTGCTTGCTCAAAACCTCTGACATCCAGCTCCCACTCCAAACGCTTCTTGTGACGAACACAAGCTGGACAATCAGATGTGAGAGTGTGCACTGCAAGTCTAAGGGGCCAGGTACAATTATAACATCACTCTTTCCAGCTCTTTTCACCCTAAAAATGTAATCACACCCAGTGGCAGCACTCGTGTAAGCAACAGGGTTGCAGCAGGCTCTGCCACAGGAAGGCTCGGCCTCTCTCCCCACTCAGAACTGCCTTCCCACTGTAACAGAATGTAATTAGGAAGCCAACCAAATTACAGGGGAGGGAGAGAAGAAAATGATCACCAGCCAAATGAGGAGTGAAAGACACCAGCACAACTATCAGCTGGTCAGAATCACAGAGCCATAATAGAGGGGTGTTGGCAGGAAACAGGAGCAACTGGAGGGAGAAGTAAGATCGAAGATAAAGCAGGTCTCAGGATATTGTTTAAGTCTTATTACTTCCCAGCAGCTTCTCTGGCTCATTCTTACTTCTCCCTGCACACAAATGATCTAGAGTAAGCTCCACCAAAATCACCAGACATCAGCTGCTGTTTCCTTTAGCAGCCAGCTCATGGCACAGTGGTTACATGAAATTAGCCAGTGAAGAGTAATTAAGGATTGGTGGGGGCACTGGCCATGTTGTCTTTAACCTCTCTAGGGCAGGAGCCTGCTCTCTGTATGTGTCTCAATGCTTGTGTCTCACACAAGGAAAGCAAATACTCAGCTGGGGTTTCCAGATGCTCCCAAAAAGTAAACTCACACAGACACAGAATCACACAGAATGGTGGGATTTACTCCCAGCCCTTTAGGGAGTTACCAGCATAGGTAAGGGCCCCCCTCAGCCTTCTCCAGGCTGAACAGCCCCAGGGCCGTAGCCTTTCCTCCTCACACTCATGTTCCATCCCCTCAGCATCTTGGTGGCCCTGCACTGGCCTCTCTCCAGCACTTCTCTGAACTGGGGAAGCCAGAACTGGACAGAGGACTCCAGATGAGGCCTCAGCAGGGCAGAGTCCTTCACGAAGTGTGACTATTAGTATTCTCCCATCAGCTTCCTCGTTCTGACTGTGTCTGTCTCACAGCATGTACCTGCACAAAGACGAGGGCACTGAGCTGACCTCACAGAAGCCACACAGGAGTTAGGTGGGACCCAAAGGGAGCTGCCCATGAGGCCTGCAGAGCTCTGCCAGGAGTGGCCTGCCGGGTGACCTCTCCTCACGCTTTCTGCTCCCTGTTACGGCTGAATGAAACGTGCCTGTGGTGGTTGTGGTACATCTGCTGTCACTCCTAAGCAAAAATGCCACAACTGGGTTATTATTCAGATATCTGTGGTCAGTACCTGACGTCAGTGGAAACTCTGCCACCGTATCTCTGTGAGAGGATGGGGACACCAGCTCTGATGAGCTGTTGGATAATGTTACCATCAATATTCATAGCCACAATCCCACAAGCTGCAACCAGTGGCCTCTGTGCAGGCTCAGCAACCTCAGCTCGCACAGCCTCTGGTAGGCAGGGTGCTGAAGTCCACACAAACGCTCCCTGAAGTTGTATTTAAATGTTCCCAGCTGAACCTCAAGGACTCACAAGGTAGAATAAACACACTGGAACAATGAAGCATGCACTCTCATGAAAGACAGACTGAGCTTGTTGGTCAAGCAGATTATCATGATCTTCAACCCAAAGGACTCCCTGGGCAGCCTTGGGCCAGGGCTCCCTCACCTCAGCACCAAAGGAGTTTCTCCTTGTGCTGAAGGGGAGCTTTTTGTGTTCCAGCTTGTGCCCATTGCCCCTTGTGCTGTCACTGGCCACCACAGAACAAAGCCTGGCCTCACCCTCTCAGCACTCACCCTGGAGGGATTACTCAGCATTGCTGAGGTGCCCCTGAGCTCAGGCTTCTCCTCTCCAGGCTGCACAGCCCCAGGTCCCACAGCCTTTCCTCCTCACACATGTTCCAATCCCTCAGCATCTTGGTGTCCCTGCACTGGCCTCTCTCCAGCAGTTCCCTGTCTCTCCTGAACTGGGGAGCCCAGAACTGGACACAGGACTCCAGATGAGGCTTCACCT